>CM062813.1:80976895-81576895 GCA_031772625.1 Pinus tabuliformis | reverse complement strand
TCAGAACCCTCTAGGACATATCCTTTAGGGAGATTGGAGTTAGGTAGAATTATGGCTATGGACCTTTGAATTTTCTAGGTCAAGGAGGTCTCAAAGACAACTTCATTTGGCACTAAGGTAGTAGCAAAAGCAACTTCAAAGACTTTATACTTTGTTTTGCAAGATAGATGGCTTATCAAGATGAATTTCCGTAATGAAACGTCCCTAGGAATATTCATTCATTATACATGGCCCATACATGAAGCATTCACTATCCAAGAACAAAATTTCCACAACTTCGCATAAGAGATGCAACAAATGAGCCTTAGTATAGCGAAATCCTAGCAACAATGTATGTGACAAAATTAGAAAGAAATAATAGCATTAAAATGTACTTACATGTATAAGAATATATCCAACCATCCAAAAACTTGCCATCAAGAGGGCACCAAGGCATATAAAAATTATCCAAACATCAAAATTCATTCCATTTTCAAAAAATTCGACCTCCAAAAAGGATAGCAAATTTTTTTAAAGAGATACAAGTTCCAACTCCAAGCGATGATGCTAAAATGAATCCTCATCTCTTCTATTTATACACTTATAATGAGTTCGATTTAGCTTCTTAGGCCTACATTAGCCCCTAAAATAAAATAATGTGCAAAATTGTTAAATTATGGTACGTTCTATGCTTAAGAGCAATTTACTTCAAAGCCCAATATCAATTTCTAGAATAGCAATCACATCGGCATGATAGTAAAATGCAGATAGAACATAAATATAAACAGTAGAAGACAAGCCAAGACAAGGGACAAGATGTGGCACCAGCCAGGGACAAACCCCAATGCGGGGAAACCCTTGATCAATTCTTCTTATATTCTTCAATAATTCAACAGAGAGAAAGATAGTACAATTACACAAATCTGTAATTTTATGACAGCTGCAACAATACCCTAACCAACAAAGTCAAAGCTGGTCAAACAGGTCAAAATTGACCTTAAGTCAACCTCGGTCAACTCGAACTCCAACAACAATGATAGACAGCACAAAACAGTCCGAAAATGATGGTCAAACAGTAGTCAACGTAGGTGCAGGTTTGCGGTCAACCCTTGACAGTCAACGTTGGTCAAAGGGTGGTCAAACAGGGGTCCGAAATGCTGAACAGAAATGTGGCTAGCCTAGGAGAGGCTGCCCAAACCAAACCACAGTCAAACTAACCTCCTCGCTGGTCAACACAGCCAAAACTCAGCCTTTCTGCTCCACGGTCAACCCAAGTCAACGTTGCCCTAATTTAGATTTGCGTCCTCCTTTCAGCCACACGTGTGAGAGAGAGATGCTCCTCTAATGCGTAGGAGAGAGAGAGAAGAATGTGTGTTGAGATGAGTGAGTTTATGCCACAAGGTCTCTTCCTTTTATATGCCACGTTGAGGATAAGCTGGGGGTGTAAAACATTGTTTTGCTTGTTGGCCGACCTTGACAAATTGTCAAGAATACAAATAAATTCATATCTCCATGAATACATGTTGGAATCAGATGATCGTTAGATCAATCCTACACCTCTCGATGAGAGGAATCCAAGAAAAATATCAGCTGCCATAAATAAGGTGACCCACATGGAGTTTGGCCCTAGTTGCCAATTTTAACACTCCCTCTCAACTAGGGAGAACTCCATCTGCTAATCCATCTGTCTGTCGGTACTATCTTTGCCATCAATGCACTGCTCTGCTGAACTATGAAGAAGAAGAAGTGATTGAGAATGTATCATACCATCCTCTATTGACCCAAAGTCAGTCCCAGATAAAAGAGAGTGTCTAATAGCATTCTTACTGACCTGAAGTCAGTCCCAATGAAGAGAGTGTGTCATACCACTCTTATTGATTCGAAATCAGTTCCAAATAAAGGGAATGTCTCCTATCACTCTTACTGACCCGAAGTCAGTTCCAATTGATCCTAGATCAATGTCATCCTAGCATAGGAAGTACGGTAGATAAACAATGCGTCCTTTGGTACTACTATGGTCCCTATCCTCATTTCCCTACTCATTTTCTAGATGAGAGGTACTTCCCATGAGTCCCAGACTGCATGGGTAGGATGTCTCAGCAGGAGAAGGATGAACCACTCATCCTGCCTACATGTTGCCATGGGGTATCACAGGGGAAGGCTAAACCACTCACCCTGTACACAACAAACCATTAGGGGAAGGCTGAACCACTCACCCTATGGTTGCTCATCGCTCCAAGAAGTACCCCAAGCCCCCCGGAGCTCCTAGAGCTCAATGTATATATCATACAGGACCCTCATAAGAGGGTCTCTCCACGACTCCTAGTCATTCTCAGAAAGTCAAGAATTTGACCTTTCCCAGGGGCTTCGTTAGAATGTCGGCGACCTGCTCATCAGTCCCAATATGATGGAGCCTTATTGCTCCTCGTTGTACCATATCCCAGATAAAGTGGTACCTGATATCGATGTGCTTGGAGCGATCATGAAATACGAGATTCTCTGATAAACAAATCCCACTCTGGTTGTCGCAGAGGATCACGATAGTATCCAACGTATGTCTAAACAACTCACTAAAGAGCTTCCACCACCAAACAACTTCACAAGAGGCCATACTCGTGGCAATGTATTCGGCCTCAGCGGTGCTCAACGCCACCGACTTTTGCTTCCTGCTCATCTAGGATATCGAAGCAAAACCTAAGGAGAAAGTTAGAAACAACACCCGAAAGTGCTCTTTCGGTCCACCACACTGCCTTGCCCAATCAGCATTGGAATAACCATGAAGCCTCACATCTTCGGCAGTGTCTCTCAGTCGATGATTGATTGTGCCCTGAAGATATCTTAGAAAGTTCTTGGCACTAATCCAATGTGAGTGATGAGGCTCAACCATATATTGGCTCAACGTGTTGACTGCAAAACATATATCCGGACGAGAGTTCACCAAGAACATCAGTGCTCCTATGAGTTGATGATACTCAGAAGCATTTCCCAATACAGGTTTGGCAACACTACTGCAAAACTTCTTGAAATTAAGCTCCATCGGGGTAGTCACAGGTTTGCAGTCCACCACTCTAAATCTCTCCAATATTTTCACCATGTATTTTCCTTGAGATAGGAAAATTTCTCCTGGCTTTTGCCAGACCTCCAACCCTAGGAAATAATGCATCAGTCCTAGGTCCTTCATCTCAAATTCGAAAGCCAACTCCCTCTTACATTTGCGAATGAGAGGGGCTGCACATGTCAGAATGAGGTCATCAACATACAACACCAGTATGAGAGGCTTATCATCTTCAACCTTAAAGGTTCGGATCGGCTTCACTCCTAGTGAATCCCAACTTCATCAAATAGCTATCGATCCTCTCATAGGAAGTTCGGGGTGCTTGCTTCTACCCATAGAGAGCTTTCTTCAACCTGCATACATGAGATTCTCGATTATGAATCTCAAACCCCTCGGGTTGTTCCACATAGAATTCCTCTTTAATCAAACCATGCAAGAATGCGGTCTTGACATCCATCTGATGTAGGTTCCATCCTTGCGAAGCAGCAAGGGCTATGATCGAGCGGATGGTGGTGTATTGGGCAACAGGTGCAAATATCTCATCATAATCTACACCTTCCTTTTGAGAGAAGCCTCGAGCAACAAAGCGAGCCTTGTACTTTTCAACACTCCCATCAGCTCCATGCTTGATTTTGTAAAGCCATTTCGAGGTGACAACTGATTTGTCCTGGGGTCTGGGGACCACATCCCAGACATCATTCTTCATGATGGACTCGTATTCTTCATTCATAGTATCCTTCCATACTTGATGCTTCACGGCTTCTTCGAACGATGTAGGCTCGTTTTGAATGATGGTGCTCATAATGTTCAAGTACCCCTGATACCTGGTCGGCTTCTTGCTTTCACGGAAAGTCCTTATGGGTGCAATATGTCTCTCGGCATCTTCAAGTGTCCTCCTAAGACATGAGGGCCTCTTCCTAGATGAGGAAAGCTCTTGTAGAGGGGGATCAATAGGATCCATAGGTTCTTCAACATCGGGCATCGTTTCATCTTCCTTTTCATCCGGCTTCCTGGTGTCAGCTTCTCTATCTTTCCTTAAAATAGGAAGATTGTCAACCTTGCTAAGAGCCATATCTTCGTCAAAGGTGACATCATGACTTATCTCGACTACCCTTTGACTAGCCACATAGATTCTATAGCCCTTAGAATTTTCAGATGCACCCAATTTGCTTCTTTTCTCTTTCGGCACATGAAAATATAAGGGACTTCCAAAAGTTCTAAAATGAGAGACATCGTGTTTCTTTCCAATGAACATTTCTTCGGGAGTCTTGGAATCCAAAGCTTGATGAGGGCATCGGTTTTGAACATATACGGCGGTATTCGTAGCTTCGGCCCATAGAAACTTCGGAAGCCTTTGATCATGGAGCATGGCACGAACAGTGTCCACAATCGCACGATTCTTCCATTTAGCCACACCATTATGCTCAGGAGTGTATGGTGTTGTGGTCTCCCTCTTAATGCCAACTTCTTTGCAAAATTCATGGAACTCATTGGATTCATGCTCGTTTCCATTATCATTCCTTAATATCTTGATTTTCTTCTCGGTTTGATTTTCGATCAAGGCTTTGAAGTGACGGAACCAACTGAACACTTCATCCTTCCTTTTCAAGAAGTATATCCAAGTCTTGCGAGAATAATCATCTGTAAAAGTGAGATAATATAGATATCCTCCCAAAGAGTTTACGGGCACCATACCAGATATGTCGAAGTGGACCAACTGCAGTATATCTGTATACTTGCTATGGCTTGAGGGGAATGGTCCCCTTTTGAGCTTTCCTTCAACACATCCCAGACATACATCTTCTTGCTTGACTTTGAACTCGGACATCCTTGTCACCATCTGTCTCACATCGGGTAGAGCCTTATAATGAAGGTGGGTAAACCTCCGGTGCCATAGTTCAAATTGTAGAGATGTGTCACAAGACATGACCCCCAACGGACTTTCTCCAACTTGATATAAAGAGTCAACCTGGAACCCAAGAGTGAAAGTATCTTTAAAGTTCTTTTTCCAAACACGTAACTTGCCATCGACGAATGCCACCTTGTAGCCTTTATCTTCCATTGCCGAAATGAACACCATGTTCTTCTTAAGATCAAGTACATATAAGACTTCTTGCAAATGGATCGTGTTACCCTCATTTAATTGAAGAGTAACATTCCCTACACCCTTTACGGGATAGTGGAATTGTCTCCGAAAATAATCTCCAAGTTTGTCTCCTTCTCTATCAGATTAGAGAGAGCTTCCTTGTAACCAGTGAAGTGCCTTGGCCCTTGAGGCACCACTATCAATACGCCAATTTCCCAACGAGTCCGGAGGAGAGGTAGTGGAGAGGGCCGATGTCAAATAATACTCATCTTGCTTATTATTAACAACATTTGATTCATACCTGGAGTTCCTTGCTTTCTTGGAGGGTTGACCATTTCCTTGATTTCTCGCATTCCTCTTTCCTTTGCCATTGAACCTGCCATTCCTTTGATTGTTGTTGGAGTTGCCCCTGGAGTGATTTTGATCATCATCATGTGATGTGTCCTTTCTATTTGGACACTCCCTCGCATAGTGGCCAAATTTATTGCAAACAAAGCATCTTCCTTTCCTTCCACCCTTCGATTCGGGCTTTCCTTTGAAATGACCTTTAGACCCAGAATTATTTCTCCTTTTGGCATGAGAGGAGAAAGCAGTGGGGTTGCCTTTACTTGAAGACATTTCTTGCTCCACTATCCTTGTCTATTTTTGAATGCATCTCGACATCAATTCTTCAAATCCCGGAATTCGATCATTGTTGAGAAGAGTGATTATAAATATATACCATTTGGATGGGAGCCCTCCAAGGGTAGTGATAGTGAGTTCCCTGTCAGGAATGACTTCTCCAATCGATAGAAGATCATTCTTGATCTCAGTGATCCTTAAGAAGTAGGATTGAATATCCTTGTCCTTGCCCTTCTTAATATCATTCAACTTATTTTTGAGGAACAAAACTTGATTTACATCACTAACTTTAAACAAGCTTACCAATCTGTCGTAGATCTCCTTGGAGGTGTTCAGCTTGGAAATGTAGGCCGCCAAATGCTTGTCAATTGAATCTCAGATAACCTTCTTTGCTTTGACTTCACCCTTAGTGTACTTGTTATTTGTAGTAGCCGGTGCATTTGATGGAGGCTTCGAAATTTTACCCCTCACATAGTCCAACACTTCCTGCTCTTCCAATGTCAAATCAAGAGACATCTTCCATTCGTGATAGTCAGACTTCTCACGGAGCTTGTCTTCGGTCGGGAAGTGGGATGAGGAACCCATGAAGCCTTTTGACCTTTTCAACTGTCTTCGGTGATTGCTCTTTCACTCTTGCTTGGGCTTTGTCTTCACCTCAGCTCCGATACCATGTTAAAATAATGATATGTTCTATGCTTACGAGCAGTTTACTTCAAATTTCCTTATTAGCCCAATATCAATTTCCAGAATAGCAATCACATCAGCATGATAGTAAAACGCAGATAGAACATAAATGTAAACAGTAGAAGACAAGCCAAGACAAGAGACACAAGATGTGGCATTAGCCAGGGACAAACCCCAATTCGAGGAAACCCTTGATCAATTCTTCAATAACTCAACAGAGAGAGGGAGAGATAGTACAATTACACAAATCTGTAATTTTATGGCAGTTGCAACAAAACCCTGAACAACAAAGTCAAAGCTGGTCAAACAGGTCAGAATTGACCTCAAGTCAACCTTAGTCAACTCGGCCTCCAACAACAATGGTAGACAACCCAAAACAGTCCGAAAATGATGGTCAAACAATAGTTAACGTAGGTGCAGGTTTGCGATCAACCCTTGACAGTCAATGCTGGTCTAGGGTGGTCAAACAGGGGTTTGAAATGCTGAACAAAAATGTGGCTAGCATAGGAGAGGTTCCCCAACCCAAACCGCAGTCAAACTAACCTCCTTGCTGGTCAACATAGCCAAAACTAAGCCTTTCTGCTCCATGGTCCACCCAAGTCAACATTGCCCTAATTCAGATTTGTGTCCTCCTTTTAGCCACACGTGTGAGAGAGAGATGCTCCTCTAATGCGTAGGAGAGAGAGAAGAATGTGTGTTGAGGTGAGCGAGTTTATGCCACAAGGTCTCTTCCTTTTATATGCCACGTTGAGGATAAGCTGGGGGTGTAAAACATTGTTTTGCTTGATGGCCGACCTTGACAAATTGTCAAGAATACAAATAAATTCATATCTCCATGAATACATGTCGAAATTGGATTATCTTTAGACCAATCCTACACCTCTTGATGAGAGCAATCCAAGAAAAATATCAGCTGCCATAAATAAGGTTGACCCACATGGAGTTTGGCCCTAGTTGCCAATTTTAACAAAAATAACTAACTTTTGGTGACAAGCCCACCAAACTAGCTCATAAACAAAAGAATAAGCCTCTCAAAAGGTCGAATGATCAATAATACATGTCGTTGGGCCCTTTTAAGAAGCCTGATGAAGCCCATAAGTGCCACAATGATGAATAAGACTCCCAAAAGTAGTGGACAAGGGGTTGACCCGTTGTTCTCGAAATAATAAACCCGTGGTTCTCCCAATGGGTGTGAGGGCACACAAGTAACCTCATGGGTCTCCAAGTAGATCGAAGATGCTTGTAGACCATCTGTAAGGGCTCAAATGATGGTGTAAGTGATGCCACATCAACATAAAAGTCTTGGGTCTTCTGTCAAGTGCATGTACAACTGTGGAGCCGGATGGGCATGGTGAGCCAAATGCATCTTCCTCGTCCAATAGGTGAATCTCGAGCAATCTCTGAACATCTCTGGGGATCCATGGAGTATTGTCTACAGCTGTGGAGGCCCATGGCTCTCTACACACACCCTACATGTGCCAATGTAGCCCTCTGGAGGGTTAGGACCCTGTATAGGGAGACCAAACCCAAAATGTGGATCATCTGCAATCCTGGATAAGATCCAACGTGTCCCTTAGCCTTCTAGTACAACAAGTCATCAAAGGAAATCGAGTTAAAGAGCATACAAACCATGGACAACATGTGGGAACTTCATATTGGCATGCCCTTCCATAGTGGGCTTTGGCATGTGCTAATGTCACCAAGCTCCAAATGGGGTTAACCAAGTATCTTATTAGGTGTTTTCTATCTTTAAAGGGGATAGTATGTGCAAGGTAAATCCTTCAAAGGGTGGTGGCATGTGATAAAGAGATGAATGTAGTTGGGGATGAAACGGGCAACCTTGGGCTATATGCTAGGGTACAAGGGTAGCTAATAAAAGGGAAGCCCACACTTGGGTATATAATGTATAGGAGGGAGCAATCGTGGTGCATGAGGTGCCCCGACCTTGATTTTTCCACCCTTCTTTATATGCCTTTTGCCTTTTATGATTTTTCTTTGATTAACTGCTCGGGTCTCAAGGGATAAGAGCATGATGTGTAAGGTATAGCAGTGGATATCCCCTTTAAGGTAGGGTGGTTTATTTTTCACCAGGGGTTGGGACAATCATGGGTTCTTGAATGATAAGGGAGGCTTATTTAGGGCCTATAGGAACTAGGGTGATGGCCATGATAATGGGGTAGAGCTCATGTATTGGCTTTTGCCCACTTGCTAAATGTGTTTGTCCAGAACATCTTTTGCATTTTGCGATACATTTTCCTGTTGAATGTGGCCAATTATGCTTTTACTTTTATTTTCAGCTGCATCAACCTTTAGGGCATCATTCTAGGCCTGACCCAAGGTGTGGGCAAGGGGAGGGGGAAGGTTAACCCTATGTGGACCCAGGTGGGAGAAATGATGAATGGGGTTATAATGAGTGGAAGGGGAGTGATATATGTGGATGAGGGAACAGGACCACACAACTAAATCAGGGTTTCCCATGTAGTACCATCCCTAAAGCTCAAAGGTCGGTAAAATAGATCCCACGAGACTAGGGTCCAAGGTTAACATCCAAAAGGGGTCTAGGGAACAAGAGCACAAACGTAGCCCACTCTTTCCACCGAATGCCCCCATTAATCCATGCCCAGAAGTATCCATGATAAGCAAACTACAATACTCAATTACCAAATGACAAGGCATACCTTTAGGTTCGGGAGGCCCACCTTCAAACATATGATCATGATAGATGGGTGAGGGAGCACATGGTTGGCTCAGGTGGCAGAGAAATGGGACAACGAGCTAGTTGGTGGCTACAAGGGGCTACCGGTTGAGGACCATTTTGGAGAGAACTTTTCTCCTAGGGATATCACCCACAAAATGGTGTTTAACATTTGGCTCCAACTGGGACGTGATCTCTTGAAAAAGTGGACGAAGCTACTTGAACGGGAGGTCATGAGAACTCCAACAATATTTTGGTTACCGCATACCTGTTGCCTGCACATATAGTAGATGAAAAACACGGGGCAACATGCTTTCGCGGCGTCTTATGATTGCACATGCTTGGATTAGACCCATACAATCTACTCGTAAAAAATAAACTTTCAAGTGCAGTCTTTAAATCTAAATGTAGCTAATCTATCATGAGAAATATCATATGACATTAGTTCTAATGAAAAAATCAATATGCAATGCATCCTACTCTAACATGCAAATAGTACAATGTCAAGTAACAAGGAAAGGGGTGATATGACTTAACTTGACTGACTGCGGCCACAATTCGTCGTTGAGTTTAGCAATGTAGTAATAGTCCTCCCCAACTTTCTCATGGACCTTGACAGACATCAATTCTTTATCAACTAAGACCAGGTCCCCGATCTTGTATTCTTTCTTAGGCTTCCACTTTTTGCTCGTTTTGTGGTTTGGTCATTTGAGGATGCAAACTTCCTGTGAAGGGAGAATGGGAGAAGGCTTTTCAACCTCGTGTTTCATAATAGGGGATTGGTCCAGGCTTGATCATACGAGTAAGGTAAGTCGACTCTCTATAGAGGATAAAAGGGGTTCCATTGGATTGCGGGATGGTATGGTAGCGTATGACAAGTCCATTTGAACATGACCGCCAATAGTGGCTCCCCACTTCCTAGACAAGAGCATTCCCCACCCATCAGGAATATCTATGATGAAAACATCCATGAGAAGGGATATATCAGGGTTCCAGGCCAAAGAGACCTTAAGATCCTTTATGAGGCCTTCCACCTCTACAAACTTAGAATTAAAACCACATACCTTCTTATATGGCTGAGTGATGCTAAGACCTAGCTGCTTCATAACCTTTAAAGGCATGATGTTGGCGGAAGCCCCTGAATCAAGCATACAATTATGTAGCAAGAGGTCATTGATAGCCAAAGTGAGCATAAATGGTTCATGTCTGGGGTTGCGATCGGGAATATGAATGTTTTGTAAGTCTTCAGGTAATTCTTCCTCTTTGAAACCTAGGGATTTATTGATTTGTTGTTGCTTAGGAAGTTTTGAAATTTCCTTTAAAGGAATGGTATAGTTATTTTCCCTATGGTAGTCTCCAAGTCAATGTTAAGTCCAACTTGTTTGCCCTTCTCCTTCTTTTTGATGTTCTCCTTTTTTGAGGGATCCTTTTTAGAGTTAACCTTTGCTTGGGGATCCTTTTTAGAAGGATTCTTCGAGGGGACATCCTTTGGAAGGGCTTGCTTTGGAGACGATTCATCTTTGTTGGTTTCCTCAGAGGTTGTGGGGTCCTTATGGTTATCCTTTCGTGAATATTGCACCCCTTTGAACCTTCAGCTATTGTCATCATTATGAATAGGTTCCTCCTTTTCTTCTTGGATTGTAACCTCACAATATGTTGAAGACATCAGATTCCACCTCGGAGGATGAATCTTGCTCTACGGAATTGGTTGCATCCAAAGTGTTCAGGACTTGAGATCAACTTGGTTTCTCTTCATCACTTTGCCTTTTAGGAAAAGTTTTACCCCTTGGAATGTAACTAGAATTTTGGGCCTTTTCTAATGCAGTGATTTTTTTCATAACTACCCTATCCTATGAGTGGAATTCTTCACTAAGCTTTTCCATACTTTTAAGGATGGCCAAAAGGGTTTCCTCATGTTGATCCTTAGCCTTTTCCTTCTTGGCTTCGACTTTGGTTTTAGGAATGTCATTGACATCTATTCTTGAAATATGCAAGTTTTCTTCGACCTTAATTGCTATCTCTTTGGCTTTGGCTAATGTGGAAGGTTTCTTGTCTCTTAATGTATAAGTGAGGTAGCCCCCAACAACTTTTATGAATTTGTCAAGGATGTTAGCATCAAAGGGTTTCAAGTGATCAGGGATATCTCAGTATACCCTATCAAACTTTTGAATGAATTCCCAGATGTCTTCCCTCCCCCTATTTATTTAATAGAGCTTTTGAATGTTAAAGGTTCGTTGGGCATTGCATGACCATGTTTTCATGATTAGGTCTACAAAGTCATCAGAATCCTCGATGCATGCTAAGGGAAGACTAAGGTACCATTCTCTTGCTTGTCCCTTAATTGATAGAACAAAAAACATCATGAGCCTATTTTTATCGAAGATCATTCTAGGGGACATGTGGCAATAGATTTCTTCGACAAAGTCACACACACTCCAAGTAGCATCCCCTTTGAACTTGGGTAACCATTGGTTATACTTTTCAGGTAAAGATTTGGGATAATCACTCAATTTCAAAGGGGCAAACACACTAACCAAGTGTCTCTCACTCTTGGACATCTTAGGACGGTCAGTGGTAGAACTAGTTGCCATCTTTGGGATAGGGTCACTCACCTCCTCAAATTCAGGGAGAAGAGCGGTACCAACAGGTGATCAGTCTCTTTCCTTGTTCTTTTTGGTAGCAGCCCTAGTTTTGTGAGGAATGTTTTCCCTTTCAAGTAAACTAGGGGTTTTAAGAATGAGTGGAGTCACCAGAGGAATACTTGAATTGTCGTCAATGAATCAATTCCTCAGTGATTCACTAGGGAGGCATACCTGCTTCCTCCCCGACAATGGCGACATAAATGTTATTGCTCAAACTAGCAGGGGTCCTAAAAGGGGATCCTTGAAGGGCTACTACTAGGCTATGGGAAACAAATGGAGCGATAGCCCATTGTCACCACGGCTAAGGCTCCCTGCTCTTTACGGACTTTCACTGATGGGAGGAGACCCGTTATGATGAGGATCACTAAATGGATAGACCAATGATAGGGTGAGGGGTGATCCTAGAAGCCTATTCACAAGAGAGGCTCAAATATGTGGCTTGCTTGCTTTGGAGGCAAGGTTTAAAGTTCTCGGGGAAGGGATTAAGGTGAAATTCAAAGTTTAGGTCTAGGGTATGTATCTTATAATGGAGGTTCCTAAACTTTGAAATTCTTGTGAACGCTTGGATTCCCAATGATCCTTGAAGAATTACCCTTAATAGTGTATGGGACCACACGGGACCAAGTGGACCCGGGGGTAGGGTTTAGCAACCAATGATATGCTTGACCTATTCCAGAGGGAGAAAGGGACCAAAGAAAGAATTTTTAATGCAAGACAATGTGAGGGTCCCAATGAGGCTTCTAGCCTAAGGAAACCAAGGGCAAGATTCAATCTCGAGGCTAGGGCTGGAGATATCTTAAAATCCCACCGTCAGAATTTTTTTAAAATTGGAGGGCACCTAGGAGACACACCAACGCAGTAGGGGACCAAGCGATCGTTTTTTTTCATGGGTGCATTGCAAGATATGATGCCCTATGGGACCTAATGGGCTAGGACTAGAAAAGGAAAGGGAGTAGGATGAGAAAGGTTTAAGGTGATCACATTTTGGTGGACCAATGCCTAATCGTTTGGGGAGATTGGAGTCGAGTAAAATTATGACTATGGACCTTGAATTTTCTAGGTCAAGGAGGCCTCAAAGAAAACTTCGTTTGGCACTAATGCAGCAACAAAAGCAACTTCAAAGACTTTATACGTCGTTTTGCAAGATAGATGGCTTATCAAGATGAATTTCAGTAATGAAACGCCCCTAGGAATATTCATTCATTATACATGGCCCATACATGAAGCATTCACTATCTAGAAACAAAATTTCCACAACTTCGCATAAGAGATGCAACAAATAAGCCCTAGTATAGCGAAATCCCAACAACAATGTGTGTGACAAAATCAGAAAGAAAGAATAGCAATTAAATGTACTTGTATGAGAATATATCCAACCATCCAAAAACTTGCCATCAAGAAGGCTCCAAGCCATATGGAAATTATCCAAACATCAAAATTCATTCCATGCTCAAAAAATTCGACCTCCAAGAAGGATAGTGAAAATATCTAAAGATATACAAGTTCCAAATCCAAGTGATGATGCTAAAATGAATCCTCATCACTTACATTTATACACTTTTAATGAGTTCGATTTAGCTACTTAGGCCTACCTTAGCCCCTAAAATAAAATAATGTGCAAAACAACTAACTTTTGGTGACAAGCCCATCAAACTAGCTCATAAATAAAAGAATAAGCCTTTCAAGAGGTCGAATGATTAATAATACATGTCGTTGGGCTTTTGAAGAAGCCTGATGAAGTCCTTAAGTGCCACAATGATGAATAGGACTCCCAAAAGTAGTGGACAAGGGGTTGGCCCCTTGTTCTCTAAATAATAAACATGTGGTGCTCCCAATGGGTGTGAGGGGTGTGAGGGCACACAAGTAACCTCATGGGTCTCCAAGTAGATCAAAGATGCCTGTAGAGCATCTGTAAGGGCTCAAATGATGGTGTAAGTGATGCCACATCAACATACAATTCCTGGTTCATCTACCAAGTGCATGGTACAACTGTGGGGCTGGATGGGCACGTTGAACTAGATGCATTTTCCTCCTCCAATAGGTGAATCTTGAGCAATCTCTGAACATATTTGGGGATCCATGGAGTGTTGTCTATTGTTGTGGAGGCCCATGGCTCTCTAAACACACCCTACATGTGCCAATGTAACCCTCTGCAGGGTTAGGACCCCGTATAGGGAGACCAAACCCAAAATGGAGATCATTTGCAATCCTACATAAGATCTAATGTGAACAAGTCGTCAACGGAAATCGAGTTAAAGAGCTTACAAACCATGGACAATAGGTGGGCACTTCATAATGGCATGCCCTTCCATAGTGGGCTTTAGCATGTGCTAATGTCTCCAAGCTCAAAATTGGGTTAACCAAGTATCTTATTAGATGGTTTCTACCTTTAAAGGGGATAGTATGTCCAAGGTACATCCTTCAAAGGGTGGTGGCATGTGATGAAGCGATGAAGGGAGTAGGGAATGAAAGGGGAAACGGTGGGCCACATGCTAGGGTACAAGGGTAGCTAATAAAAGGGAAGCCCACACATGCATATATAATGTATAGGAGGGAGCAATCGTAATGCATGAGGTGCCTCGACCTTGATTTTTCCACCCTTCTTTATATGCCTTGTGCCTTTTATGATTTTTCTTTGATTAACTGCTCGTGTCTCAAGGGATAAGAGCATGATGTGTAAGGTATAATAGCGGATATCCCCTTTAAGTTAGGGCGGTTCATTCTACCCTAGGGGTGGGGACAATCATGGGTTCCTGAATGATAAAGGTGGCTTATTTAGGGTCTATAGGAACCAAGGTGATGGCCATGATAATGGGGTAGGGCTCATGTATTGGCTTTTGCCCACGTGCTAAATGTGTTTGTCCCGACCATCTTTTGGATTTTGTGGTACATTTTCCTGTTGAATGTGGCCAATTGTGCTTTTACTTTTCTTTTCAACTGCATCAACCTTCAGGGCATCATTCTAGGCCCGACCCTAGGTGTGGGTAAGGGGAGGGAGAAGGATAACCCTATGTGGACCCAAGTGGGAGAAATGATGAATGGGGTTATAATGAGTGGAAGGGGAGTGATATATGTGGATGAGGGAGTGGGACCACACAACCAAAATAAGGGTTTCCCATGTAGTACCATCCCTAAATCCCAAAGGTTAGTAAAATAGATCCCACGGGACTATGGTCCAAGGTTAACATCCAAAAGAGGTCTAGGGGAGAAGAGCATAGACCTAACCCACCCTTTTTGCCGAATCCCCCCATTAATCCATGTCCAGAAGTATCCATGAGAAGCAAACTATAATACTCAATTACCGAATGACAAGGCATACCTTTAGGTTCGGGAGGCCCACCTTCAAACATACAATCATGACATATGGTTGAGGGACCACATGGCTGGCTCATGTGGCAGAGAAATGGCACAACGAGCTAGTTGGTGGCTGCAAGGGGTTGCTGGCTGCTGACTGAGGACCATTTTGGAGAAATTTTCTCCTAGGGATATCACCCACAAAATGGTGAGTAAGAATAAGTTCACAACCATGGTACCATTTAAATCAGTCAGCTAGTACTGCAAAACTAGAGTACTGCCTTTATCCATGCATGGTAATAATAAGCTCTTTCTATAGTTAGAGCAAGATGCTGGGAGGCTCCAATCCAATCAGGTAGCCTCTAACTCCATTCTCCTATCCAAGTCACTATACTTGACTCAGGGACTACAACCCTATCCAGGTGACAGTACAAGACTTAGGAGAATGGTTATTTTCCTTTAGGTTACTTGTCATAGTACCAGTTATAGGAAAATGCCCATCCTCCTATCTAGGTCAATGTATTCGACACAAGGATGTTAAGCCCTATACAGGTCAAATACATGACACAGGAAGATGCCTAGTTTTCTATACAGGTCAATGTACTTGACAGAGGGATGTTAAGCCCTATACAGATCTAAGCACAAGATATAGAAAGATGCTCACAGGACCATTCTCCCTATATAGGTCACTGTACAAAACTCAGGGTAAAAACCCTACACAGGTCATAGTACATGACAGAAAATGCTGATCAACTTATTAAACCTTTCTTCCTCTTCAAGTCACATTGACTCAGGGACTACAACCCCATCTAGGTCAGTGTGACACAGGAAGAATAACGTGATCTAAGAAAATCATTGTTCCCTTTCAACCAAAGAGGCAATCTCAACAAATTCAACTTATGTTAAAATGTAGAACTTCTTTCGAGGAGAGGTTTTATCAGTTGTCTGTTCATTAGTGGAGATATACCAGAGCTTCACTGCTCACCTCTGCAACATGTCACAGATGTAGTGATACTTGGTGCCAATATGATTTGGCTTGCCATAAAACATTGGATTCTTCATGCAACACATAATATCACTATGGTATCTAACATCCAACCAACAAATTGGCAAGCAATATCGAAGCTCGATTTCTAGCATAAGCTACTATATATATTTTGTCTCAACAAAACTAAATGTCAAAGAAGATTGCTTCTTGCTCATCCAAGAAACCATAACAGAGCTCAAATAATAGTCAGTACTTTCAATCCAGTTAGAGTAAGAACAACATACTTCAGGCAATAGTCATCAGTACCATGATCATGCTCGAGCTTCATCTGAAGGTGTTTACTGCAAAGCATCAATCAACTGCTTGTATGTAGATGGGCTAACAAAGAATCAGATTCTCTCAACTTCTTAATGGGAGTTTTCGTGAAGTTGGGTTACTGCAGGATCTTGTTAACTTGCTTCCCTTACCAAAGGAAAGCCTCACCATGGTTTATACCAAATTTCTTTACATAGTAATGCCAAGATACTTCATTCAACAAACAACTCCCTCTTACAGTGAAGAATCAAATCTTCAGGGTTTGTCAGAAGAAGGTCATCCATATAAAGAAGCAAAATTACATAATCATCCTTCACAACCTTGATGGGACCAACTTCAATATATATCAAGTCAGATACGAGTTGATCAAAGGGATTTTCCAATTCAGTGGCAAAGCTTCTTCAGGTTCCACATTATATAGTCTGCAAGGAAATCATCCAACTTCATTTTGTTGATCTTGGATTAGACTTCTCTTGTGAACTTCCTTTTTTATTGATCATAGAGATTCTCAGCTTTCATTAGAATGATCACGTAAAAGGCTCATCTTCGACAGATATGGATCAACATCGTTCTTCAAAGGCTTCAGTCCATTGTGAGAGTCACAATGGAATACTTCTATCAAGTTGATCTGATCTGCTCCCTTTGAATCTAATGCTCATCAATCCTATTCTTCCTTTAATAGCCACGACCTAGGCAATCTTCATTAAGTACCCACAATCTCACTAAGAATTCAAGGAAGAACAAATACAACAAAGCAAGATATAGAAAGACGAGACAAAAAAAGGGAGACAATAATGGACATAATTAAGAACATACTTATCTCATGAGAGTATATCAATTCCCTCTTGATCTTGGTTTTTCTTCATCAGCAAATTTGCTTTGTCCATATAATCATCCAAAAGTTAGGGTTTCTTCTATCAAGAGGAAGCAATCAATTCTAGGGTTTGGTTCACAAACCCTAGACCTAGGATTTAGTGCATGAACCCTAGATTTATTTATTTTGCTAGGGTGGGATAGTTCAAAGTCCAACCCTATGCACTTATCGTTGTATCCTTTCATTATCAATCCTGGAGTATCGACCTATTGACACGCTGAAATATGCCGCCAACAATCAGTGGTCTCCCCGATGTGAAGTCCTGATTAGACCTCACACATTTTGGGATAGGAGCCCCATCTGGTATGTGGGCCCGATTGCCACCATGAATGTTTCCACTCTTGGTTATCGAATGAGAAGGTGTTAAGAGTGGTGACAAGAACGAAATGCCTAGACAGTGAAACAAAATTAGCCAAAGATTAACAAATTGTAGAAAGAGGTACAAACAAGTCTTGACAACAATAAGAAGAGGCATGCTATGAGAGGGATCAATGAGCTAAAACCCAATTAGACATATAATAAACAGGAACATGCCAGAAGTTAATTGCAAAATAGTTCACAATAGATCATTGACATGTCAAGAAATAAGGAAACACGGATTCAAAGGCAAAACATAAATGCAACAACTATGAATCAGTCTATAACATATTGCGTATATGAAAGCACACATACAAATACAGTGAAAATACCTGACAACCAATACAATCACCATGAGTAAGCATGGGAATCACTGCCAAAGATGAAGAACATCTTATTAACGTTGCTGCAACTTCAAGTTCATATCTTGCAATTGGTCAAAAACCAATAGTGGAACATGGGCTGCTCATACCATTGCCCACTGCAAAACCCTAGCCTTACTGCAACTCCACTCTACTAGCTGCCAAGAACTGAGTGGCTCTGGCTCTCAAGCATAATCAACTATCTAATCCTAACCTCAACTCAAGTGCTAAAGTCCCCCCCGTCAATGAGGCACGAGGGTATACTTATAGAGGTGAGGTGACTATTCACCTACCCTGACCTTTGACCTACCCTCACGACCCTTGAGCGTCCTCACTGCTCTCTCTCGTCTAGTGATTGTTTCATGCTCAGATCAATCTTTGCATAGAAATTAGCAACATGATGAGAAACATCTACATGGTGACAGAAGAGAAGACATGATGAGAGTACAAAGGACTCTTGGAAACCCTAGAATTTTTGTTGCTAACATTGCTGCAATGATATATATTATAGAGACTTGCATAGGCTACCGCCCCTCCTTTACATCCAACCAACTTCGATGTCATGCCTTTGAGCTTGTTGAATGATTCTTAAAGCTTGTATGGAACCATCTTTCCAAACTGCAAGTTTTGTTAGAAACCTTAGCTCCCTCCATATGGTCAACGTTTTGGCGTTCTTCCTTCTACCTTTTGTGGTTGAGGCAACTTTAAGTGACCAAAAGCTTTCACATCGCCTTTACCAATGACTGTGTGGTTTTGCTTTGATGTGCTATGGTCGCAACCCTTTGGAACAAGTCGCAATGAGTCTTCCTTTTGAAAACATGCTCCATAACTCTACAAGCTCATAATCATTAATTAAAGCCCAAGATAAACCTATGACGATAAGACAAGAAATAATTACTACAAATAGAATAAATTAATGAATGATCAATTTGAGGGGAAAGAAAGAGTTCGTTTTCATGAGCCTTGGTGATGGATTGTTCATCATCATTTTATTTCATCCTTTTAACTAGGGTATCTCCTGCTTTACTAGCCTTTCATCGCATAGTCGCATCCTTGATTGCCATGTAGCTTTTAGTTTGTCCATATAACATTTTATAGCGTTGCACCTATACGTAGCCTTAAATACATAAGTTGGCACATTTCTTATTTCAACGCAACCTTTGATGCAATATTTACTATGCCACTTCATTGCAACACTTGGCCTTCCCAGATAATGTTATTTTTGGCACACGTTGACTCATGTTTGTTGGAAATAACACTGAGAGGGGGGGGGGTGAATCAGTATTATCGAATCAATAATCTTTTCATTTCCATTATCAGATTCATATATGCTACTTCAATTAAGGATACTCGCGTGTATACACCACTGTGTTTAATGCAACTAGCGTATATCCAGTAAACTTATAATTTAGTTAGCTGATCTTCAATGAGTGCATCAGAATATTATTAACCATATGAACAGTAAACAGGTGCAGTGAAACAGAATAGATCATCACACATAAGAAGCAGACATGAACACCATGATATAAGGTGGAAACCCAATGTGGGTGAAAACCACCTGCTGCAATTCGTCTCTATCTTCTTTTCATAAGAAACTTCTTTTTACAATATTTCTGTACTGGTGCAGTCTTATACCAGTACGCAGGCTTCTACCTGCAGAAGGCTACAAACTTCTCTCATTCTCGAGCTTCTCCTGGAAGGGAGCAACCCCTTTAGCTCTTGTACTAGCTGATGTACTAGTACGTAGGTGCTGACCTACAGAAGGCTACAACTTTCTCTTTTCTTCCAGGGACCATGTTTCATAATTTTTCAGATTGGATCCATCAATAACATCAATCAAACATCAAATATATCTGCATCAACCAATCTCCTTTGCACCAACCAAAAACTGAATCAAAAATCACTTCTCTGAATGCTGTAACCAGAATACAGTAACAGTAACCAAAAACCAATCCTAAACCCAGAACACTGCAGCAATAAACAGAAGTAGCTAAAACATATTTTATGAGACGTACGCTACTTCAATATGTAGAACCTGCGTGCATACGCTGCTATATTAAGGCAAACCTGCATATACGCTGTTTTGAATTACCGAACTAGCATGTATACGCGCCTTTGCTATGCTGAACTTGCGTATAGATCTATAAAAGATAATTTACCCTTTTCAATTATTCAGATATCAATTATACCTAGATCATCAGATTTATAGATCAAGTCATGTGCCAAATATAACAGATCAAAATCACACAAAGATACTTCTCTTCAAGCCTTAAGATCTTGACCCATCAATAGAACTTATCCTTCTTCTAGCGCTCAGGTTCCTCCTTGATTTAGATCCAGCTATGCACCATAACCCAAAGACCAGTATTCTAGATCTTGCTCTTCATAAGATATTCAATCCTTGAGTGCCTTTGCCTAATGATCTCCTTCCCCTTTTATAGTCTTAGGCCTTACTCAATACCATGGTCCAAAACCACTTAGAACCAATATCTGGGTTCAACAATTCAGACGAGATACCAGGGTCCAAAACCATAAGTCCAAATACCAAGGACCAAAAACCAAGTTTTCCAAACTGTACGTGCTTTTCTGTGCATGAAAGTGCGTGTATACACATACGCGCCTTTTGGTTTGTGAATCCGCGTGTATACGCGGCTTGTTCAACGAGAACCTGCGTATACCTCCTTTTCCTTTATTCTATGAGCCTGAACTATCATCTGAGTGATTTGTGAGTGAGTTGCCATCAAGGACAATACTTGTGCCATAGTGCCAAGCCTGAGTCATAATGCCAACAATGTTTGCATTCATTACCATTGAAGTCCAATCTGGGAAGTGCGACCTCAACCAAATCATATTTTGCATATGCAGATCATAGTTTTCCTTTGCATGGAGGTCGCACGTGATTAGACAAGTCGCAAGGTCGCACAACAATGTGGGTCACATGGACTTATGGTTTCCTTAATTGCGATCCTGCGACTAGTCGCATTCAAGGACTGCCACTCATGAGGTCACATGGCTGCACTATAATGGAGGTCGCACTTTTGATTTCAGAAGAGTCGCATGGTTGTAAGAAAAGGGAGGTCACATTTTAGAACTGGTTGCTGGAGGTCGCGTGGTCGCAAGAAAAGGGCAGGTCACATTTTAGAACTGGTTGCTGGAGGTCGTGTGGTCGCATCATAATGGAGATCGAAAGGATTGATATTGTGACTTATGCGACTCAGCGACCTGGGTAGAGGTCGCATGGCGCAATGCATGAAAGTTGCATCCTCTTGCTACTTATCTGACATCCTGAGGCGCGACTTTGCAACCCATAGCGTTGACAAGAAAGAACTAGCAAAGTAACGACTGTGCGATCTTTCAAGTCGCATTTGCTGACGGGAATAGGATTGTGATGATGTGAGCCCAACGTTCTGCGACTATCCAGCTTTGCTTGTTGCTCAACGAAGATGAAATTATACCTTATTCTGCTTTGCCTAGGTGTATCTTCCAACACAACTACAAGTGTATACAAGTATAGGTGTTATGTTGACCAAAGCTCCGATCTTCCAATCTTTCAATACAATAGTCTATAGCGTTGTTCACCACTGTCTATCACCATGTTTGAACTGGTCTATAGCCTTGTTCACCATTATCTATCACCATGTTTGAACTGGTAATTCGACTAGATAGCCGCTGGCAATATCAATATTCAAATAGGAACCATCACTCCACGAGTCCACCCCATCATTTGAGCAACCAATATATTTTTTTGTGAGAAACAGGTAGGCAGCACGTTTAGTTATCTCAGATTCTACCAGAGGCTTGCTGTCCTGGTCGTACCCCACAAATACCTTATTTATCCAAGAATGGGCTGCTGAATTGACTTCTTCGAAGTGAAAGATGCACCACGTCCTATCTATTATGCAGGAAGAATAATGGGAAGTCGTTGTTCTAGGATGCGACCAGAACCATCGCAAACTAGAAATGCGACTTAGGGGTAGGAATGCGATCTAGGATTGTGGATTATATTCTTTTACAGCTGGGAGTCTGACATCAACTTATGAAACATTTTTCCCTTGCCATTTTAGTGAATCGAAAGCCTTTCATGAGAACATAAACTAGGTCTCTACGTGGGCATGTATATAGCACCCAAGCTCCAAGCTCCCTTATAGTGTCATTACAAATGTAGCATGCATTGGAAGCATTTCTATCACCATCTGTCTTTTGGCCTTTCAATACCCAATTCGTTGCCTTATCAATGTGATGTTTGAATTCGTTGGCACTTTATTTGTAATGATGTGGTATGCATTCCATGGACACTTTCATAAACACATGGTGGTGCCATCACAAGTTTCTAATGAGTGTTTATGGTAAATCATATACAATAATAAGCATATGGTTAGGGCCCTTAATGTATGTCGGTCCCAAAAGGGGGATTTTCCTCGCTGTTCGATTTTGAGTCTGCTTTGCCTTCCAAGTTCCAACGCATATGTATTTCCTCTCATGGTTTAGGTGTTAGCCATATTTTACCTTGCCACATGACTTTTCCCTATATGCATTGTTATGCGGTCCCAAGTGTTGTTTTATATCTCAACCTCCCTAGTAGATGCTTAATTAACCAGGTGTGGTATGCTCCAAATACATGCCAATAGCACTCCTGATCTGTGTGATGGAATTATCACAGTTTATTACGAACCTTTGCATAGTCATACACAACAATATTCGTGTATTGAGGGTGGGTCGACAGTTTGGTGGTCAAATGAAGATCGTGTGGTGATGTGTCGACGTTGTGCATGACTGGTATGGGTCGTGCTCGTAGATGTCATGTCCCCATTTTTATTCTTCTTCATAGTACAACCAGGGTGGATTTCTGAGGCAGGGGATGGCGAGGTCCGTGGAACAGGTTATGTCATCAGAGGTTTTGATGGCATTTTGAGGAGTTTCTATGAGGTCCAACAACATTCGCTTGGTATATTCCATCATCCGCACAATTTGCCTTTCGTTTCGGCACATTCCGACCATTTTCAAAAAATTGAGTTATTAATGGGCTTGACTCAATTAATTACGCTCGTTGGAACTAGAACGAGAAGATCTACATGATGGGATAGCTAGACGACAGTTTCAGTGACCCAGAGAGACATGATGGCTAATTTACCATTTTCCCACATTAAAAGGAATATTTTAATTGAAATAAAAGAGGGAAAAGTGCTCCATGATTAAAATAATAATAAAATAGAAGGTTCTAGAGGAGTCCATCAAATCTATAAAAGAGGAGGAGACCATTGGAGGACAACTTAGAGTAGATGTTGTTTCTTGTATGAGAGGTTGAGAACGTGGTTCTGTACTCCATTGGTAGCCCCAGGACGAAAACCCTCGAGTTTAGAGAGATTGGATGATCTCCCATCTCCCCTTGGTGGGTTCATTCAGAATCCATAGGTGTAGTGATTGTTTTTCTGTTTCAATTTGGAGATTGGAGGGTCATTCCTAGCTATTGTGTTGGCATCTATCTATATATAATAAAGCTGGATTTTGGTTGCTGCATTTCTCATTGTTCCTCATGTTGTGATTTTTAATGAGATTTTATGCAATTTGTGGGTTTATGGTTTCAGTCAAATTTCTGGTGTTCACAAAGCTTGGATCTGCCACCAAGGAACTCGGATTTATGTCACAGAGTTTAGATGTGTTACCTCAAAGATTGGATCTGCCAACAAGGAAGTCAACCTATGTCACAAAGTTTAGACCTGTCACCACATAGATTGGATCTGCCAACAAGGAACTTGGAACTATGTCACAAAGTTTAGATCTGTCAATACAGATATTGGATCTGCCAAAAAAGAACTTAGATCTATGTCACAAAGTTTAGATTTGTTGCTACAGAGCTCGGATTTGAGATATATGTACCATTGACTTTGTCTAATCACTGATGATCTCCATTTGCTACAAAATTAATATAGGTGCCACAAAGTTCGAATCAGACCTTCATTGAACTTGGAACTATGTGACAGACTTTGGATAGGTGCTCGAATAGGTACCATAGATATAACAATATGATGTAGACTTCAACAAGAATAGAGAGAAGGTATTGCTCCTTCAAAGACCTTCACTTTGCTTAGACTTGTCTTGTATGGTTGAGAGAGTCGAATGAATATGATTGAGAGGTGAATGCATGGCAAGGGGAGGGATTAGCCTCTTTTTATAGTCATAGAATGGGTGCCAATGAAAGCAAGCCGTCTTGACTTTCTAGAAGGGCCAACTTGCATTTGTGGAGCCTTCGTAAATTACAAATATAATTTTCCTCCTTTCAGTGCCATGTAAAATATGTCTTACAAAATTTATTTTGACCATGCTAGAAGGCAATAATAATTCATTTTTCAAGTTACAATGAAAACTAAATATTTCATGAAGACCGATCTAGCTACATTTTCAACACACCCTTGAATCGATAGGTGTCATGTGAATAGTAATGATGGAACGGAGGGGGAGAAGACTTCATGGCCAATTGCCATGTATTAGTTTATGTAGGTTGGACAAGCATTATAGTCTCAACTGGTGTTTATGAGGCCGGGAACACAATTGGATTAATTATCTCCAAGACTAGTTTATTTTATGAAGGGAAAATGTCTTAATTAGATTTATTAACCAGTTTTAATTATTTTCCTAAGTTTAACTTAGGGATATGGGTTAGTTAAACAATATTAATTAAGACAAGTTGATTTCTCTCTAGTGACTTCTAGAAAAGTGACTTGATGAGGTCAAGATGATCTTAGCCATCGATTGTGATTAGATCATGGCCGTTAATTCGTCAACGAGAGATTGTAAGAGGAAATCAATGGGGCTCTTGGAGACACAATTTGAGTGAGTAAATGATGCGCAGTGATAGTGTAGGAGACACCAATAATAGGCTTTTAGTAGGAGAAATTGAAGAGAGATCCGACGGAGGAAATTCTTCACAGTGATTCTAGTTTTTTGAGAGACATCATGAGTTTGGCCACTATGTCAACAATTGTTCGTAGAAGAAGAAAGGTGAAAATAAGGGCAAGAAGTAGACGACAACTTCAACAAGTGCAAACAAGCTTTCTAGCAGGATGCAACAAGAGTTCGCACTCATAGCTTGCTTGACTAGCTCAATCCCATGGGGTGTGTAGTATATAGACAGTGTGGCATCATTTCATATGACAGGAGTTAGAGAGTACTTCTCCAACTACGAGGAGGAGGACATCAGACTCCATATTGAGATGGGAAACAAGTTCAAGTGCAACCCAGTTGGGAGAGAGACTGTTCTATTTCAGAGGGAGTCTGGCAAGCCGATTCCTATCCATGATGTGTTGCATGTGCCGGGAATGGGGATGAATATGATTTCCGCGTTGATTCTCTAGGATAAGGGGTACAATGTACTCTTTAGATGGGCGTAGGTGTTGTGGAAGTTACCCATAGTTATTGGTGTCAGGAGCGGTAGAATTTATAGATTGCAGTTAGATACTCCAAAGGCACTAGTGAGCAACAATGGTCCGAGAGATTAGGGAGAGCTATGGCATAGGAGGATGGGCCATATTCATCACGGGGCACTTAGATTGCTCTAGGAGACTATGGCAGGTGTTCTAGAGGTGAGCACAAGACATGCTGATGTGAGAATGGGATGTGTGTTGGGGAAATTTTCTAAAGGTAGCTTTTCCAAGGAGTGACACCAGATACAAAGGTGTTCTTGATCTAGTAAATTTTGATATATGTGGTCCAATGTCGACGTAGTCCCTTAGAGGGTATGAATACTTAGTAACCTTTATTGGGACTACTCTAGGAAGACTTTGATATACTTCTTGAAGACCATGGATGAGGCCTTTAGTCACTTCCAAGAGTTCGTAGCTCTTGTGGAGAATTTGACAAGTAGAAATGTGAAGGTTCTTTAATCGGATAACGGAAGTGAGTACACATGGAAAAATTTCGAGGCATTTTGTACTAGGGAGGGCATCAAGAGTGTGGATGGTTCCTTACAACCCGTAACAAAATGGGGTTGCTAAGAGAGAACCGTTCAGTATCAGAGGCAGCGAGGGCCATGCTGTATGACCAGGGGCATGCAATACAACTGTACATATTTAGAGCAGGGTGCCACATAATGCGTTGGAAAAGATGACATCGGAGGAAGCGTTTACTAGGAAGAAGCTAGATGTTAGCCACTTTGGGATATTTGGCGACTTAGCATATTGTCACATTCCAGGTGATACATGTTCCAAGTTGGATCAGACTGCAAAGAAGGGGTACTTTGTTGGATATAGTGAGACCTCTAAGGCGTACATGCTATTTATTCCAGTGACCGGGGGATAATTGTCAGGAGAGATGTCCGATTCATGGAGGATAAGGCATATAGGAGGTCCAAAGATTTGCCAACAACGGTTGATCAGACTGAGCAACAAACAAAAGCTCTAAGGGTAGAACAACAGCTTTAGGGACATGATAGTACGAGTATGGTTACTAGTACAAGCATAGGGTTAGGTACAGTTGTTCTCGAGAGTTCGCAGAGTATGGAAGTAGTAGATGCAAAAGATATAGGATATGCATCAGGAGGATGTGGAAGTGCAAATTCCACCATCTATAGTTGGCAAGAGGAATCGAGAAGTTTAACAGACACCTGGGTATGCTCAGGAGTTTGTGGGGATTCCTAGGATGGGCAGGGGAGAGCAAAGACAACTGGACATGTACACTAGTTACATGGCATTTGTGAGTTAGATTGTGGATAAAGAGCCTTCCAACTATTAGGGGATGCACAACAATAGGTGAGGAGGTCCAAAGATTTGCTAGCAATAGTTAATCAAACTAAGCAACAAACAAAAGCTGTAAGGGTAGAACAACAAGTTTAGGGACATGATAGTACGAGTATGGTTACTAGTACAAGCACAGGGTTAGGTACAAGTGTTTCTAAGAGTTCGCAGAGTATGGAGCAGTAGATGGAACAGATATAGGATATGCATCAGGAGGATGTGGAAGTGAAAATTCCACCATCTATAGTTGGTAGGAGGAATCGAGAGGTTTAACAGTCACTCAGGTATGCTCAGGAGTTTGTGGGGACTCCTAGGATGGGTAGGGGAGAGCGAAGACTACTGGAAAAGTACACTAACTACATGGAATTTGTGAGTTAGATTGTGGATAGCGAGCCTTCAAACTATCAAGGGGATGCACAACAACAGGTGTGGTGGTATGCAATGGTTGAGGAGTATACCTCAATCATGTAGAACAATGTGTGGGGGGTGGTGCCTAGATTGACAGATAAGGTGGTGGTTAGGATCACGCTGGATCTATAAGATCAAGCACGGTGCAGATGGTAGCGTCAAGAAATACAAGGTGAGGTTAGTAGGAGGCGATATACTATGAGGAGACATTCGCTCCTGTGGCCAAGTATACTTCTATTAGTGTCGTGATCTCACTATCAACATTGATGGGATAGAAGATCCATGAGATTGATGTTAAGACAATGTTCCTTAATGGTGAGTTGGAGGAGGAAGTGTACATTGAACAACTGATGGGATTTGAGCACACAATAGCGAGACCGACGTGTGCAAATTGAAATAGCATTGTACGGGCTCAAGCAGGCTCCCAGGGCATGCTATGAACACATATATAGACATTTGCAGGGGATGGGATTTGTGAAGAGTGAGGCAAATGCAAACCTCTACTACTTGATGGTTGGAAGTGAGGTACTCATTTTTGTCCTATATGTGGATGACTTGTTTTTGACAGGTTCAATCGGGCTCATGGAGGAGTGCAAGAGGGACCTTGCAACAGAGTTTGAGATGAAAAACTTGGGGCTTATGCAATACTTTCTAGGCTTGGAGGTGTGGCAGATAGATGAGGATATTTTCCTTTGGCAAGGGAATCACTGCATCGAGATTTTGAGGAGATTCAGGATGGAAGATTGCAGAGCCATGTATACACCCATGATCACCAATTGGAGGAAGGTAGATACATCCAAGGAGAAGGATATGGACCCCACGCTCTACAGACAGTTGATTGGCTCTCTTATGTATTTGGTTAACACCAAGCCAGATATATCATTTTTGGTAAACTCTTTGAGTCAGTTCATGGTTAAACCAAAGAGGGTGCACCAGACCGCATCAAAGCATGTGCTGCGATATTTGTGAGGTACAATCGAGTATGGGATCATATATACTCGAGGTGATGATATCAAGTTGGTGGGCTATAATGATGCAAATTGGGCATGTACTACAATGGACATGAAAAACACTTCATGGTATTTGCTACAACATGGGATTAAGAGATGTCTCTTGGTACAAAAGGAAGCAAAAGTTCATGGTACTGAGTTTCAGAGAAGTAGAATGCATAGCAACTAGCATGGCGACATTCGAGGCCATTTGGATTCAGAAGTTGTTCGTAGCCTTATTTGGTCAGAGGGGGGAGATGACAGTGATACACTGCGATAATCAGAGTTGCATCAAGCTATCTGAGAATTAGATGTTTCATCATAGGTCTAAGCATATAGACATCAGATCATTTCAGCAGGGATTGTGTATAGCGCAAGACAGTTCAACTATAGTATATACCTACAAATCAATAGGTAGTAGACATCTTGACGAAGGCCTTGGGGAAGGTGAGATTCATCTTGACGAAGGCCTTGGGGAAGGTGAGATTCATCTTCTTCTTATGGAAGATTTTGAATCTAAAGCTCTAAACTCAGCCCACCTTCTGCCCAAGCTTTGGAAAAGATATGTAGATGACACTAATGTCATCTGGTCTCACGGCCAAAAGGAGTTGGATCTCTTCTTCGACCATCTCAATAGTCAATCCACGGCGATCAAGTTCACTAAGGAACAAGAAGTCGATGGTTGTCTCCCTTTCCTTGATATTCTTATCTCTAAGAATAAGGATGGTTCCCTCTCCCATCGAGTGTTTCGTAAGAAAACTCATACGGAGCAGTATCTTCATGCTAGTTCTCACCATTTCCTTGCCCAGAAGTTGGGGGTTATCAACACCCTTGCGACTCGGGCCTTAAGGATCTCTGATGATAAGAGCTTCGAGGAGGAGAAATCCCACCTCCTTAATGTCTTTGTGGAGAACGGTTACAGCAGACACCTTGGACAAAAGGCTTTCCTCAAAGCTGCTAGGAATTCGTTAACCAAAAGAGAACCTAAAGAACGGATTCCTGGTGTTCATCTTCCTTATGTTCAAGGGACCACAGACAGGATTGCGAGGATTCTTAAGAAGCATAATGTGCCCACAACATTTAGACGTCTTAACACCATTCGTACGTCCCTCATATCTGTGAAGGATCCTATTGATCCCAAAGACATGAAAGGGGTTTATATTATTCCCTGTTCATGTGGGACCCCCTATATTGGTGAGACTGGTCGCTCCATTAATCAAAGGATTAGTGAGCACGCAGCTGACCTTAAGCATATGAGAACTAAGTCTTCAACTTTAGCAGAGCATGTGGAGAAAACCAATCATCATGTCTGCATTGAGGAAGCTAGTGCGATTGCTAGAGTGTCGCAATTCCATCATCGAAAGTTTAGAGAAGCCCTTGAGATTGAGAAAAGGCCAAACAATCTCAATAGAGAAGATGGATGGAAGATCAGTAGTTGCTGGGTACCAACCCTATCCTCCTAGTAGTTCTCTTCTTTTTCCCCCCTCCCTTCAATAAGCTTTTAATTAACTTTTATGGTAATATTTTTCTCTGACGCTTGAATTCTCTAGTTTTTTATTCATTTAAAATCTCCTTGATGATTTAATTTAAACTCAACTAATTAATAAAATTAAATTAAAATTAATCTATTCTATAATCAATTAATATATGATTTAAATTAAATATGGATTAATTTCTAATATTATAATATTTTTAACACTTGATATTTTCTATAAATAAATATATATATATTTCTTTGACTTTGAATATAAAATTAATTATATTTTAATTGATAAAAAGTATTAAAATATTTCTTGAAAAGAAATAAAAATAAATAATAATAATTAATTTTTGAATCTAATTTAAATTAATCTATTTTATAATTATTTAAAAAACTAACATACTATTTAAATAGATCACTAATTAATTTCTAAAAAAAAAAAAAAAAAAAATGGACTATGAATATAAAATTTATTTTATTTTATTCTAATTTTTATAACTAACTAATATGTATATAAGAACTTGGATATCTAACAATTCTAATTTAATACAGTTTTTTTTTTTTTAATATATATATATAAAATCCTTTTAATTAGAATTTAATTAACTATTTATAGATCACTCTATTAAATAAAAAAAATAAAAATAAAATAATAATAATAATAATAATAATAATAATAATAATAATAAATTTAATTTTTGGTAATTTATATATAACGGTCCACTTACATTTATAACCGTATTAACTTTTTAAATAAATAGAGTTTTTACCCCTTATCAAAGTCAAACTAGCCGTTTCCCGGTCGAATCTAGCTGTTGTTATTTTAGCCGTTATCTTGTCTGGTAAATTGGGTCATGGGATATTTTGCCCTGTCTATTTAATGTGCAAAACGAGATCTGCTCATTTAACTTGTCCTGACGATGAACCACACTGGTTGGTTCGAAACGCGTCGACAAATGTTTCTCTATGTGATTTTCGCCGAAGAATCTTCCAAAATTTGATATGGATCACAGAAGCCTTAATTCAATGACAAGATGGGTGTTATACAAAACACCTTCCTTGCTAAGAGGGAGTGTTAGTTTATGTAGCTCGGACAAGTGTTCTAGTCTCAAGTGGTGGCTATGAGGCTAGGAACACAGTTGGGTTAATGATCTCCGAGCCCAATTTATTTTATGAAGGGAAAATGTCTTAATTAGATTAATTAACTAGTTTTAATTATTTTCCTAAGTCTAACTTAAGGAAATGTGTTTATTAATTAGTATTAATTAAGACAAGTTGATTTCTCCCTAGTAACTCTTAGAAAAGTGACTTGATGAGTTCAAGATGATCTTAGCCATCTATTATGATTAGATCATGACTGTTGATTCGTCAACAAGGATTATAAGAGGAAATTGATGGCGTTCTTGGAGATACAATTCGAGTGAGCAAGGGATGCACAGTGATAGTGTAGGAGACACCAACAACAGGTTTTCAACAAGAGAAATTGATGAGAGATTTGTTGGAGGAAATTTTTCACAGTGATTCTAGTTTTTTGAGAGACAAAATGAGGCCGAATTTTTCTGCAAAAGGAAGGTTGAATTTACTAGTGTGATTTGTTGAAGGATTAGTTTGTGTTGCCAGTTGCCAGTCGCGAGAGCGATTTACTAGAGGTAGTGTCAATAGGCTGAGTGAATTGCAGGAGGCAGATAAACTTGCATGATCAATTTTTGGGAGGCAAAGTGAATTGCTAGAAAAGCCAATGTGCATTTCTAGTCGGCAGCGTGAGTTGCTTAATAGAGGCTGATTTGACTTGCAGAGGTTCGATTTGGTTAGCTATAGTGAAGAGAAAAAATTGTCGGAGATTTGCCACTGAAAGGTAAGCAATTTATGTACATTCTGAATTTGCTGAAGTTAATAAAACCCTCATCTACAAAACTTTTTGTCCCTACTTTGGGGTTTTTCCAGAGACAATTTGTCCAAAAAATATAGTGATTATTTTATGTGTGATATTTTCAAAGTTCCTGTGGTTTGTTAATTGGTGAAATTTGCAGTGGTGTTTTTATTCAGTATTTGCAATAAATTAATTATTCAATATTTGCAATAAATTAATTTGCTGGGACAAATAATCTAAAATATATGTGAATAATTACTAGATTAACTATAATAGAATTTTCACATCGTGGTCAAAGGGATCATCATGACGGGGATCCTCATCCTGAGTGTATAGATGTGAGGAAGAAGCAGTCATGGATGCATGAGTAACCAACTCGACCGTTGTTTTTCCACTCCTCTTGTGCGCCTTTTACTTTTTCTTTGTATTTTCGCTAGTAGCTCAAGGGGTTAAAGCTTGTTTTGTGTGATGAGTAGCAATTATTACCCTCTTAGTGATGAGGCAACTCATTGCCCATTAGGGGTTGGGACATGCAAGGGTTCCTTTTTTGATGTAAGGGAGCAACATGTGCTTAGGAACTAGGTGATGGCCATAACGAGTGAGGTAGAGCTCATGCTAGGGTTTTGCCTACGTGCTAATGTGTATGTCCCGACCATCTTTTGCATTTTTTTATTCTTTTTATTTTCTTTTGTGGTCATATTTTCTCTTTCCGTTTCTTTTAGCTACATCAATCTCCCAGGGCCAAGTTCCGCGCTCTACCCAGGTATGAGGATGTATGGGTGCTGAATCTCGGAGAACCAATGGTTAGTTGAACTCAAAAAAGGGATGTGGAATAAAGGCTCATAATGTAAGATGGAAAGTGGTAAGTATGGAATAGGGATAGATGGAACACACCATCTCAATCAGGGTTTCCCAAGTAGTGCCCCTCTCAAATCCATTGGGTGGCCATTACGAGAGACCCCAGTGGACTAGGGTTGAAGATTAACCCCCCATTTAAGGTGAGGGGACAAGATCATGGTCAAAACCCCTCTTTTTTCTAGGTCACCCGATAATCCATGTCTAAAGCCCAAATACAAATAAGCAAAAGCACCTGATTGCAAAATGAATAAAGTACCTTTTCATCAGAAGCCTACATTCATGTGCTCTTGTGAGGTGGGTGAGAAGACATATGATTGATGCATGTGGCAGAGATACAAATGGCACATCATCATTAGCTATTGGCCGTTGCAGGGGCTGCTGGCTGGACGTCTGGATGTAGATGAGTGGGAGACAAATTTCTCCTATAGGGTTACCCATTTTTGGTGGGTAACAAGATGCATGTCCTCTTTTATAATCCATTCGTTTTTTAGCATAGGTACCACCCATTATGTTATCTCTTTTCCATTTTGCCCAGACAACTTTCATGTCACAGCCATATTCCAACATTTAGCCACTCATAAAGGGTGCATAACTCATTAAATCCATTTTTGATACAATTTTCGTGCATAACTTAACTCTCATTAACTCTCATTAGGCATATTTCAATAAAACACCTTGTGGACATGGCTTGTGTTGATGTTTTTGCAACGTTAGGTAGACATTCTCCCACGGGGTCAAGCTGATTTGACCAATGGGGGAATGATACATTCACCCATAGAAGCGATGCTGATTTGGCTGGGCCATGCTGATTTGGCCATGGGTGAATTGCCCAGGGGTAGACATCTCCCATGGGGTCATGCTAGTTTAATTAGGGGAGATTGATGTATTTACACATGGGGCCATGTTGATTTGGCTAGGGGTAAATGGCCCACGGTACTGACATTGCTAGCTCTTGGGTGTAGTGATCTATTTTATAGAGCGGATTTGAATTGTTTATCTAATGGGGTAACCGTTCTAGTCTAATGTTGAGTTGTCATGTAGGCTCCATAAGCGAGGGGGTGAAGAGAATCCTCTGGGTGTCCACTCACATTAGAGCTCTATATAAATAGACAGACATGTGAGAGGCAAATCAATCAACATAGCAAGCTCATTGATCTTTTCTAGTGGAGGAGAATGTCAACAAAGGAGAAATCTGTTTTGGAGATCATCTTTTCTTCATTTCTATCTCTCTCTTGGCCACACGTGAAGAAGCCTTGATCGAGTTTTGGACAAGTTTGACACCGAATTAATTGTAGCTTGACCAAGTTTGACTAGTCACAAGTGTGAGAGAAATGATCGAAATTTGATTGGTCCATACAACATTGATGGTAGGCTGTTTAATTGCAAGAAGGCTGCATGTGCGAGGGTTTGACCAACCATAGTTTGATCGTAGGAGGGAAACATGTGTAGATTGTTGACCACAGGTTTTGGCTGCAGATTTGACTATAGGGTGAGAGTTGACAGTAGGGTCAAACTTTGACTTCTGGCTAGTTTGATCAAGTCATGACTAGCGTTGACATTTGAATTTTGATCTTTTTGACTAGTTTGACAAGCATTTGACGAGTAGTTTCTTTGACCAAGTTTGACTGGTGTTTTGTCTTGGATATTGGCACAAATTTCTTGACAAATTTATGATTTGTAAACCTTGCTGAAAGACAATTTCTCCTAGAAAAGATTGTTGGGTTTTCTCCCAAGGTTGGGTTTCCTAGGTGAAATTTTTTGTCTATTGTGCATGACTATCTTTATATGATCTTTACTATTCTTGTTGCATTTACTATTGAGATTTTCTGAGTATAATTATTGAATGATAGTAGTGGCATAAAAACACTGTTTGGAAAAGTCATTAGGAAATAATTATCAGGCATAAAATTGTATTCTATTGCAGTTGTCATAGAATTTCAACACCTTGGAAATTTCATTTTCATGCTACTTTGCTCACTTTAGCTTATCAGATTTATTGGTAATATATTGTATCATTTGTGGAGGTTGCTTCAACAACATATTATGTATACTCATCTTCTTGCAAGTGCTACTCCATGATTGATAACTGATATAGAAATCTCCTATTTTCTTATCTTATGGCCATGATAGTCTTGTGAGTATTTTCTTACGGTCATTTCATGGTGGGTTCAAGTATTTTCGAGTTGTAGTGTCCTCTAGCTTGGTGGTGTATTTCCTTGTGGTGTGTTTAGATGCATGTTCCCTTTTATTATCCATCCATCTTTTAGCCTAGTTACCACCCATTATGTTATCACATTTCCATTTCACCTAGACAATTTTAATGGCACACTCATATTACATCATTTAGCCACTCATGGAGGGTGTGTGACCCATTTTATCCTTTTTCAATATAGTTTTCTTGCATAACTTAACTCTCATTAGGCATATTTCATTAAAACACCTTTTTCCATGTGTGAACATGCCAAAATAGTTTGGGATATTTTATTACTAATTAACTATAAAAAATATAAGGTTGAAGTGCTACATTATTGGCCTATTTTATTACTAGGTTCTAAAGCTTAATTAAGACCTTGTTTTGTAAGTTCTATTTTTCAGAGAAAGATAAAAAATTAAGAAAAAAATAAAAGAAAAGAGAAGAAAAAAGAAGAAGGAATACAACTTGTGTATGAGGAACACAACATGAGGGTAACATTCTTCTTTGGCACATGTTGAGGCAATTAAGACTCAAAAATAAGTGTTTGGAAAGTGGTTGCCCTCATGATTAAGTAGTGAGGGTTAATTTAGTATTGTTTAAACTTGCACATGCCACCTTGATAAAGCATTTGATTCACTTGGCACATGTGTTAAGAGTTTTTTAAGTTGGTACATCCTTTGAGAGTTAGTTATGCATGTGCTCTCCCTTCCGTCTCGACTTCTATTCTATTTGAATCATATTTTTATCTGACCATTATCCAAGCATACTAATTTAGGTGGTGTGCACCACTAGATGGTCAACTTGTAGCTTTGAATTAGTTTTGTTTAGATCTTGTTTTAACTTTGATGAGGATATTCAACATAGTACTTGAACACAATTAATATATTGAGAGGATTCTTGAGATATTTTGATATTTGCATGGACGAGGGATCACATGGATGTTATTATTCTATTCCATGGACTTGGTCTCTTACTATTTTTAGGGTGGCACACCTTCCTTGGTGAACTACTTTCTTTTTGGAGATGGATTGGATATTTTTTTATTGATATTTGATGGATCTTTCTCCTAGGCATGTGGCCCAGGGTTTTTGATCCTTTCATAAGATAAGATAATTTTATTAATGTCCAACAAATGACCACACAATTAGGTTAATGGGGCTGAAGGATACATCCAATATGAATACAATGTGGGAGTGCAAAAGTAACTCCTAGAAATTGCTAAAGCTAGCCGAAATAAAGAACACAACAATAATAGGACAATCTCAAAAACATGTATAACCAAATCAAAGGCCCCGATGATGTAGAGGACTAGGTGAGTAAGTCTAGGGTTGATGACGTCAAGGATGTCCAAGTCTGGTAGCCAACGACGAGGGGGGTGATAGTGGTGTTGGCTCACTATTGGAGTCCTGGATCCAACGAGGAATCTAGCTGCATGATCCTGGGGGGGATGTAGGAGTGAGGGATACTCCTAACATCTAAGGCCAGAGGAAAGAAGCTTTGAATAAGTGTCTGTCTGCTCCATTGGGTCTGGGGAGGGACCTGTCGGGGACTAGTCCCTTGACGCTCTAGGTGTGAGTGGACTGATGTTCTCTTCGACACCTCCATAACGATCTCGAGGATATCGGTTGGCCTCCCAAGGGGGGGGGGCAGCTGAGATGAAACCTGACGTCTCACTGTTCTGCTATCTAAAATACTTTGGATCTTAGCTCATCTGTTGTTGTTTTTGTCACCTGGATCAACTTGAAAATATGATGTGATCATCTAAATTTCCCTTGAATGAGTTGGGGCATGTAAGATTTGAGATATGTATTTGAAAATCTTCTTGATGAAGAGGGCTAGGCATATTTGGTTTGGATGCTGGAAGAAGGTAGAGAGTGGATCCTCCTGAATCTCTAAATAGGCAGTGATAGCGACCTCTAATCTCATAGTATATGGGGCACCTAAAAATGAGGTGTTGCTTTGTCTCTGGTTCTTGAAGGTGACATACTTGATAGATGCTAGTGGATTGTGGTATATGGTAGTTAGTCTCCACTCGAAGTCGGTGAGAGCTAACTTGAGGCTGCCCCAAAGGTATCTTGAGTCAGTGCATCCAATATTTGCATTTGTATGGGGGACGAACAATGATGACATCTTGTATCTCCAAGAAATGCTTGAGGTAGAAGGTCATCTTTGTGCCCAGGTTTGTCGAGGGGGAGGTCCAAGTGACTTGAATGTACAAGCTATAGATATCCTCTCTGATGGACTGATTCAGTATCTGGCTAGGCGGTGTTACTCACCACCAATGGGTGACCCCTATAAGAGGATTTTCTCCTAGATTTGTCTTCAACCGGCAACCAATAGCCCCTTGCAACCACCTGATAGCTCGATGTGCTACCATTCTTCGCCACTTGAGCCAGCCATTGTAAGATCTCGCTCATCTGTCATGATAATGTGTTTTAAGGTGGGCCATCCAACCCCGAAGGTATATGATTTTTCATTATGTAATTGGGTGTTTATGCTTACTTTTCTTGGGCACACTTGAGCATGGATTAGTGGGGGGGATTCAAAGGAAAGAATATGCTTTGATTGTACTCTTGTTCCCTTACCTCAATTTGGGAGTTCATCTTGTATTCTAGTCCCGTGGGTGGCTACTAGCTTTAGGAATGGCACTACATGGGAAACCCTGATTGTGGTTGCGTCGTCTCGCTTCTTGATACCATATATCTCACTTCCCTTTGCTCATTACAAGCCCTTTTTGCATTTTCCTCTTTTGGGTCCACATTCGTCCATTAGGTCCACAAGGTGTTAGCCTCCTCCTCCCCTTCTCCACACCTTGGGTTTGGCCTGGAATGATGCTCGGGAGGTTGATGCAGCTAAAAAGAAAAAAACATAATATGGCCACATATAACAGGAAATGTACCACAAAATGCAAAATATCGCTGATACAATAAATTTAGCACATGGGAAAAAGCCAAACAAGAGCTCTACTCCCTATCATTATGGCCATCACCCCTGGTGGGCGATGCCCCACCTTAAGGGGGGTAATCACTGCTATATCTTGCACATCATGCTCTCATCCCCTTGAGCTCTGAGCAGTAAAATGAAGAAAAATAAATTAAAGGCAAAAGGCATATGAAGAAAGGTGGACAAACAAAAGTCCGGGTAACTCATGTACTACGATTTCTCCCTCCTACATTCATACACCCAAGGTATGGGCCTCCCTCATCATAGCTACTCTTGTACCATGGGATGTGGCTTGAAGCCTCCCCTTTTCCCCACTCCATTCCGTCACTATTTCACATGACACCTGCCATTTGATGGATGTACCATGGATCTATCATTCCCTTAAATGTTGAGACCACCTAATAGGGTCCTTCATTAACCTCTCTTGTTAAGGAAGGTAACACCAATACATGTTCAAAGCCCATTTGGAAGGGAATTCCACTATGAAGTGTCCACTTTTGCCCTTGATTAGCAAGCATATTTACTCAATTGCACTAATGAACCATTGTATTGGATGGTGAGGAGACACATTGGATCTTATACAGGATTGCAAGTGAGTTTTCATATTGGACGTGGCCTCCCTATACGTGATACAAACCCTCCAGAGGGTCATAATGACACTTGTAGGGTGAGCGTTGAGAGCCATGGGCCTCCAACCATGTAGAGCATTGATTGCCACACCATGGACTTCTTCGGCACCACCACATTTCTTTTCCATCCCCCAGTTATACAGAGATGATGATGCACTTGGACGACGTTGTGAAGCCGGCTACACATTGCACTCGACACTTGGTAGCTAATCCAGGGCCCAAAGGAGGTTTTGTCTTTCCTAGGGAGACATGGGAGGGCATGTGCCATCTTCTAGCCCTAGTTGTTGGAGCATCGACGTGATATTGAGCCATTTGGAGACCCATGAGACCCATTTGGAGTCTGCAAAGCCCAAATTAGGGTTTGGAGATGTTTTGCAACATTTGGAGGTCATCTTCGTGTTATTCATTATTTTTGAGGCCGTCCCTCTCATCCTTAGCACATGAGGCCTCAACGCCGCCCTTCTAGGCCTCCACGTTAGCCTAGCATGGCCTTAAGAAGGCTTATTTGATTTATTTATGAGCTATCATGGTTTCCTTATAATCATGGGTGGGTTACTAAACATTTTAGGCATTGGAGGGCCTTTTTCTTTTCATTTTTGAACTCTTAGCTCATGTATAAATAGATGAGGCCTAGTCTCATTCTAATCATCATCACTTGGATTGGGATATCTCTTCTTGAGAATTTCGGACTTGCAATTTGTGGAGTGATTTGGATGATTTAGATGCATTTTTATGTTTGGAAAATTTCACTATCTCTCTTGGAGCGTCCTTTTGGCATTGTGATGAATGGATATATTCTTCATTGTCTTGTAAGTGCTATTTAATGCAATATTTTTGAATTTTGATTAATATCTAATGCATGGAATGTTTTCTCAAGGTTGTTAATGTGCCTTGATTGATGAAATTTTGTCTAAACATTGAAACCATTGGGAAATTTTTGCATGTGTTACTCATGGATAATGAATGAATGAATGTTCCTAGAGGATTTGTTGCACTTGTATCCTTGCAACTCCATCAACAAGTGTCATCAAAGTATAAAAATCTAGAGGTTGTTTTGTTGCTACTTCCATTAAGGGTAGCAAAATTCATTCTAGGTCTCCTTGAAGAGTGTGTTGCCATATCAAGATTAACTTTGACTCCAATTCTCCCAATTGTTAGGCACTAGTCTTAATCCTTGGTGATCACTCTTAATTGATAAATCATTTTTCTTTTCACCTCTTTTCCTTGTGCCTTTAAGGATAAGGAGGCCTTTCTAGGGCTTGGTGCGAAATCCATTAGAGGAAGGCGTTTTGAATTTCATTTGGATAGAACTCTTAGTGTCTCCTCTAGCGATCTTCAAGTTTTGGTGGATTTCCCATAGTGGAACCTTTGGAAATTTGATGCCCTAGCCATCACACCAAGAGGGAACCCTAGAAGCTAATTCTTCAACTTAGGGATTTCTTCAAGGCATTTGCTTTAGTACTCATGGAGTAAATCATAAATTGCCTTTCCTCTTGTCTACCTTGACCTTGGATGAACTCATATATCATCAAATATCTCAACGCTAGGTCTCGTGTAGTTTTCCTTTCAAAGGGTTTTGCTTGGAAAGTCTTCCTAGCTTCTCCCAAAGCTTACACATCTTTGAACCTTTCCATTGAATGAGCCACCTTGCCTCACTCCAAGCCTATTAACATACATATCACGAGTGCAAAATATTGGGACTCCTCATGTCAGTGAAAATCCGAGAAGAGAAGGGGACTTAGGCTCTGGTGACAGTGGGCCTCTATCCCAGGGTGTTGTTGTGCCCTCTAGCTCTTGCCTATTTACAAGGCCTACGTGATGGCTTGGAGCATTAAGGGAGAATGTAAAGGAGGGATGACACTCTGGGAGATGCTCAATGTCTGGAGAATTAAAATATATTTTTATGACCAATTCCATATTTTTTAATATTTTTTTATGTTTGACATCAAACATGATCATTGAGATATTATTATTTTATTTGTGGTGGTTGAGCCTAGAAAATAATAAATAAGAGTCTCCCCTGACTTGTAATTGTTGTTGTTGAGTGAACAATAGTTATTTTTGAGATATTGAATTCGGATATTCCACAATTTTCATTTTTAATTTGTCGACGTTTCGAGTCTAGACCAAGACTCATCATCAGGACTGATTTACAAAGAAGAGGATCTGGGTTAATAAATATGATTAGGTTATTAGGTGAGGTTGTCAATATGGGGAGCCAACTAGTTTGATGATTTCTATTTAATTTATTATTATTATGTTATTGTTAATAAATTACCAATTATATAAGTTACTTTTTTTAATGATAGATATATTGTGCTCATTTTTCCTTTATGTTTTATTAACTTTCTTGTAATCTTTTTAATTATTTTAAATTTATTCTAATTAAATGCACTTATTTATGTTAAATTGTTCACCTATTATTAATTATTGATTTATATGAGTTTATGTTATTAGTTAGTTATTTATCTAATGTAATAAGTTTTGTTACTATAGTAAATTGTTTATTAATTATTTTATTATTCTAATTTAATTTTTATTTGTCTAAGTTTAAAGGAGAGGTATTTAGTAGATTATTTATTTTTATATTAATTCAAGTGTATGTGATTTGTTAATATTTTCAATAAATATATTATTGAAAATAATATGTGATTTGTTATGTGATTTGTTAGTTTCTAGGTTTTCATTAAATATATTATGTATTTTTAGGTTTTTATACATTATTATGATAAGTTTATTCAAATTTTAATTGTATATTTTATTTTATTTTATTTTCAATAGTCTAATGTAAAGTCAATTGATTCCTGAGATCATGTCGGCCTAAAGGGCATGGGTAAACATGTATATATACAAGTACTCAGCCTCACTTGGAAGTAAGTAATTCGATCAAGCACGCCTACAAGGAAGTGTGAAAAACATACTCTAAGGAGCCTCTATCTCAGCAAAACAAGAAGAAAAGAAAGCGAAGTTCGTAGGGCACTGTTTTGGGGTAGTATATCCTCCCATGTGCGAAGGAAGAAGAAACGAAGGTGCCAAAAGAAGGTCGAAGAACTTGCAGCTACATTAAAGTGATCTTGTTTGGGTAAAAGATCTCACTAGAAGGAGCCGAGTAGAAGTGAAATAGGTCTCTCTATCTTGAAGAGACTAATCAAGGAACGAAAGTGTGCTAGGGTTTTTGAAATAGGGTTGCAGACCTACATCAAGGAGACCAAGATACACAAGGAAGCCGAGAAGAGGAAGAAGAAGAGGAGTGTTGAAAAAGAGGCTAGTGACTTGGTCTTGAAGGACTCTAGTGTCAAGGGTCATTGTCATGGTCTTGGTGCTCGTCAGTTGAATATTTATAAGAACAATTTCGTTTGGGTTTTCGTCTCAAAGAGTGAGAGGTTTTGGCCTTGGCTAACAAGCCTATATATTGTGTCTATTGTCTCTCTATTTGTTCATGATATGGTAATTGTCTTGATGAGAAGAACATAATAATAATTACAAGTAAGAGAAGATCATAATCAAGAAGCAAAAATCTATGACAAGCAATTATCATAAGTAGAGAAATCTCCTAACCATTGATGCCCTAGATTTCTCAACATGGTATTAGAGCTAAGGTGCTAAATTCAAGAAGGGGCATCTAATCAAGAAAACACACAAAGATCGAGTTTCAAGGAAGGATCAAACAAGAAATCAAAAACCCTAGATCAAAGGAATTATCATTAAGAAGGAAGCAAAAAGAAAGACTAAAACCCTTGTAGCATCTTTAAGATCATCATTCGTCCATCATCTAAGGAGTGGAAGCTTTCTAAAGACTAAAGAAGGACCTCTTATCCTTAAAAGAATCATCCGAGAAGCATCAAGTTCATCACCACCAAAGAAATCTAGTTGAAGATTCTATCTTCACAAGTAAGTACCTTTTCTCTTATAATCTAGTAAAATGACTTCATGTTTCAAGGAAAGTCAGAAGCTGGTTGGGATATCAAACTTCCTTGCATGGAAAGGAAGGATAGACATAGTCCTTGAAGTAAATGAAGTCATTGATCATGTCCATGAAAAGATCTCCAAGCCATCCGAAGATCAAGCTCTATCTGAATACATGGAAAAAGATCTAAAGGCTCAAAAGATTCTTAAGGAATCCATCAAAGATTCTCTTATTCCTCATATAGCCGAGCTGGAGACATCAAAAGAGATATATGATAAGTTGATAGAGATATTTTTTGAAAATACAATAAGAAGGATCATATCGCTGATATCTGATCTATATAAATTGAAGGTATCAAAGGATGAAGAAATATCTTCATGCCTTTTAAAAGCATCTCAAATAAAAACTCAATTGCAAGACCTAGGAGAGATGGTCTCTGATAAGGAAATGATCTCCATGATTCTAAATGCATTAATTGATGAACAAGGTAACCTCATATCCAATAAGGAAGAGGAAGCTATCCCATTCACCAATTTATGGACTCTATGCAAGATAGAAGAAAACAGGTTGAAGAGACAATATGATGAATATAGAAAAAGGAGTCGAACAATTACTAAAGGAAAGAGGAAGTTAGGTAAATTTAGTCCTCAAAAGAAAAATAGGAAAATGGCTAAGACTCAGTGCTATGAATGTCAAGAATATGGGCACTATAAAAGAGATTGTCCTCGAAGGGACAATAACAAAATAAATCAAGAAGAAGCCCATATTACCGAAGAAGTGGAAGAACTTGAAAGAAAGAAGCTTAATAAGGAGGGAGTGAGAGATCTCTACTATTATTGAGATAATCTCCTTCAAATATTCTTCTATTATGTAAAGTATAGGTAGGTAGCTTTGTAAACAAGATATGATGCATCATATTAGAGAATGACGTCATGGTAAAAGCTTTAAGAACTCATCATATAGGTAACATATAAATTTTCTGGGACAAAAATCTATAGCTATATAGGATATAGCTCTTGAAAACCTCATTGAAAGATACTTATGAAGAAGTAAGAAGTCATCTAAGACAAGGCTTATCATACATCTGCATAATAAGATATGTTGGATCCTCTAGATTCTCTAAAGGAATCGTCATTGTAAGATTCACCGATCATGAAGAAAGACAAGTGGTTCTAAACTAATGGAATTCATAGGATGATGACATGATGACATAACAGGGAAGCAGGTCAATAGAATAAGGCTCCTTCATTCAGAGGAAGCTGTTGCGAAAAGTCTGAGGAAAGATGAGGTATGTATGCTAGATTCTCTAAAGGAATCTTCATTGTAAGGTTCACCGATCATGAAGAAAGACAAGTAGTTCTAAACTAATGGAATTCATAGGATGATGACATGATGAAACAACAAGGAAGCAGGTCAATAGAATAAGGCTCCTTCATTCTGAGGAAGTTGTTGCAGAAATTCTGAGGAAAGATGGGGTATGTATGCTCACAAGTGATATGGTTACAGACATCATGAGTCAATGTTCTATCTTAAGAAGCATGATCAGAGAAAGGATCTCCTCCTAGGATGCATGAATGCATAGATCACATATTTACTAGATGAAATCAACATAATATGTCCTCATATGAAAAATGAGGTAATTGGATACAATTGAGGAACTCTAATTGGAATTTCCTGGGAAAGATAAGATGTGTAGAAAGGAAGGAAGAGATCAATAGTAAAGGCCGTCAACATCCGAGATACGAAGCAAGTTTCAATTATGATATCTCCCAAAAAGATATGAAGACTCTGATGGAAGTCTGGAAAAGATAGAGACCCTTGATAACACATATCTTTAGGAGTTGTGTCAACATGTACGCTGGATGATGATGCCTACAGATGTCATGGTGAAAATCCTTCACAAACGTAATTATGATTTAAGTGTTCATTACTTATTTATAGTATTTGGATGGGCTTATGCAGGACTACCAAAGGGAAGAACTATGGAAATCTTCCAAGATAACCACATTGAAATATGTAAGAGCTTCCCGAAGAGGAAAGCATAATGAAGGTAGCATAACATGAAGCAATACCATATGTAGAGTAATAATTCACTTTCTGATGAAAGGGATGATGACATGACTGACTCATGGATGGAAGTGATGAATGGTCTGTGCCCTATGAAAGAAATCCCCAAAAGAAGACTCATTGACAAAGAAAATACATGACATCGAAGGAAGGAGTTCTTCTAGCGGCTGGTTGTCCCATCATCTCCAGCTGAGGAGCTGCTGTAGGTCCCTAATTAAGAGGGAGCCTAGTAATGATTTTCTTACTTGGAAGAAACTTGGAAATTCCTAAGCCAAGAGGGAGCTTAGGTATGAGTAAATTTGTCCTCCCTAATTGAGAGGGCGAGATAGACACATTATTCTTGTTTTCACTTGGGTAGACAAAATAGAGGATTGGGTAGTCATTTGGCATCCGATACTCTTTGAGGATGTGATAGGGCATATGAAATAAGAGGAGTCGTGGAGGAGCGATATTCTTTGAGGGTTGGGGAGCCCAAGATAAGAATAGTCCTCATGGAACACACCTTGAGAACCCGGGTGGGGTATGTTTCGAGAGAGACAATGATGAGGTTGTCTATAAATCATTGGTCTCGACAACATTGAGCTCAGATCTTGTGGAGAGAAAGCGCTGTTATTTAAGTCCTTGGTATATAATAATGCTGGTTAATATGATGCTAAACAAATGGGTTACCAATCCGATTCTTCTTATGAGAAATTCTTCAGATAGAGAATGACCAAGTACCATTATGAATACCTCCCTAGTAAAGAGGGAGTGTTGTAAAGTGTAACCAGGTTCGGTCTTCATGATGACATGTAATTATGATTTTATGTAAGAGATGTAAAGAAGAAAATACAATTATTGTAATGCTTGCATCATGGGTTTCATGAGCAAGAGATTTTATTTTAATATAGGCTCCCATTGAGAGCCCTTAGGAATTTTGTCATCTAGTCGTAAGTATAAAGAATCATTGTCATGTAATGAAGACATGTTACACATTGTAAAGAGTCACACTTGTCTATGTAAAGTCATCCTCCAAGACCTTGTCACTAGCCCTCTTCAAGTCGGCCTACAAAGAAGGAAGAATCAAGAAGATGATGTCGACCTCTCTCCAAGGTAAAGTCGGCCTATTCTTGAGATCATGTCGGCCTAAAGGACATGGGAAAACGTGTATATATACAAGTTCTAGGCCTCACTTGGAAGTAAGCAATTCGGTCAAGCAAGCCTACAAGGAAGTGCGAAAAACATACTCTAAGGAGCCTCTATCTCAGCGAAACAAGAAGAAAAGAAAGCGAAGTTCATAGGGGATTGTTTTGGGGTAGTATATCCTCCCATGTGCGAAGGCAAAAGATATGAAGGTGCTAGATGAAGGTTGAAGAACTTGTAGCTACATTAAAGTGATATTGTTTGGGTAAAAGATCTCGCTAGGAGCCGAGTAGAAGTGGAATAGGTCTCTCTATCTTGAAGAGACTAATCAAGGAAGGAAATTGTGCTAGGGTTTCTGAAATAGGGTTGCAGACCTACATCAAGGAGACCGAGATACTCACGAAAGCTGAGAAGAGGAAGAAGAAGAGCATTGTTGAAAAAGAGGCTAGTGACTTGGTCTTGAAAGACTCTAGTGTCAAGGGTCATTGTCATGGTCATGGTGTTCGTCAATTGAAGATCTATAAGAAGAATTTCGTTTCGGTTTTCCTCTCAAAGAGAAAGATTTTCACCCTGGCTAACAAGCCTATATACTGTGTCTCTTGTCTCTCTATTTGTTCATGATATGGTAATTGTCTTGATGAGAAGAACATAATAATAATTATAAGTAAGAGAAGATCATAATCAAGAAGCAAAAATCTATCACAAGCAATTATCATAAGTAGAGAAATCTCCTAACCACTGATGCCCTAGATTTCTCAACACTTCCAAGTATGAATAATTAGGTGTGATCTTCTTTTACCCTAGTTATTTTGTTTGTTGTTTTAGGTATTTTTAAATTGGTTGCTTTCCAAAGGAAGATAGTAACTGGGCTAAACTTCTTCGGAAATAACACATTCGCTGTAATTTTGAAATTGTCAACATTTATTAGATATTTATCTGCATATTTTGTTCTTTCATTCCATCTAGTAGGAAAGTTTGTGGCATGCTTTAGGGTAGTCTTTAGAATCCTCAAGCTTAGACTAAATTAAGCCCTCGTAGGATTTGGAAGACTCCATTAGTCCAAGGATAAGTAAGCATTAATTTCTCTTTCTCTCATGTATTTGTTATGTTCCAATCTTTGGTTTGTTGGAAATTACATGATTTTTTCTTTCTTTAGTACAATATTTAGTCACCTTTTGTTCTTTATCTTAGAAATTTCATTATTCTCATCCATAGTTTAGTCTAGAAATTTGCATTTTGAATTAGATTAGACTATCCCGATGATGAATTGGGAGAAGTCGTACTCGTTGAAGATGAACCTAGCTCATATTCACTCCAGTCGGTTGGTACAAGGGTTCAGGATGAAAGAGAATCAGATAATGATGCATAATGCTTGTCGTCATTCGACGAGATTGTTGAGGAAAATCACGAGGCTATGACAGTTGATGATGATTCCTAAGAGGTGTGCAAAGATCTAACATCTCGAATACAATTTTGCAGAATATTGCTTTTAAAATTTTTGCTGTTAATTCAATAGTCAAATTTCACAAATGAAACCATAAAATTAATTGAAAAAATTGGGAAACTTAAACTGCAACTGAAAATTGACAAGATGCACACGCAGTGGAACTCAACCTTATTTTATTAATATAGAATATGCTAGTACAAGAATTTGGAAATGACCGAGGTGATGGCCTCAAAAGGATTTACAATAATGCTGCAATTGGCCTCCAAATAAACTAATATGGTGTTTGAACCTATGAATTCTGAGTGAATTCAACAAGGGTAGAGATGGGTTGTCGCCCACTCTCACAGAATCACCCAAGGGTTTTCATCCTGGGGTTCCTAAGGTAGAGAATTGAATTCTCCAATCCACATCAAAGACAAATACTCAAACCAAGATATCCTCAAATAATCTCCCCCTCCTCCTTTTAAAGATTCAATAGAGAGATCTCCAAGCTTCTAGAAGTATCTTATTTTGATTATTTTAATATTATTCTAGAAGCTCTTGTTTGACACCGTCTATGTGATTTTTAATTTTATTTCACTAAATCATTTTTGGCCTTTTTCCTCCAATTAATTCTCGGGATAGTCATTTTTGTAGTGACCCTTCTTATGACATTGATAACATTCTATCTTACACATGTCAACTTTCCTCCTCGGTCCCTTCGATCTCTTTTCTTTATGATGAGCAACATAAGCATTTGATACTCCTTCAGGATTGGCAATCATTGAGATCCTTAATTCGTCTTGACTACATGCGGTCCATATTCTTCAAAGGTGGGGGCTACCTTCCAACTATTGAGACCTGAAGCAAATGCACTCCAAGCGGGTGGCAATCCTAATATTGCAGTGATCACCAATTCTTTGTCTGGAACAATCTCATCGATGGCCAAGAGATCATCCCTAAGTTTAGCTATCTTCACAAAGAAGGTTGCCACAATATCTTCTTTAGTCATCTTCGTATTCCTCAACTCATTCTTCAAACTTGCTACTTGACCAATGTTCTTAATAGTGAACAACTTCGACAAGGCTTCATACATCCCCTGAGCATGATCGATGTTAGCTATGAATGGGACAAGGTTGTCTTTTATCCCTTCTACCATCAGAGTCATAGCCATCAAATCTAAATACCTGAATTTCGCTTTGTGGACATCAGTGGATTCTTTTGTAGGTTTCTTTACATTTCCTTTTACCAAATCCAACACCTTGTTCTTCTCGAGGATTAGGTCAATCCTTTTCTTCCAAGATCTGAAGTTAGATTCTCCTTCAAGCTTGTTCTCACCCTTGATTGATTTAGACATCTTCCTTGAGTATAGTAGATTCCTTCCCTGAGATAGTGCCTATGAATGGATCTGTCTTTTTCTTCTTTCTTGACCAAAGCTTTGATACCATGTTGGAAAATCAGAAAGGTTGTAAAGATTTTCTTGATCTTGATAATTACTTGTGATGTTTCTTATTATTACGATTCTTTATATCTTCCTTCTTTAGTTCATCAAGCAATTACCAAAAGCAACAACACATAAAACAATAGACACAAGATGTAGGCACATGCTAGGGCAAAACCCCCTCGAGGGGAAAACCCAGTCAAAGTAATTCTTCCTTTCAATCGTATGCTTTGAGACTCTTCACCCTTGACCAAGACCAGACCTTCCCTCCACACCAAGTCATCCTCCAAAAGATTGACCTCTTCCTAGCAACTTCGACTATGCAACAACTTGCAGCAGCTAACAACTTCCGGTAGCAGTCCAACTTGGAAGACTTCGATGTCCCAATCTAGAGCACGAAATAGAGAGAGACCACCACCAAAATGTCGATTTTCTTTGTCTCCTTAGGCTCACCCAAACTCGCATTCCCTTCGGCTTCCTGGAAACAGAGTTTCCTAGCTACCCACTTCGCACTTCTGCCCAGTAGAGAGAATTCGAACTTGATGAGAAGTGATGCTCCAAATGAATTCGATGTTCTTCCTTTTATAGGCTTCTTGTGGGGTCGAATAGAGTCTTAGGCCGACAAGGCGTGGAGGTTACATAATTCATTTTTGACTCAATACTTAACCTTTTTACATGATTCAAAAGCCCTAGAAGTCCTCAATGGGGACTTTGACCTAAAACATGGTGACCCAAGATGAAACCCATGCTTTAATAAGTCTCAATAATAATAATAAATTATTTTCTTTATTCTTTTGACAAGTACATTGCCTAATGACTCAAGTACATTATTGAAGACCGAACATGGTTACTTTTTCAAACAGTTCTAATGTTGCACTGAAGCTGTTTGTGCCCTAGTTCCATTATATGATGTTGTTCTGGCTTCTTACATTATTGAAGACCGAACATAGTTACTTTTTCCAACAGGTCTAATCTTGCACTGAAGCTGTTTGTGCCCTAGTTCCATTATATGATGTTGTTCTGGCTGCTTACCTGTTACCTTGACTTCATATTGCAAAGTCACCCAACATATTGGCTCTTACACTTGACATCATCAAACATTCAGGCAATTTTGCCTCTTCGGATTGTTGGAGTGATGCTCTTTTACACATTTGCTGCTTGCAGGTTGCCACAGCACCACCAAGGGCTCAAGGTTGCCCTATACTTTGTGATTTTTCTTGTAGGATTGTAGATTTGAATGAGAATTGTGATGTCTCATCATTCATGTTGACAACTCGATTGTTATTATTAAATTGCTTGTGTACATTTGTGATATCACGTTCAGCATTTCTTGTTCGATACTTGATTGCATGATCTTGGTAAAGTGCTCTGTTACTCACCTTTTCTGTAGCCCCAAGTTGGTGCCCTTGGAGGATTGTTTGTTGTGATTGAACATCCCTTTCTTTGATGTAATAGAACTACTCTCTGTTAGGCATTCCACTGCCAATCCCTCTTACAGCATTAATTTGTGGAAGGAATTGTTCTGTTAACCTCTTGTTCATTGGTGTTTAGAGTAGTGCAATCTCACTTCTGTAGGAAGCATATTTGATATGACAGGACTTCTGCAAGTGAGAAATACTACGAGCCCTTAATAACATTTTCCTGCAGATGTGAACTCTAGACTCTCGTTTAACTTGCTGTCCGTCCTGTTGTTTTGCTATATTGCAATTTAGTGAATAATGAAATGTCATGTTCGTGCCTTTGTTTTCTGGTTATTATAGTTCATTTGTTCTGATTAGCTTTTTTCAGTGTTCCACGGGGACGCGTGTTGGGTCCTGATTCCCCACGCACCCTCTTGGGGAGACGCAATCCCCAGTGTGGGAGTCTCGACTCCCCACGACTATCCCCCTTTAGTGTGGGAGTCTAGAATCCCCCTTCAGTGTTCTAGACTAAAATAAATTTGTCTAATAAGCTAAAACTTAAAAGTAAAACTTGCCTAAACCTAAAAGACATGAAAGGCAAAACTTAAAGTTGCTCACTTCATTTCAGCCCAAAGTCATTTCCATTTCCATGCAATGCTGATTTGAATGAGTTATCGATCAATGTATTTGAATATTTTATTATTGCGAATCTCATGGTATGTATGTGAGACTTGTCACTTGAGTATGTCTCAATGACTCAAATTTCAATTGTCTTATGCTTTCATTATTGAACAATGAACAATGAATATCAACTTGTACCTCGACGACTGGAGGGTACTCCCACATTCTCCCCGGAGAACATTGGCTTTTTTATGTTTCCTGATTAACTCTATCTGTGTATTATCATTCATCCTTCTCTAAAATATTTGTGCATGTATGAACAGGCATAATGGCTCTATCTGATGCTGGGTACATTAGGCTTCTTGTGACGTCACTTGGAGCTTTGGCTTTTGTCTTGGGGGTCATAGCGGAGAACAAGAAGGTTTTACATTTAGCTCTTTTGAGTATCTGAAGATTTTTTTTTAATAATTCTTTTTGGGTGCAAATTTGCAGGTCTATTGTTTTAGTATTGATTTGTGAATTCCTTCACTATAAGTACAATATGTCTCCTGAAATGAATAAGCACAATTCCTTCACTATAATCTCCTTGGAAAATTTTAGGTTAGCCTAGCTCCTTGATTATGCTGTATCTCCGACAGGCATTTGCGATAAACATTTCAAGAACAGGCAAATTTTGGATTGTATGCAGCAATTAATTTTTGATAAGTGATCACTGATAAGACTACTCTCATTTGGCATGTTTGAGGATCTAAAAGTTTAAGATTCACAAGTAGATATGACCACTTGTACTCGGCATGGATGTATAGCTAAATGAACATATTGCCTCTCATTTTTTTATGTTTGAAAATGATTGTTCTTTCATTTATTATCCAGTCCTCATAAGTTGATATAACGAGTAGAAAATAATGTTCTGCATGTAACTGTCCATGTATTAAGTGCTTTCTCTTTGGAGTGCTAGAGAAGAGAGAAAAACACATCAGAGACATAAGGGGTACAGAGTTTGAGCATGCTGTTACTAACATATTATTATTATATTTCAATTATGAGTTTTCAAGATTTTGCTTTTGAAATAGGAAAATGTAATTTTTTCTTGATTCAATATGATGGTTTTCAGTTTCAAAATGTTTTGTCACAGTTCAATGCTCATTTATTATTAATTCATAAATGCATATAAATCTGAACTTATAAATGAAAACACATCGAATCAATTACTTCAAATACTGATAAAAAATTAGGAAAGCAAACACATTAAATGACACATTTTCTGGCAATGGCATTGGTAAAACCCCAAAGGGATATAACCACTAGAGAGAGTGAATCTTTAATTGTGAACTCACACAAAAAGATGAGTTTACAGCAATCATTTCCAGCATTAAATAATATGTACTTATCTCAAAACCATTCCCAAACACCACCTAGGAAATTGTGCTAAACTTCTTGAAATCTGTGCACGATTTCCTGTATGGTCTGTACAGTCTGAAATAGCAGCAATAAATGCCTCGATTTGTGTGCCCGATTTTTTGTACCAGATCTACAGTTCTGTGCCATGAAATCTATTCAAACAGTGCCTTATTTTTTGTGTAGATTATTGTAAGAACCGAAAAACAGATGCAAAGGAAAACAGTAAGGGATTTATCATGAACCTGTAACATTTTCCTGAAACCTGACAAAATCAATTAATGGAAATGTTGAGGTACCTACTTGCACTCCTGCAGTTGAAGATGCATTCGGCTGCGCTGCTACAGTTACCGAAAGACCGAGTCCACCCAGCCAGACTGAGCAGAGCCTGGCTGCTCAATCCAGTAAGCTTCTTAACAGAAGCTAACTGTTCCCCCGTGCCCAGAACCTCAGAACACTCGAGCTCTTTCTGTGGATGATTTCCTTCTCCTTCACAATTCTTCCTTCTGGTTTTTGTGTGTCTCCCCAAATCCATGTCCCGTGGTTCTATTCTCTTGTTTGGCGGTGGCCGCTCTTCCATCTGCAGCCCACCGCTCAACCTGTTGATGCCATGCTCCTCCCTTACGTATTCCTCCCTTATCTCTTTTAAGGTCGAGCATGTATATGATGTACGTTTTGAATCCATATTCTATTTTTATTAAAATATTCTTTTAATGTAAATATTATATTGTATATATCACATTATATATATTACATTTAAACATTATAAACATTATGTTTAATATATATCACCATGTTTTGTTATATATATTTTTAATATAACATTATAACTTTATATTTAAAGCTCCTTTTATTTAATTTCTTATATTTATTTTATTAATTTTGTAATATAATTTTTATCAATAATCTGGAATATATAATATATATAGTCCTCTTTTAAGATCTACCCATACATTCAGCAATATTGATGAATGAGTAGAACCTCTATTCAAAGAAGTGTCATGGTATTTAGCACTTATAATCAATTTAATATAAAATACTAGTGCGGTGTATGCGACACATGCATATGTAGCTATCATATGCATGTACCATATACCTGCTATTATGCTTGCGTTCTTTATATTTATAGATGGGTCGTTACAATTAATATACTAGCTATATGGTTATGTGCCTCAAAATCTGTGCAAACAGTGCCTTGATTTCTGTGCAGATTAACAACTATATGGTCTACAATAAATGTTGGAACTTTTCTTGGTTTGTGTGCCACCAAATGCCCTTGGTAAATGAGTCCTCTTGCTGCACCTTCTCTCCTCTTTCTTCAGCTCTTCTCCTCTGTCTCTCTAAAACTAAGTTACCAGAAAAAGGATACGGGTACAGGGTTTGAAACGGATACGGCAAATTTTCAAAAAATCTGGATACGATACGATTCATGATTCATGATCTTCAATTCAAGTTTCAACATATGCCATAATGATTAGTTATTATTCCAATAACTACATAAATAAAAAATGAGTGAAATTTGTGATAAACAGTTTGCAATTTCTAAGTCTTGAACACAGTGAACTGTGACTGTGATTGAATCTTTTTTATGCCATTCTACTATGTAAGTAGGTAGGTATGATCCCTGTTTGGGGGTGTGCAATGTTCAAGCAAAATAGAAACACATTTGAAGATTGAGCAGATGTAGAGTTGAAGTTGGAGGGGTCTCTCTCCACTGGCAAATCTAAAGGTAAAGTAGAATCCTCATGAAAGATCACACATACTTCAGCTTGCTGAATTGAACAGAGGGAAGGATGGATTCCTATAATTTTTTGTCTCTGGCAGTTACTAAAGTTTCAGTGTGATCTTCAGCTGTAATGATCTTATAAGGCTGAATCTTGTGCTAGACCAAAACAGTTCCAGTAAAAACTTAAAAGCCAAGGGAGGCAGTCTGTCTTGTGTCTACCTGTATCATGTCAACTATGTTCCAAGATGAAGATAATGCCAAATGGCAAAACCTCTGATTCTTTGTCCTTTTATGATATAATGGAATGAAGCCATGGAATCCTTTGATCCAGCATTGTTAATCCAGGTTTGCTTGTGTATTTATTATTAAAACAAAATGAACTATTCCAGATATAGCCACAAGATTCAAAAAATGAACTATTTCCCTCTTCATGGATGTTTGAGCCATTTCAGAGCATTGCTGCACTGATCTCAAAATTTAAAAATTTGAAATAACCTTTAAGATATCTGGGGTGCTTTCATAGCTCTTCTTCCCATTTCAGTGACCAGTCCATTAAAATCTTCAGAGGGCCATTTCATAAACTACTTTCAGATCATGTTCTTGTACTGTACAGTATCCTATCTTAATAACAAATTTTTAAAACTACAAGCGTTTCCAATTTCTGGGTCTAACAGACCAAAGCTCATTCTTGATAATTCATGTGCCTTTTTACATAATACTTTCCAATTTTCACGTCTAAAAGACCAAAGCACATCCTTAACAATTCCTGTCCCTTATTGCATAGCAGTTCACGTATCCCATATGACTTTTGCATGTGCATAAGATGTTTTTTAACATTAAATCTACAGTTCTAAGCCATGAAAATTTAGACATGCATTTACAAAATACAAGACTGTCCAAGTATTCAAGAGATGCTACAACACATCAGCAAACTTAGCAACTGTTTCTCAGCTCTCCAACATAAACTCTAATAATAAATCATAATTGGGTATTGTCAATTGTGTCAATGCTGAAGCCTGATACTATTTGGATTAGTTAGTAATGTCATGCTTAGTACACCTCTGGAGTCTGAACAAGACGTGAACGGTGAAAGATACGCCAAACCCTCCCTTTCAAAGACTAGTATAACATGGCAGTGTTAGTTGCATATTTTCAGATGACAGAAGATTGAGCACAAACATCAATGGGACATCTAATTAACATAGCCGGAACTGGAAGTGTTGACGGTATCAACCATAACACTATATAAAACACACCTGGGATTTACCATCCAGACAGAATGATGGAGGAGAAGAGGTTAACGTTTGTAACTTTGTTGTCCTACATACTCACTCACTGTACAGTGTAGAGAAAACGAAACAGCCTGCTAATGCCGCAGAAACTTGAAAGCAAGAAATCATTGCGTTTAAACTTTAGACTCTAGAGATGAATCGAAAGATCAAAAGAGACAAAGATTATCAGTCGTGTACCAAGTCCAACGATGCCGACAGGTTTAGTAACTTTCAACGGGCAGCGAAACTCTCAGCGGGGGCAGTGAACTCAGCACTCAATAGTCAACGCTCTTGTCGTTTAGGAATTAGGTTAGGGTAGAATGAATCATAAACCGTGCCCGTAAAGTTAAAAGTTACAACTTCAAAACTTAAAATGCTAAATTTTGAAAATCTGTTCCCGGTGGGCAAGGTTTTTGCTGACCAAATGTTTTGAAATTTCTAAAATACGTATCACGATTTGCTGAAACGTATTTTGGTTTTTTTAAAACGGGAGGGTTTTTTCAGGAAAACGCCTGAAAAATGGCTAGAAAAAAAACAAAACGTTTCCAAATCACTCAAAACATTTTTGAGCAGTCTTTTTGCTGTTTCTGGGGTGAATACGTATCCAAAACGTAAAACGGCATTTTGGCCCTTTAGGCAGTGGTTTCCGGTATCCTAGCTTTAAAATGAATTGAATAATAATGGTTCCTTTCCCTAGAATCTCCTTTTATGTTTTATCATTATGAATTTACCCTAAACCTAGATCTAATGGCTCATATTAAATCGTAACCCATTAAGATTTACGGTTGTGATATGATTTCTCACTATCACAACTTAAATCACTCAAGTCTTTTGTTCATTAATATTGCACACAAGTCACTTTAACTTTAAAACTTATAAAGTTAATGTTCTAAAGATCACTTTTGAATATTCTCCCACATGCTAGACACCAAGCCAATGTGGAAAACACCCATCTGAGCTAAAAATTGCAACACTCCCTCTTAGCGAGGAAAGTGTTCTTCACTGCGCACAACTTGTCTCTAAAAAACACAAACTCTCCTAGAATGTTTGCAACTTGCTCATTTGTGGATATATACCGAAGCTCAACTGCCCTTCTTTAAACATGATTCAGGATGATGTGGTATTTTATCTTGTTGCTGCCTGATTCCACACCTGGGATTATCGTGGAGAAAATCTTTAACTCCACTTGGTGTGGCCTTGGGGGCAAGTCTCGAGTTGAGTTGCTATCACTCAAATCTCAACTCCTCCATCTAGGCTAACTCCTAGCGAAGCCAAGGGGGGTGGACCCTATAAAAATAACTAAGGCTCAACTATTCTAAAGCTAAATAAGTTAAGTTCTAAGAGTTAAAATTAAATGATCAAAGATACATCCAAATTAAATCAATATATAAATTGCAACAAATGAATTCAAAGCATCATAATAACAATAACCATCTACAAGTTAAGATATTGCAATAATAGACAAGGTGGATCAAAGTAGACTAGTGCCAAATATTAAGGTACTTGCAAAAGTAAATATTCCAAGTAAAGAGATGTCTTGAAAATAATGCTTGGAAAGTAAATGTGGCAATAAATATAGACAAGTACAATAATGTTTAATGTGAAATACATAGAAAAAAAGTACTTAGAGCAAGATACTTTGTTAAACAAAATGTATGTACTTGAAAAATTGACAGTTGCTTCACAAAGATAGACAAACTCTATGAACTTAGGAAGCATAACGAAATGAAATTCCAAGTGCCAATGCAACAAGATGAATATATTGGAATGTGTAATATTCCTAACGGAAATTTACAATGATAAACAAAGCAAACATAGCAAAAACACACACACAAATTCACATCACATTAAACACCCAAAAAATGCCATAATCTGCGCTGAGCTGAGCTATTTTATTAATATAAATGCTAGGTACAAGATAAGATCAGAATGCATGCATTAGGGCTTGCCCAAGACAAGCTACAATGCCTAGGTGATGAAATCAACTGCTCGGACACAAGTGTTGCTATCCCAAACAAAGCTTTGTGTCATCCCTTTGAAAACTGCACTTCTAGGTGCAAATAATGGCTGTTAGGACCTCCTCCGATGCTCAGAAAATTCCTGGAAAGTAACACTGGGCTCTCCTCCAATAACCCACAAAAACCCATGAAGGAATTGGCCAAATGTTGAGCTCAAAATTTTGGCCCAATTTCCCCTATCTCCTCCAACTGTTGGGTGTTTCGACCCATCTGTATATGATGCTGAAAATGGCTGAGATATTTAGCAAACTCCCTCCCAGAATTCCCCCACAAAGCTTAGCCCCAAATTCCTCCTCCTCCTTGTGACCCATGTGTGGCACGAAGTAGAACTGCACAGACGCACGCAGTCTCTGTTGAACTTGCTCCAAAAACACTCTGCAAGGCTCCCTGACCGATCTGAAGATGATGAATACTCCCTCCTAGGGCTGATACTCGAGGTCCACCGTAGCAAGGGTGAGATTCTTGCCTAAAAATCTCTTGTGCTCAACAACACGTGCTGACTGGGCTTCCAGTTCAAGCGTGCTAGCTAGTCAAGGTGAGTGTTCAAATGATCAAAGATGCCCAAAATGAGTGCCTCCTTCTATTTTGTCACTGTGCCTCCAATTTGCCCATGTGGGGCCCAACCATCGAACCCTTCATTCTTTCCCTCGAAGAAATGCCTATTTCCAAGAGGGGAGCGTATTTCCTCCTTGGAGTGGTCCCCACCATCCACTAACCATTCGATTTTTCCCTTTTCTCCTAAGTTGGGCTGTTGCCTTAGCCCCAAAACTCAAGTGGGGTCCCACAACCCACTTTTTCTAAGTGAAAGTGCAAAATATGACAAAATTGGCAAAATTGATATTTCCCCTTAGCAATATTGCTAAGTGGTAATTTTACAGTCGTCCTTGTTTACTTTTCAGATTGTTCTTTCTTCAGTTACTTTAGCCCAATTTACTTCTTCATTAACAATGCATCCAATATTAGCAATATAACCAATAATAAAAGTAACTGAAGAAAGAACAATATATGCAAGTGACAAAGAAGACAACAACACAACCATAGGAGACAACGGATTGGTCCAAGGCCAGGGGAAAACCCCACAAGGGGGAACCCTTTCAAATCTTCTTCTTTAATAGATCGTCATAAAAAGTTTTCAGTAGACAGTGTAATTAGCGCAATACATATGTTTGCAGTGGAGATTTACAAAACAGATCTATATCACAACAGAGAGAAACCCAGATCCACTAGATCACTGAAGCCAACTGTTAAACCCTAGATCTGAACCCTGTACGCTCTCATCAAAATTGACTGTGTGCGCCCGAAACTCTTTGGACGCTCTCTTGAACACTGTGTGAGGGCATCCGTGACTGCTCAGATGCTCTCAGGAAGACTCTGTGCGTGCGTCTGGAGTCAAACACACCCAAAACCCCCAGACGCTCGCTTACTGTTACTGTGCGTGCATCCGGCATAGCTTGGACACTCAGGATTACTCTGTGCGAGTGTCCAGTGACTAATGCAGCCCGATCTGTCTCTGAAACCCTCGACACTCCCTTGAGCTTCTGTGCCAACGTCTAGGGCTCTCTGGTTGCTGTCTTTACCGCTGTGTGCCAGCGTCTAGGGACTAAAATGCCTAGTTTTGTGCCAGTGTTCATGAATCTGAAAACCCTAGATCAGTGCGAGCCTCATGCCTGTGATTTTGGCCCCTTGCGCGAACTCCTTCTGTCGAACCTGTGGGAACCAAGACAAAAGAGAAGAATAGAAGATGTCTTGATCAATGTGATGAAATGAGCTTGAGATCGCTTCTATTTATAGGCTTTCTGTAGGGTTCACTTGGGGTTGAGGCAGACCTAACTAATTTCACATTTGCTTAGGGCCGACCCATTCCATAATATATGTATGAATAAAATAATTCAAAAATAAACTTCCGCTTGACCAAATAGGGTGATCTTTAGGTCGATTTTGGTCCTCTCGAAAAGAGGAATTTAATGCAAGCATCATCTCAGTCATCTGAGCTGTCCAATGTGGAATTTGACCCTAGTTTTAAAAATTAACACTCCCTCTTAACTAGGAAGAATTCCACTTGCCAATATTTGTCAGTTGATCTTCACATCATCCTGTCATGTTGTCGTCATGCTTTGACTGTCTCTGCTCAACTCTATTTGCTGAAAATTTCTCGGATCTAAAAGAAGAAGAATTGGGGAGCAATAACTTCCACCCATACTGAGCAATAAGATAATTCATCATATAGTGGAGCACATCTTCGACCCTGAAATCTCATCGGGGAGTTCATTCTCAACCTGGCACATCAAAGGGGAGCAACTGTCAACCCAATCTTATTGCCTACCGATCTTCCTATCAGTGACTCTCAGTAGTCATGTGGTAGAACACCTGCATCATAATCGACTTGGGTTGTACACCGCAAGTACACTCTCAACTCGTTGGCCAAACAAGGAGCATTATTCCTAACAAGCCTTGCTTGTGGGTATGATGCCAACTGGGGTATACTTAGCAAAGACCAGACAAGGGAGCAACATCTTCAACCATATGGGTAACAGATAGGGGAGGACCCTATTGTCTAGAGATCCCTCAACCCCAGGAGCCCTCTATCTCAATTCCTCCCCTTGGGAGCTCAAAAAGGGTGGGAAGAGTTGGCTCAGTGTCCTTGATCAACGCTGCCCCTTATTTGAAGGGGCCACATCCATTAGTCCAAGCTTCTCTCTGAAAACCAAGAGCTTTCTTTTCGGTAATGCCTTGGTGAGAATATCTGCAATCTGTTCATCTGTCGATATGTGATGGATTCTAATAACTCTCTACACCATGTCTTGAATAAAGTGATATCGAATTTCAATGTGTTGGACTTATCATGGAACACAGGATTCTTTGCCAAATGAATCCCACTCGTGTTGTCACAATATATCACTGTAGTGTCTAGGACCTGCTCAAATAGCTCTCTAAAGAGCTTCCTCAACCAAACTGCTTCACAGCTAGCCATGCTAGCGACAATGTATTCTGCTTCAGTGGTACTCAGTGCAACAAACTTTAGTTTCCTGCTCATCCAGGATATCATGGCAGATCCAAGGCTAAAACAACATCCTGATGTACTCTTTATGTTGATGACATTTCTTGCCTTGTCTGCATCAGTGAATCCATGAAGTTAAACATTTCCGACAGAATCGACCCATGCAAATATCTCAATACATGTTTGGCAGCTATCCAATGTGCATGGAGGGGCTCGGTCATGAATTGACTCAATGTGTTTACTGCATAGCAAATATCTAGATGGGTGTTCACAAGGAACATCAGAGCCCCAATTAGTTGTCTATACTCGGATGGATTTGCCAAATCGGGTCCTGTAGCTTCTCCACATAATTTCTTGAAGTTCATTTCCATCGGTGTAGCCATGGATTTGCATTCAATCATCCCAAATCTTTCCAACAACTTTACAATGTATTTTCCTTGTGAAAGGAAAATCTCACCAGGCCTTTGCCACACCTCAAGGCCTAGAAAGTAGTGCATGATACCAAGGTCCTTCATCTTGAATTCAGAGGCTAGCTCCCTCTTACACTCAATCATCAGAGGCTCACTACCTGTCAAGAATAGATCGTCAACATATAAAACCAAAATCAATGCCATACCTTGGAATACTTTGAAGTAGAGTTTGGGATCGACATTGATTCTTGTGAATCCCAACTTCATTAAGTAACTGTTAATGCGTGCATACCAAGCTCAGGGAGCTTGCTTCAAACCATACAATGCCTTCTTCAACCTGCAAACATGTGTTCTTCGATCTTCCACTTCAAATCCCTGTGGTTGTTCAATATATACTTCTTCCTGTAACATGCCATGAAGGAAAGCTGTCTTTACGTCCATTTGATAAAGAGTCGATCCTTGACTAGCAACAAGGGCAACTATCAAACAAATGGTTGTATATCGAGCCACGTGAGAAAATATGTCATCGTAATCTTCTCCCTCTTTTTGAGAGAATCCTCGAGCTACGAACCTTGCTTTGTATTTCTCAATGCTAACATCAATTCCATGTTTGATCTTGAATAACCACTTTGAAGTCACATCAGACTGCCCATTCGGTCTTGGTACGACATCCCATACATCATTTTTCACAATCGTGTCATATTCCTCGGGCATAACATCCTTCCAAACTTGTTCTTTTACTGCTCCTTCGAATGAGGATTGTTCGATTTGAATCATAGTTCTCATAGCAACAACATATCCCTAATACCTGCATGGTTTCTTCCTTTCTCTGAATGATCTACGAATGGGAACATTTCTTTCAGTATTCTGTAGAGTATCGCAGAGCCAAAGTGGTCTCTTCCTAGTAGGAGGATCACTTGGAGGAGGATCTAACGGATCCATAGGCTCCATGGGATCATCAACCATATCGGACTCGGGCATGGAAGGACCATCTAGAATATCCCAGTCATCATTCTCTTCCTTGGGAGGAGGCGGAGGAAGATCTCTTGCTTTTCCAAGAGCTGCATCTTCATTGAATGTTACGTCCCTGCTAATTTCGACCTTCCTCTGACCAGGAATATATATTCTATATGCTTTAGAATTTTCACAATATTCCACAAACACACCTTTTTTTTCCTGTAGCTTCTAATTTGTTCCTTTTATCCTTCGACACATGAAAATATACGGGGCGTCCAAATACAGAAAGATGGCTAATATCAGGCTTGACACCTGTGAATATTTCTTTAGGGGTCTTGTTTTCTAATGCTTGTTGTGGCACCCTGTTTTGAACATATACAACAGTAGATGCGGCTTTTGCCCAAAGGAACTTTGGCACTTTTTGATTATGGAGCATGGCATGGGCAACTTCTAATATAGACCCGTTCTTCCTTTCGGCTAAACCATTATGTTCAGGAGTATATGGCACAATTGTTTCTTTCTTTATCCCTTGTTTTTTGGAAAATGCTAGATTTCATTTGACATGTATTCCCCTCCATTGTTGGACTTGAATACTTTGTTTCCCTTTCCTGATTGATTTTAGATGAAGTCTTTGAATTCCTTGAATAGTTCAAAGGCTTCATCCTTGTGATTAAGGTAGTATATCCATGTATTTCTTGAGAAGTCGTCAATAAAGGTGATGTAATAGAGATTACCACCAATAGAATGTACAGGCATCAGACCACATATATCATAATGAATGAGATGGAGGATGTCATTTGTCTTGTTCTGACTAGAGGGAAATTGTCCCCTTGTTTTCTTTCCACTCACACAACCTGGACAAACTCCATCAAGATGAGCTTGAACATCGAGGATACCTGAGACCAATTTCTTTAACTTCTGAAGTGCATCATAGTGTAGATGAGCCAGTCTGTGGTGCCATAACTTGCTCACATGATTGTTATTATGAATCAATGCTAGAAGTGGTCTTCCTTTGACTCTGTAGATTCCTTCAAATCTCGATCCTGATGTGAATGCATCTCTCATAGGTGAATCAGCAGCAGGCCAAGTCAAAACTTTTCCTTTGATGAAGGCAACCCTCATCCTTTTATCCTCCAATGCAGATATAGATACCAGATTCTTCATTAATCTCGATACATACATAACATCATGCAACAGAACATATTCCCCAGAACGCAGCTGAAATTTGACGGACCCAAAGCCTTTCATGGGATGAGTGGAGTTGTCTCCAAAAATGATCTTCAACTTAGTCTCCCTCTCTACTAGATTAGAGAGGACTTCCTTATATCCAGAGAAATGATGAGTGGCCCCACTATCAACCAACCAACTATCCCACGAATCTGATGGAGAAGAATTAGTAAGGGAAAAAATAAGAATGTATTCAGATTTATTTACAACATTACTTTCATACTTGGGAGCCCTTGACTTCTTTTGAGGAGGATGATCTTCTTCACGGTCGCTTGAGGAGTCTCTTCTTCTTCTTTCATATCTTCTATCACGGTTATTCCTTTGATCATCTTTTCTTCTTTTGTTATTGTTTTTGCTTCTGGTGTTGTAACGTGGCCTTTTTCTCTTCTCGGGACAGTCTCGTGCATAATGACCCTTCTTGTGGCAATTGTAGCATTCAATATGAGATAACGATCTGTCATTCCTTCCTTTTGTATTTTGAGAAGGAGGCTTCCTTGATGGACTTCCTTTTGTCATGAGTGATATATGCCACAGGCTCTCCCTCTTCATGCTTTTGAATCCTTCCTCTTGCTATCATTCTCAATTCTTCTTGAGTGAGCTTCTCAACAGTTTCAAATGACAGAAGGACATTGCTGTTGCTGATTGTAGTAATGAAGGTTTCCCAAATAGGAGGGAGACCTCTAAGAGTCACAACTACTAGTTCCCTATCAGGCACATTTTCTCCAACTCTCTGCAATTGATCTCTAAGGCGAGAGATCCTCATAATGTAGGATTGAACAACTTCTCCTTTGTTCATCTTGGTTTCCTTGAGTTGATCTTTCAAGGTGATGATCTCATTCAAGTTGTTGATTTCATACATGCCGACTATCTTGTCATACATATCTTTAGACTTTCTTAAATTCCCAACATATGCAAGTAAATGATCTTGTAAACCATCAGCTATAATTTGCTTTGCTTTGGACTCACCTTTCTTGTACCTGTTCTTGAGGGAAGCGAAAGCATTTTCTGGAGGCTCAGGCATCCTTCCTTGAATGTATTCCAGCACATCATTTTTGTCAGTTATGATCTCCAATCTGACTTTCCATGCAACAAGTTTGATGCATCACCCAACTTTTCATGCTACTTGAAGGGAGAGGACGACATCTTGATCTTGTCTAGACAATCTGCTTTATGATAATGAGGGCTTCAATGCTTGTCTTCTTTTGGGCTTGTCCTTCACCTCAACTCTGATACCATGTTAATTTTTTAGATTGTTCTATGTTGTATCAGTTACTTTAGCCCAATTTACTTCTTCATTAATAATGCATCCAATTGTTAGCAATATAACCAATCATAAACATAACTGAAGAAAGAACAATATATGCAGTGATAAAGAAGACAACATCACAACCATAAGAGACAACAAATTGGTTAGGGAAAAACCCCACAAGGGGGAAACCCTTTCAAACCTTCTTCTTTAATAGATTGTCATAAAATGTTTTCAGCAGAGAGTGCAATGAGCCCAAATCATATGTTTGCAGCGGAGATTTACAAAACAGATCTACAGATCTAGAAATCTATATCACGACAGAGAGAAACCTAGGTCCACCAGATCACTGAAGCCAACCAAAGCCAACTGTCAAGCCCTAGATTCGAACCTTGGACGGTCTCATCAAAACTGACCGTGTGTGTTCGAAACTCCCTGGATGCTCTATCAAACATTGCGTGAGGGCATCTATGATTGCTTGGGTGCTCTCAGGAAGACTATGTGTGTGTCCGGAGTCAAACACACCCAAAACCCCCAGATGCTCCCTTATTGTTACTGTGCGTGCGTCTGGGATGACTTGAATGCTCCCAAGACTACTCTGTGCGAGCGTTCGGGGACTAATGCAGCCCTATCTGTCTCTAAAACCATAGACGCTCCCTTGAGCTTCTGTGCTAGAGTCTAGGGCTCTTTGGACGCTGTCTTGATCAATGTATGCTAGCGTCCAGGGACTAAAATACCCAGTCCTGTGCCAGTGTCTAGGAATCAGAAAACCCTAGATCAGTGCGAGCCTCACGCCTGTGATTTCGGACCCTTGCGCGAACTCCTTCCGTCGAACCTATGTGAACCAAGACAAAAGAGAAGAATAGAAGATGTCTTGATCAATGTGATGAAATGAGCTTGAGGTCGCTTCTATTTATAGGCTTTCCTGAGGGTCCACTTGGGGTTGAGGTCGACCTAATCAATTTCACATGTGCTTAGGGCCGACCCATTCCATAATACATGTATGAATAAAATAATTCAAAAATCAACTTCCGCTTGACCAAATAGGGTGATCTTTAGGTCGATTTTGGTCCTCTCGAAAAGAGGAATTTAATGCAAGCATCATCTCGATCATCTGAGCTGTCCAATGTGGAATTTGACCCTACTTGTAAAAATTAACACTCCCCGCCAAAATGTTGTTTGTCCTCGAGCAACTGCAATGATGGTTGCTAGAGTATCTGTTCTCTCTCCCAAGTGGCATCCTCATTAGGCAGATTCCTCTATCTGATAAGAAACTCCCCGATGACTTTGTTACTTAAGTGTCTTTCACGGGTGTCCAACATGGCCTCTGGCTCCAAGACTAGACGCCCCTCATTACCCATGGGCTGTAACTCTGTGCTATCACCTACTGCCCTAGTGCCTTTTTCAGGCAAGACACATGGAAAATGTTGTGAACTCGGCTTCCTGGGGGTAGCTCCAACTGATACGCTACCTCCCCAACCCTCGTGGTTAGTCTATATGGCCCATAAATGCGGGCCTTGTGATTCATGGCCCCCTTCTGCTTGAGCGTGGACTGTCTGTACAACTGAAGTCTCAGGAAATCCAGATCCCTAACCTTAAACTGCCTCTCTACTCGTCCTTTGTCAGCGTAGAGCTTTTGCTGGTTCTATGCAGTTTGTAGGTTGTCTTTGAGAGCTCGTAAAATATCTTAGCTCTCCTGAATGCAATCCTTGGCCCTTGGGGCCTTGTTGTCTCCAAACATCACATCAGTGAAAGATAATGCATCATAACCGTACAAAGCTTTGAATGGGGACGTATGTATGGACTTGTGGTACACTGTGTTGTAGCAGTACTTGCCCAAATGCAACTACCGTATCCATGCAAGTTGCTGGCCTATCACATAGTTGCGTAGATAACACTCCAGCCAGTTGTTTACAATCTCCATTTGCCCATTCGTCTGAGGGTGGTAACTAGTGCTCAAGGTGAGCTCCGTACCCACTAGTCGGAACAACTCCTGCCAAAATCCCCCCATGAACCTGCTGTCCTGGTCACCGACAATGGTCTTCAGAAGACCATGAAGCCGAAACACCTCCCTGAAAAATAGTTCAGCCACCTGTGAGGCTAAGGATCGAGCTTAAATACCGAGTAAGTGGGCAAAATTTGTCAATCTATCTACCACTACCTATATGTAGTCCTTGATTAGGACTGTAGGCAACCTGGTGATAAAATCCATCTAGATACTCTCCCATTTCCCCTTAGGGATAGGAAGAGGCTGTAACAACCCAGCAGGGTGAGTTTGTTCACCCTTGTTCGTTTGGCACATCATCCTTAAGGCCCCTCCATGCAAAACGCTCCTTGACAGTCTTGTAAGTTTTGGTGAACCCTTGATGCCTGGCTAACGGTGAGTTGTGGGCAACCTGCATAATCTTCTCCCTCAAATGGGAGTTGGGCACTAAATAGATCCGGTCCCTATAGTAGATCACCTCGTCCATCACCCTATACCGGTCATCCATAACTGTACCATCCAGGACCTCACATGCAAATCGGTCCTTGGAATACTCCACTAGCAATTGCACCTTCCAGTCCGGCGCCATGCTCATCAACGAAATAGTGGCTGGACCCTTGGACAGAGCACCCGCTAACACGTTGTGCCGACCCTTGACATACTCAATGTCAAATTCATACGCCTGAATCTTGCTCACCCACTATTGTTGCCTCTCAGTTGCTTTTGCTCCAAAAAGAATCTGAGGCTATTAGGACTTGTTTTCACTAGGAACCTGTTGCCCACCAAGTACTGTATGAACTTGGCCAACGCATGCATGATGGCTATCATCTCTTTGTCATATATGGAGTACAACCGCTCCTGGGGAAGTAGCTTCCGACTGTTAAAAGCTATTGGGTGCCCCCATGCATCAGGGCCACTCCTACTCACTCCCTTGATGCATCACACTCAAGCAAAAAGGGTTGTGTGAAATCTGGGAGTGCCAACACCGGGCAGTTGCTCATCGCCTGTTTGAGACGCTCAAAAGCCTCCTGTGCTCCATTGGTCCACTTGAATGCCCCCTTGGTCAAATCTGTGAGGGGAGCTGCCAATTGTGAGAAGCTCTTCACGAACTTCCTGTAGTAAGTGCATATACCCACAAAACCTGTCAACTTTGTCACATTCTGGGGTACTGGCTAGGTCCGAATGACCCTAATCTTCTCCTCTTGCACTCTCACACCATCCTCCCCAATAATATGCCCTAGATAGAGTATCAATGTCAATCCGAACTCATACTTGGACAACTTGGCGTAGGACTGCTGCTCCTCTAAAACGCACAACACCACCTCCAAGTGTTGCAAGTGCTCCTCCTAGATCTGACTATCAATTAGAATGTCGTCGAAAAACACCAATACAAATCTCCACCACTGCCCATGGAACACAGGGTTCATGCAGGATTGAAAGGTGGTAGGTGTGTTGGTTAGCCTGAAGGGCATAACCTGGAACTCAAAGTGCTCATAGTGGCACCTGAAGACTGTCTTGGGGACGTCCTGCTCCCTAACTTTGATTTGGTGGTACCCTGAACGTAAGTCTATCTTGGAGAAGAACTTGGCTCCTCTTAGCTCATCCATCAGCTCATCTATGCGTGGAATGGGGTAGCGGTTCTTCAGGGTCTTCTTGTTGAGTGCCCGATAATCTATGCACATACGCAGTGTCCCATCCTTCTTCTTCACCAGGACAACTGATGAAGCGAAGGGGCTAGAGCTAGGCCTAATATGCCCAAGTGCCAGCAACTCATGAATGGCTTGATTAATCTCATCCCTGTAAGCCTTGGGATGTCTGTAAGGTGTGGTATTAACGACCTGTACCCCCGACTCCAGCTCAATCGTGTGTTGAAACCCTCGGTTAGGTGGTTGCCCTGGTGGTATGTCCCCAACACTAACGAGTAACTGTCTAGAATGGCCTGTATGTCAGGGTGTGGTGGCTTGGGTTGACCCCCAACTTGAGAAATCCTTAACTCCACCGCCCACTCAATGTCACCGTGCCTCAGGTTAGCCTCCATTAAGTGTGATGAGACTGTTTGTGGAGGGTAAGAGTGCATGCCCCTAAGAATAACCAAGTTGCCATTTGGCCTTGTAAACTCCATCTCCAACTTCCTCCAATCAGTAGTGACTCGACCAAGAGAATAAAGCCACTAGACACCCATCACCACGTTAGTGTTCGGTACATCCACCACGAAGAAATGATCTGTCACTGAATAGTTCCCCATGGTCACTGTCAGGGCGGGAACATATCGTGTACACTGCATGGTCTTGTCCCTCGACACAAGCAACGAGAACCCGTCAAACTCCTCAGTCGTGATCCCTCTCCTCTGCACCATCTGTGCATCGATGAAGTTGTGGGTGACCCCACTATCCACCAAAACTAAGACACTATCCTTGCATTGTGCCTCTGATCCTTGATGTCAAAAACTTGGGTACCCAACGTAAGAACGCAAGGACCCCTCCTAATGGTGCGAAAGGGGCTCCCCCTGGTTGTGGTGGTCCCCTCTCCACGTGTGCCGCGCTATCATCTCCACTGTCTCCAACTCTACATCATCCTCTTGGTCACTGTCAGAGAAGACCTCAATGTAGTGGGTCTTGCCTGCTGTGCATCTATGGCCTGGTGCCCATGGTTCCTAACAAGTGAAGCATAGCTTCCTCCTTTGGAGGTCTCTTCGGATCCCCTCATCCAACTTTCAATGCCCCTATTTGGCTCTCGGTGGTGGAGCCCTAATGTCTCTTCCCCTCTGTTGGAACCCCTGGCTGGGTGGTACCTGCACTCTGGCCCTGAGTAGAGCATCCTGCAAGTCCCGCGCTCTGCCAACTGCGTCCTACATGGTGGTGGGCTTGTTGGAATTCACTAATCCCCTCAGTGGCTCTGCTAGCCCCTCTACGAACATGAAAACCCTCCTGGCCTCTGATAGATCTAGTACCATCACTGACAATATTAGAAACTCGGAGATGAAGGCCTCAACGCTCCCCGTCTGCTTGAGCCTTGTCAACTCCCCAAAGTGCTCGTTCGGGTCTCTCCTCTCAAAACGCTCTAACACCCTTTTAGTGAAATCCTCATAGGCCGTAACTCCTGCATGCCCCATCGTGGTTAGGCCATTGAATCACCAGTCATGGGCTTCCCCTTCTAAATGCGATGTGGCAATTTTAATTGCCTCCTCCTCTGTCATCTGATTGAGTTGGAAGTAGACATCTATCTTCTCAACCCATGCTCTCGCTAAGCTCCTGGATGAGCTCCTATTGTTACCCTTCAACTGGAAAAAGTCCCTGAAGGTAATAGCCTCTCTAAAGTCGGGCCCATAGCACTAATACTCCACGAAATAGGCCCCCATGAGCATCTCCTCTTGCCCTTGTGACCCTCTAGCCCTTGATGCTAAAAACGTGGGGATGGTGGATCTCGGTGGTGTACTCAGAACGAGCGGTACATTGAGGCCATGAGTTGCGTGATGCTGCGAAGTTACAGAGCCTTCTCTCAAATGGAATTCCCCTTGAATTCCTTTGCCCTTGTTGTTGCTGCAACCTCGCTGCCTCAGTTCTTCGATACCCTTAGATAAATCCTGAATGACCTTTAGAAAGTTTTGGGCAAACTCCTCCTCTTTACTCCTTTTGTCTCCCTCATTATTCCCCATGTTTGGCCTGTCAACCTCCGGTTCAACTATCACTGGATCTGGGGTAATTTGCAATTGCCTTTCTCTCCTCTTGTACTTCTGCCTCTGGTAAGTCACGTTATGCTGATCTTCTAGTGTCATAGACTGTAACTGCTCCCACAAGCCGAGCCAAGACTATGAGCTTTGATACCATTGTAATATTCATAATGGAAATTTACATTGATAAACAAAGAAAACATAGCAAAAACACAAACAAATTCACACCACATTAAACACCCAGAAAATGCCGTAATTTGCGCTGAGCTGAGCCATTTTATTAATATAAATGCTGGGTACAAGATAAGATCAGAATGCATGCACCTAGGCTTGCCCAAGGCAAGCTAACATTGCCCAGGTGATGAAATCCGCTGCTCGGACACAAGTGTCGTTGTCCCAAATAGATCTCTGCGCTGTCCCTCTGAAAAGTTAAAACTGCATTTCTCGCTGCAAACAATCGCTGCTAGGACCTCCTCCAGTTCTTAGAAAATTATGGGAAATTAACCCCAGGCTCTCCTCCAATAACCCACAAAAACCCACGAAGGAATTGGCCAAATGTTGACCTCGGAATTTCGGCCCAATTTTCCTTAGCTCCTCCAACTGCGGGGTATTTCGACCCACTTATAAATGGTGCTACTAAATGCCCCCAAAATGGCTGAGATATTCAACAAAGTCCCTCTTGGAATTCCCCCACAAAGCTCAACCCCAAATTCCTCCTTCTCCTTGTGACCCACGTGTTGCACGAAGTAGAACTGCGCAGGCCATGCAGTCTCAACTGAACCTGCTCCAAAAACACACTGCAAAGTTCCCATACCAATCTAAAGATAATGAAGACTCCCTCCTAGGGCTGACATTCAAGATCCACCGAAGCAAGGGTGAGATTCTCGCCCGAAAATCTCTTGTGCTCAACAGCACATGCAAACTTGGCTTCCAGCTCAAGCATGCTAGTCAAGGTGAGTGTTCAAATGATCAAAGATGCCCAAAATGAGTGTCGCCTCCTATTTTGTCATTGTGCCTCCAATTTGCCCATGTGGGGCCCAACGATCGAACCCTTCATTCTTTCCCTCCAAGAAATGTGTATTTCCAAGAGGGGAGCGTATTTCTTCCTTGGAATGGTCCCCACCATCCAATAACCATTTGATTTTTCCCTTTTCTCCTAAGTTGGGCCCTTGCCTTAGCCCTAAAACTAAGTGGGGTCCCACAACCCACCTTTCGTAAGTGAGTGCAAAATATGACAAAATTGGCAAAATTGATATTTCCCCTTATCAGTATTGCTAAGTGGGAATATCACAAAATGTAAATTAAGATTTATTTTAAAGCTAAGTTAGAATGCAAATTGGTTAGTTGCACATTGAACAAGTTTCAATTTAACTTCTTCCCCAGACCTTGTCCTTGGTGGGGCCTTGATCTCAGAATAAGGAGTCAATAGTCACTAAAGGGTCCCTAAATTGCTAATTCAACTAGAAAAAATGGAGGTAAATTTGATTATTGCAAAGACAAATTTGAAAGATTTTAATCAAATGTACAAAATTGCTTTGAGTGTAAATAAATGACTAAACTAGGTAGCAATTGCAAGACACACGTAAATTGCAAGTGAGAGTATATTTATGAGGTATGTTGTCGCGCAGATTGACACGACAACGCTCAGACCGGGGGCTGTCACTCTGATCCCCGATCCCTCCGTTTAAGCCTGTCTCCCGCGGCTAAGGGGGGTAGACCCTATGAGGTGAAGGAGACCAACTGTCAACCAGTTGGTTTGGGAGACACGAAATGCTGAAATGATTTTATTAATTTGGTGGACCAGTGCCTTAAGAGATTGTTGTTAAACCAATTACTTGTTAGATGATATAGAATGTAAACCATGAACATCAATCACTTATCAAATGACTTGAGCAGTGCTTAAATATCCAGTAAAACCACAAAGATCCAAATTTCAAGAACGATATCCAACAATTAGGAAAATAATAACGCAACTATAAATCACCAATTGTTAACCAGATACCATGTTAAGATAATCATTCATGTATAGATAAAACATTCATTCTGCATCAATAACTTTAAATCTGAGCTAGAAAATTTCTCAAATAACTGGATCTGAAAAAAAGAAACTTCCACAATATTTCCAAGCAAAAAAGTTTTTAAAACTAAAATTTCCGGCTAAATGCAAATCCTAAAATAATTATTATTATTTTTAATCTAAAATTAAAACTTAATTAATTAAAATAAAACCTAAGAAAAATATGAACTAAAACATTGAATGAAAACCTAAGATTAACACATAAAAAAAAAAAAAAAAACTAATTAAAACAAAACTAAATCAAAATTTTAATATTATAAATAAGTCCTAAACTAACAAAACTTAAATCTAAGACTAATTAAAATCTATTTGAAATATAAAACAAAACTAACAAAACATAAAACTAAAATTAAAAATAAATAAAATCTAAATCAAAACATTACAAACTCTAACCTAAAATGAAACCTTATGAAACTTCTAAGATTAAAACCTAAACGTATTAAGCAATGATCAAAAGACTGAAACACGTAATTGGTGAAGCGTAAACCCTGACCTATACCTACACTATGGAATCAAAACCTACGACTACGCCTCAAAGAATTACGCAAATGAATAACTAGTCAGCCGTGCATATTTTCGAAGGACTATTTTTCAACGGCGTAAATGGGAAATCGAGTTACCTGCTGACGATGGCTGGATCTGCAAACCAACTATACAGTGATAGCGTGAAAACCAATTTGACAATTACCAGATTTAATGTTACGCAGAAGTCTGGACGTGTGAGGAAAAATTTTCCGTAGCAAGGGCTGGTAAATACAGCTATCAGTATGAACGTTCTCGAAACCCCTCCACGCATAAAATATACACTGCTGATTTTACTTGGAACGGCGGCAGAAGAAATCGTTGTACAGAGACTGTGTGTGCGAAATTTTCACTGGAGAACGAGGGTCAAACGTGCTGCAACCCACGACCTTTTTTTTTCGCGTTGATTAAAACCTGTGACCCTGGCTCATATAAAAGGAAAACTTATGCAGGCAATGGAAGAATGATACGCTTTAAATTCAGATTGCAGAACTAAAATGTAATCCCGACAATAAAAAAAATTGATTTAGCTGTCATTATGCGTAAGTTCTGGAAAATGCGGACTGAGAAAATCTTAATGAATAGGTCATTTCACTCAGAGATACCCCTGTTCTTAGTGGAGGTCGAAAAATTGTTTAGGATTTTTACCTGGCCCGACGGATGATTTGCAAATACCTGAGATCTTGAAGCTTTCGTGCTGAATAGAGATACGCAGATGCTACCTCTCTTTGTTGGCAAAAAGCCACGCAGCTGAACTGCAAGCTCTCACAGGTTCATGGCAACCTGAGAAGGAAAAGATCACTGAAAACCCTAATTAAACCTATATGAGCAAAACCCCAAAACAACTGATTAATCTACAAATTTTGGCCCCTCTTCAGCCAGATTCAACAAATAAGAACAAGAATATTTTAGAATATCAGATAATATTTTAGAAATCTCTCATGTAAACCAGAAAAGCAACTTTTAAAATGATTAACCCAGGGCTAAACTCAGTTGGGCTCTGCAAGAAAGAGCTTGTGGGAGTCGGCTGGTTCAGCCTAGAACTTCCCCAAACGCCCACCAATATTTCTTCAGTAAAGATTTTTCTGCACAGCTCAAGCAACCATCAGAAAAGAGAGCAAGAATGCTGCTAGATTTCAGGAAATAATGGAGATACCTGCCATTATTTCAGAAACCCTAACAATACTCAAACCCTAGCAAGTGAACAAGAGACCTGTGCTCACAATACTCTAAAAATAAGCTATTATTAATGGCTGAAAAAAGTGAAATATGCAGAAAATTAAAAGTCTCACAGCACTTCCAGAGAGTAACACCAGCCAGATTTGGACCCCAAAGTCTTCTTTTATTAACCAGAAAAGTTTACAAGAGAGAGCTTTTTTCAGTACAAAACTCACAGATCCAATGATCTGAAATGACCCCTTAAGACCCTATATAAAGGAAATGATCCCAACGGCTAGTTTGAGTGATCCATGTTGAAGTGATCTCGACCGTCGATGAGGATCAAGACATCTCTTAATCTCATCCGTCGATTTAAAAAAAAAATGATATTTTGCATGCATTCACAAAAAATATTATTATTTCATTATTTAGGGTTTTTGCTTTATTTTATGAATTTTTTATTTATTTCATTTTTTAATTTTTATTTTTATTTTTATTTTTATTTATTTATTTATTTTAAACGGATCATCGAACTAACCCTTTGGAAACATCACCTAGGACCTAGGACTTAGGACTCATGAGGGGACTAAAACATTTTTCAACCCTCAAGACACATTACATCATGACTTTTACAATTTACATCTTAAGGGGACAAACCCACTTTGACATAGACCCTCATAAACCACCCAGTGCTGCGACACAACTATAATCTAGCAGATTAACACACTAAGTTTCTCCTAAAGTTCTAATAATAAAATGCATCCCGGCTTTGGGGTCAGGTTGAAGGAAAACTCTGCCGATTGTAGATCGGTGAGACGAAAAACCTTCCGGGACGTAGATTATCATTAGAAAGTTAAGTCCACCTAGGCAATTTACATACATGACTCTGATCTGCTAAGATTATTTACATTTCATACATGTAGACTGGTTTTACAATCAAAATGATCAAGCTGCTGATGACCGTAGGATGGCTTGGACACGTCGATCAGGTGCAACCCCTTTCTGCCAAGAAAGGAGGGGATGTACTGCATGGGTAGTTGACCGGTAGTGGTCAACATCTGGCTCTACTTGGGGACACGTTGCTGCTCTGTAGGAATGTGAGAATCCAGAATCTGCATCCATACAACACACAGATAAAAATAAGTATCGTCCATTCCAAAATCATCATATACATTAAGCACAGGAAAAATAAAAGCTCCTGATATATTGACAAACTAATAACATGAAAAGTAAATCTAATCCTAAAAACATAAATGAAATGCTGAAAAGACAAGGAGTAGGGATAGAAATACAATACAGAAGATGCCCCACATCTCTGAAGAACAACTTGAGGATTTGGCCGTTCACTGGTAGATCAAGTGGTTCGCCATCCAATCTGCTCAAGTAGAATGAGTTTGGCCCAGCTATATCTCTAATGATGTATGGTCCCAGCCACAAACTATCAAACTTCTTATGCTTTCCCGGCTTTTCATTCTTGCGATCCCAAAGTAAAACCATATCTCCAACCTGCAAAGATCTAGATCGAGAGCATTTATCAAAGCTTTTCTTAATATTAGATTGATTTTTACATATAGCCTCAAAAGCTGTCCGACGAGCCTCATCTAATTCCACAATCTGATCTATCCTATTTTGAACAACGTCTTTATTAGTGGAAAAATTTTGGAGAAGTTGATAAGCTGGCAATTTTAGGTGCACAGGTAAGGTAACATCCAAGCCATAAACTAATTCAAAGGGAGATTTACCAGTAGATTTCTTCTTAGTAATTCTATCTGCCCATAAAGCATACTTGATTTTGCTGTCCCAAGATTTCTTATTATCTCCTACTATCTTCTTGATAATGGTTATAAGATTTTTGTTACTTGATTCAGCCAAACCATTACCCTGAGGATAGTAATTTGACGAATGAGATAAGACAATGCCATACTTGAAACAAAAGGATGAAAACTCTGAAGAACTAAAAGCCCTGGCATTGTCCGTAGTGATCTTAGCGGGGACACCAAATCTAGTAATGATGTTATTCTCAATGAAATCCATAATCACCTTTTCAGTGGCATTCTTAGCAGGAATGGCTTCAACCCATTTAGTAAAATAATCTGTGGTAGTCAAAATCCATGAGTAGCCATTACTAGAATTTTCATGGAACTTCCCTATGAAGTCCAGACCCCAATGCTGAAAAGGTGCCTCTACAATGACAGGTTGTAGAGGAAGGGCAGCAAGCTTCTGCTTCCCAGTGAATAGTTGACAGGCTTGACACGCTCTAACAAACTTGTGCACATCAGAAAAAATTGAAGGCCAATAATAGCCAACTCTCAGGATTTTGTGGGCGGTAGTTCTAGCGGCATAATGACCACCACAAAATCCTGAATGAAACTCGGAGATTAATCTTTTGGACTCAACATCGTCAACACACCTAAGCACTATGCCCTCAGGATTTCTCCATCCGAGGCCATCCTTCATAAGGCAGTACTTAGTGGCTTTTAGTCTAAGAGCCCTTCTCTTATGAGCGACTAAATGGTTAGGACATGCAAGATTGGTTAAGTAGTAAACTATGTCCTTATACCATTCATGCTCTGCTAATCTTTTCAATTCTGGCGAAGATAGATCGTTAAGGCAGAACAAACCAAGAGTCTTTTCATTACTTTCAGTTAACATTTGAGCTAAACCTTGGCCTTTGATTAGCTTGGTGGGTCTGATTTCCAAATCATACTCCTGTATCTTAGTAACCCACCTAGCACGAGTCCCTAAGCAATCGGTTTGGGTTAATATGTCTTTAACAGCAGAATGTGGGACGAAAGCAATGATCTTAGAATAACCCACATAAGTTTTAAAATGCTTAAGAGACTTGACCAGGGCATAAGCCTGCTTTTCCATGGTATTGTACTTCAATTCGGAGTTTTGAAGTGCTCTACTCATGAAAGCAATAGGCTGCTCATGACCATCTTTATTCTTTTGAAGCAGGACACCGGCAATGGTATCTTCAGAAGCGAAAGAAAAAATCATGAAATTCTTGGAATAATCAAGACTAACCAGGACAGGAGCTTTTGCAATAGCAGACTTGATTTCCTGGAAAGCCTTTTTGCCCTCTTCGTGCCATACAAATTTCGCATCTTTCTTCAGAAGACTTTGAATGGGCTTAGCTATTTCTGCGTAATTTGGGATGAATCTTCTAATAAAATTTATCTTTCCAAGGAAAGACTGAAGGGATTTAAGATTATGCGGGAGAGGAATCTTTTGAATTGCTTTAACTCGTTCGGGATCGATCTTGATTCCTTCCTTAGAAATGATATGACCGAGTAATTTCCCTTCTGTTACCCCAAAAATAGACTTAGTCGGATTCAAAGAAATTCCATATTCTCTACATCTATCGAAAACTTGCCTAAGATGATCTATATGACTGATACCATCTTTAGAGAAAACAGTAAGATCATCTTGGTAGATTTCGATAATTTTCCCGATTAACCCTTTGAAGGCATAATCCATGGCCCTCTGGAATGTAGCCCCAGCATTTGTTAACCCAAATGGCATTCTGATGTATTCAAAAGTACCCCATGGTGTTGTGAATGTGGTCTTGTGCCGATCTTCCCTTTTAACCCATACTTGATTATACCCAGAAAAGCCATCTAGCAATGACATCATTCCAGACCCAGTTACTCTTTGCAACAAAGTTTCCATGTTTGGTAAAGGGTAGTTATCCTTTTTGCATGCTAGATTAAGGTTTCTAAAATCGACACAAAGTCTTATTGTACCATTCTTTTTCCTGACAATCACCAAATTCGAACACCATGTCGAATGCCTAGTTTGAGCGATGATTCTTGCTGCAAGCATCTTCGCAAGTTCTTTCTGGACCAGGGGGGATAACTTAGGATTAATCTGTCTAAGTTTCTGTCGAAAGGGTTTAGCATTTTCGTCTTTTAAGGGAATAGTATGCTCCATAATATCCTCCCTATAGCCCTTCAATTCATCATAGGAAAAAGCTAAAACATCTCGATATTCGCGAAGTAAATCGGTTAACTTTTTCCTTTCCTCCAAACTAGTACCTTTACCGATTTAACCATTTTCGGATTTTCAGAAGTGCCAATGTTAACCTCGAGGTACTGGCCTGGGTCCATCTTGTTTTCTTCTCTCAGCTTTGTGGCATCATGCCGATCAAAATGTTGTTCTAAGGCAACCACATTTCTGGGAGTAGGATTTATGATATGTCCATGATCTAAAGATCCATCCTCCTCAGAAACTATCCGGAAATCCTCAAACTCATCCAAACTATTGAGAAAATGGATGACTTGCTTTTCGTCGTTAAAAACTTGCCAATGCTCCGAGTTATCTGGGACAGATGGTCTAAATATTACTTGCATCTTGATTTTATCGTTAATTAACTCATCAGATAACTGGAAAGTTGTGGCAGCTACAACAAGTTCATCCGCCAAACTATTTTGTTCTCGAGGGATTGCTTCAAGGTTAAGGGCATCGAAATGCTCCATAGTATCCCACACAACGTTTCGATAATTTCTTAATCTTTGATTTCTACATGTGAATTTGTTCTTAAGCTGCATGATAACCAGATCGGAATCCCCCTTGATGCTAAGTAATTTAATCCTCAAAGCTTTGGCCAATTCAAGTCCCAACAATATGGCTTCATACTCAGCGACATTGTTGGTTGCTTCAAATTCTAAACGATAGGCAAACTTGAATATGTGACCAAGGGGAGATTTAAGCACTATTCCAGCACCCTTATCATGACTAGAGGACGCACCATCGAAGTACATATACTAGACTTCATCTTTAAGATTTTTAATCTTATCAGCGGGAGGAATTATGAAATTGGACATGATAGAGTAGTTCTTGATGTTAGATTGTTCTCTAATTATTTCGTTATGAGGCTTCTTAGGATCTTCAACATGAAATTTCCTCTCGGGCTCTTTATTTAGTCTAACGAAACCATCACCGCTAGGAGAAGGAATCATAGCATATGACCAATTCATCTGAATGCTTCCTCCTAGATCAAAGGCCCACTTTCTAGATAATAGCATACCCCAAGCATCAGGTACATCAACAACAACGATATCCATAACAACCATGATGTCTGGGTAAACTGAAAGATGAACTTGTAAATCTTTGATTAAACCGTGTACTTCGATATTCTTGGAATCCATGGCACATATGTTATAGTAGGGCCTAGAAACTCTTAAGTTAAGTTGTTCCATGACCCTTTTAGTCATAACGCAAGCAGATGCACCTGAATCCAACATGCAGTTATTTAATTTATACCCATTGACTAATAAGGTGATAAAGAAGGGTTGATGATCTTTGTTATCAGCATCTACGCTTTGCAGATAAATAGGAGCATCATGATAGTCAACCTCGCGAATCTTCTGCTGAGAAGTGTTGACTTGGGGACCCTGAATTGCTTTTAGTAACTTGTCTCTTTGGGAAGGGATCTTAGCGATCTCAGATACAGGAACCTAGATGTTTGCATTGTTAAACCAACTTCCCAAATCGACATCTATTCCAGATTTTATGCCAGGGCTTAAAGTTCGAGGGGGAATTTGATTCCCGCTCTGATCTTTATCCCTTCTTTGGTATGTCAAACCCTTATCTCTAGCAATTTCTAAAATTTTCTCAGGAGAGGGTTTCTCACCATATAACCTAGCCAAAATGTCATCTTCATTTTCAAGGTTATTTATACTAAAAGCAGATGAAGGATTCATAACATCATAGCTCCTTTCCTTAACCTCTATCCAATCATTCATAGGCAAAGGAAACTTGCTCCCTACTACGTTTATTTGCTCACCTGTCCCAAACATTCCATTATCCAAGAGTCTTCTGATAATGGGACAAGAGGACTCTTCGTGAAAAGCATCGCAAGCATGACAGTAAGGAGGAGCATTATCTACTAGATTAGTAAGCGGATTAGGGGGTCTCTGCTCACTAGATTGACCCCTTCTTTGCCAATTATTATTTCTGTTATTATTATTTCGAGGCTGAAAATTTTGCGATTGCGCTCTTTCCATTTGAATCAACCTATTCTGCAAAGTGTTTATCACCTTATTATGATTAATTTCCATAGTTTCAATTTTTTGAAGCAATTTAAGAACAAGCTCACTTTCTGGCTCTTGGACTGCTTTTCCCTTAGGTTCCTTTAGTTTCGTAGCAGCCCTATCAAAACCTGGGATTTCAGACTTCCCAGAAGCTGCCTTGTCCTTTTCAAGTTCTATAGCTAAGGCTTGGCAATCTCTATAAGATGGTTCAGGACTAAAGGCACAATGTAAAAGTCTTGGAGAGTTTTATCTGTAGGTTTGTAGTCTTGAGGTAATTCTCTAATAATACCATTAAACCTTCTATTAAATTCCTCAACAGATTCATCCTCTCTCTTTTTCATTAGACTAATAGCTTTTACAAGATGTCTACCCTCTCTCTGATCTCCATATTTTTCTTTAAATGCATTAATGATTGATTGTAAGGAGTTGAATGAATTTGGAGGTTTTTCTGTAAACTAATCATAAGCATCACCTCCTAGAGTCAAGATAAAAAGAGTCATCCTGACATCTTCATGATCAAAATCAACAGATCTAGCATACTTAGCCATCCATATGTTGAAATCTCGCAAATGGGAATTAGCAGTAATAGCATTATCTCCTTGAAAGCTAGGCAATTTGTCTATCCCAACAGATGCAATATCATTGGGGTACCCTGGGATGTTAGAAAAATCACAAGGAGCATAAATACTCATGGTGCTACACCTAACTTGACCCTTAAAGAGCAAATGAATATCGGAGAGGGCTTCTTGTCCAAGATTTGCAAGGAGTGTACGAGAAGCGAGTTTGTGTGATCGCACCCTGTAAACCTTTTCAGGATCAGGAGTAGGATTGCACAGACTACTTGGATGCCTTCTAGTGTACACTCTTGCAGATAATATAGGAAGTGGAGTCGCCACCTGAACAAGAAGTTAAAAATAGAAAAGCTTGAAAAGAAAGAACCAAGGACAAAAAAACTCTATCCCCGGCAACGACGCCAAAAATGTTGTCGCGCAGATTGACACGACAACGCTCAGACTGGGGGCTGTCACTCTGATCCCCGATCCATCCGTTTAAGCCTGTCTCCCGCGGCTAAGGGGGGTAGGCCCTACGAGGTGAAGGAGACCAACTGTCAACCAGTTGGTTTGGGAGACACAAAATGCTGAAATGATTTTATTAATTTGGTGGACCAGTGCCTTAAGAGATTGTTGTTAAACCAATTACTTGTTAGATGATATAGAATGTAAACCATGAACAACAATCACTTATCAAATGACTTGAGCAGTGCTTAAATATCCAGTAAAACCACAAAGATCCAAATCTCAAGAACGATATCCAGCAATTAGGAAAATAATAACGCAACTATAAATCACCAATTGTTAACCAGATATCATGCTAAGATAATCATTCATGTATAGATAAAACATTCATTCCGCATCAATAACTTTAAATCTGAGCATGAAAATTTCTCAAATAACTGGATCTGAAAAAAAGAAACTTCCACAATATTTCCAAGCAAAAAAAAATTTAAAACTAAAATTTCCGGCTAAATGCAAATCCTAATTTTTTTTTTTTTAAATCTAAAATTAAAACTTAATTAATGAAAATAAAACCTAAGAAAAATCTGAACTAAAACATTGAATGAAAACCTAAGATTAACACATAAAAAAAAAAAACTAATTAAAACAAAACTAAATCAAAATTTTAATATTATAAATAAGTCCTAAACTAACAAAACTTAAATCTAAGACTAATTAAAATCGATTTAAAATATAAAACAAAACTAACAAAACATAAAACTAAAATTTAAAATAAATAAAATCTAAATCAAAACATTACAAACTCTAACCTAAAATGAAACCTTACGAAACTTCTAAGATTAAAACCTAAACGTATTAAGCAATGATCAAAAGACTGAAACACGTAATTGGTGAAGCGTAAACCCTGACCTATACCTACGCTATGGAATCAAAACCTACGACTACGCCTCAAAGAATTACGCAAATGAATAACCAGTCAGCCGTGCATATTTTCGAAGGACTATTTTTCAACGGCGTAAATGGGAAAGCGAGTTACCTGCTGACGATGGCTGGATCTGCAAACCAACTATACAGTGATAGCGTGAAAACTAGTTTGACAATTACCAGATTTAATGTTACGCAGAAGTCTGGACGTGTGAGGAAAAATTTTCCGTAGCAAGGGCTGGTAAATACAGCTAGCAGTATGAACGTTCTCGGAACCCCTCCACGCAGAAAATATACACTGCTGATTTTACTTGGAACGGCGGCAGAAGAAATCGTTGTACAGACACTGTGTGTGCGAAATTTTCGCTGAAGAACGAGGGTCAAACGTGTTGCAACCCACGACCTTTTTTTTTGTGTTGATTAAAACCTGTGACCCTGGCTCATATAAAAGGAAAACTTATGCAGGCAATGGAAGAATGATACGCTTTAAATTCAGATTGCAGAACTAAAATGTAATCCCGACAATAAAAAAATTTGATTTAGCTGTCATTATGCGTAAGTTCTGGAAAATGCGGACTGAGAAAATCTCAATGAATAGATCATTTCACTCAGAGATACCCCTGTTCTTAGTGGAGGTCGAAAAATTGTTTAGGATTTTTACCTGGCCCGGCGGATGATTTGCAAATACCTGAGATCTTGAAGCTTTCGTGCTGAATAGAGATACGCAGATGCTACCTCTCTTTGTTGGCAAAAAGCCACGCAGCTGAACTGCAAGCTCTCACAGGTTCATGGCAACCTGAGAAGGAAAAGATCACTGAAAACCCTAATTAAACCTATATGAGCAAAACCCCAAAACAGCTGATTAATCTACAAATTTTGGCCCCTCTTCAGCCAGATTCAACAAATAAGAACATGAATATTTTAGAATATCAGATAATATTTCAGAAATCTCTCATGTAAACCAGAAAAGCAACTTTTAAAATGATTAACCCAGGGCTAAACTCAGTTGGGCTCTGCAAGAAAGAGCTTGTGGGAGTCGGCTGGTTCAGCCTAGAACTTCCCCAAACGCCCACCAATATTTCTTCAGTAAAGATTTTTCTGCACAGCTCAAGCAACCATCAGAAAAGAGAGCAAGAATGCTGCTAGATCTCAGGAAATAATGGAGATACCTGCCATTATTTCAGAAACCCTAACAACACTCAAACCCTAGCAAGTGAACAAGATACCTGTGCTCACAATACTCTAAAAACAAGCTATTATTAATGGCTGAAAAAAGTGAAATATGCAGAAAATTAAAAGTCTCACAACACTTCCAGAGAGTAACACCAGCCAGATTTGGACCCCAAAGTCTTCTTTTATTAACCAGAAAAGTTTACAAGAGAGAGCTTTTTTTCAGTACAAGACTCACAGATTCAATGATCTGAAATGACCCCTAAGACCCTATATAAAGGAAATGATCCCAACGGCTAGTTCGAGTGATCCATGTTAAAGTGATCTCGACCGTCGATGAGGATCAAGACATCTCTTAATCTCATCCGTCGATTTAAAAAAAAATGATATTTTGCATGCATTCACAAAAAATATTTTTATTTTATTATTTAGGGTTTTTGCTTTATTTTATGAATTTTTTATTATTTTTTATTTATTTCATTTTTTAATTTTTTAAATTTTTAAATTTTTATTTATTTATTTATTTTAAACGGATCATCGAACTAACCCTTTGGAAACATCACCTAGGAGTCAGGACCTAGGACTTGGGACTCATGAGGGGACTAAAACATTTTTCAACCCTCAAGACACATTACATCATGACTTTTACATAGACCCTCATAAACCACCCAGTGCTTCGACACAACTATAATCTAGCAGATTAACACACTAAGTTTCTCCTAAAGTTCTAATAATAAAATGCATCCCGGCTTTGGGGTCAGGTTGAAGGAAAACTCTGCCGATTGTAGATCGGTGAGACGAAAAACCTTGCGGGACGTAGATTATCATTAGAAAGTTAGGTCCACCTAGGCAATTTACATACATGACTCTGATCTGCTAAGATTATTTACATTTCATACATGTAGACTGGGTTTACAATCAAAATGATCAAGCTGCTGATGACCGTAGGACGGCACAGACACGTCGATCAGGTGCAACCCCTTTCTGCCAAGAAAGGAGGGGATGTACTGCATGGGTAGTTGACCGGTAGTGGTCAACAAGGTACAAATTTAACCAAACTACTCTAATGATGATTTTGCTACACTATTTAGTTCAGCCAACAATAAAAACCATTCAAGTACCACAAGAAGGACTTCCCCAAATGGGGAAGGGGTGGGATGCCTAGGTGAAAAATCCCATAACTACCCCAAAAAGAAATAAATTCTTTATTAGACCTCCTTATTGGAATGAGGGATAGAGAGAGATGATCTACAATGGATCCCTTTAGTAAAAGGGATTTGAAGAGATGCTTTGGAAAGAGTGTACAATGGGATCCTTCAAAAAGATCAAGTACTCTTCTCCAAAGATTTGTTGCAAGTTAGAAGCAAGATAAGTTACAATTGGCCCTTTTTGGCAAATTCCAAGAATGAGAGAAAAGCCTCTTCACAAAATTTACAATGCATTACAAAAAAACCTTTTGGCAGTCCCAAAGAGAAACTTTTTTACAAACTTCAAATGGTTTCCTTAAAATGATAGTGGGTGAAAGAAGCCCTTTAGAGGGGTTTTACAAAGGGGAAAAGAAAGTTTTCAACTAGCTATCCAAAGGCAACCTTTTGAGCATTTTGTTCTTGCACAAACACTCCTTTTGAACTATAAAAAATCTGCCCAAAAAATCAGCAAGCAAATTGGTTAGGAGAGCACTCAAAGAAAGATGATCTAAGCCTAAAAATTGCTATCTTGTAAAAGGGAAAAAATCTAAGTCTAAAAGATCAGAGTTTTATGATATTTTTCTCAAGGCTGCTTGGGAGTAGGTGCGGAAGCGGGGAGTGACATTTTCAAAATCTCTCAGGTCGGGAGCGAATCAGGAGCGGATTTTTATATAATATATATTTTTATATATTTTGATGCATATATGTCAACAAAATCATGTAGAATGATGAATTAGATATAAAAAACATAAAAACATGGATTAAACCATATAACATCAATCATATAGAAGTTATAATCTTCATCAACCACATGCCCACAAGTTACAAGTTCTCATTTATATAACATGTAAGGGTGCGCATAACCAAAATAACATCGAGTGCAATCCATCTCTGAATCGAAAATACATCAATAAATAGGCTCGTGTAGATGGCATCTAACATCCAAAAAAGTCATGCTACAACAAATACCTACATATCATCAAAGTCATTGCCTATCTTGGGATCTTTGTCATTAGTATCACCCTCTAAGCATTAACATAAGATAGAAGAAACGTAGCATGTCAAGTCAAGATTTGTTTAGAGTGATGGGTACATTTTTAGTAGGGTCATGATAGAGTAGTTCAACAACCAATGTCACTAACATCAAGGTACATAAAGAGCTTCATGCTCTTGATTAAATACGAGTTCCATAACCTAGTCAATGACAAAATCCAATGGAAACATTGCAATCCCCACAATCCTGAAATCTTGAAACACTGATAAGTTTGATGAATTTTGAGTGAGATTTAAAATATTACTTTCTCCATAAGAAATCCAATGAGGTCGAAACCACTCTCAAACATCTTAAGTCATTTCATGGTAATGTTAAAAATTTAAGTAGAATGATGAAAATGAAAGATAAAGGAGAATGCCACTTTTTCTTTAAGAATTTAACTGTACCATGAATTGCATATCAATACTAGGGCCATAGGCTTGAATATTATGCTACCCCACTCAAAAACTCTTGTTTTTTTAGAAAAAATATGCGTTTGGAACATCTTTGTGAATTTTTTTTTCGGCAAACAAACAAGGGAGCAATTTCCTTTTGCGGGAGTGAATTTCGGGAGCGTGTTCCCGAGTTGCCCCTGATGTGCTCTCGCTCAGAGCGCGCTTCGAGAGCGGATTCTAGAGGGGCAGGGGGGCTCCCTTGCAACCCTAATTTTGCTAATGAATGACCAAGTAGACTTCATCCTTAGCAAAATAGATTGTTGTTAAAACAACAATCTAAATTTAAGCCTATGCTTGATCTTTAATGAAAAATTAAAGGAAAAGGTCAAGAGGTTTAAAGTTGTAGTGTAATGTCCCCATTTTAATTTTCCTCTACGATACAATCAGGATGGAATTCTAGGATATGGGATGGCTAGGTCACGAGAGCAAGATTATGTCATTAGGGGTCTCGGGGGAGTTTTAAGGAGTTTTACAGGGTTCGACGGTGTTCGCTTGGCATTTTCTAACATTAGGAGCAGTTCAATACACTTGCTTTTGGTTCCATTGCATTATGGCGATTTCCATTATTATCGAGCATAACTTAATTAACTACGGTTAAGGTGGCATTTTGGAAGGAAAATCTGATCGAACACCTTGGTGTAATAGCTCGCTTTCACTTTCAGTGGCTAGAGAGAGTATGGTGGGTGATTAGCGATTCTCCCGGATTAAAATTGACTTTAATTAGTCACTTAATAAAAAGTGAAAAATGACTAATTGAGGAAAAATGCTAAAAGTGACTTAAGTAAACTAAAATTAAAAATTCACTTAGATGGAGTCAAGAGGGAGCTTCTAGAGTAGTAATAAAATAATAAAATAAGACACTTCTAGAAGGTTGGAGATCTATCTATTGGATCTTTAAAAGGAGGAGATCATTTGGGACATTTGGGTTTGAGCATTTGTCTTTGGTGAGAGGTTTTGAGAACCCAGTTCTCTACTTTAGTAGCCCCAGGATGGAAACCCTCAAGTGATTCAGCGAGAGTGGGTGAGAACCCATCTCTCCCCTTGGTGAATTCATCCAAAATTCACAGATGCATTTATTGATTCTGTAGTCAGTTTGGAGGGTCGATGTCGCATTTGAGCATATTTTTGGAGGCCAGTTTATTCATCTCAGCTATGTGTATGTGATTTCATATTCAATAATTAAATAAAGCTGGGTTTTTCTTATGAGTTTGCAGCATTTCTGGCTTTCATATTGCAAACCTATTTTATTTTTGTCGCAATTTCATGGTTCTTGTTCTACAATTGCTTGGAGAAATTTATGGTAGAAATTTTAAGGCAATTTCCTGAGAAATTTAGGCAAAATTATAATCGAGGATATTACAGTAGTATCAGAGCTGACTTTCCTGCCAGCTTGGAGGGTTTCAATTTTAATTACAGATTGGTCAAGTGTTTTATTTTGAAGGTGCCACATTCTATTTGTCGGAGTCGTCATTTTGTCGCAGAAAATAGTTTTTTTGCCGTAGAAACCAGAGATAAAGTTCCTGCAAAAGGAAACAAAAGTCGTTGAAGAAATCTTCAGGCCATGTTAATCCCCGAGGTATGGCCAGATTTTAATAAATATTTGACAAATTGGCCTTGGCATTAAATATCCTACAGAAGCAATGCCCTATTGTCGCATGTATAATAATTATTCGACAATCTGAGAGGCCAAGTTGTTGAGTCCGTCGAAGATTTCTTAAAGGGGGTCCATTATATTTTTGGGAGAGGTCCTATTAATTATTTGCAAAAGGGCCAAAATATCATTCGACTTTGTAGCCAAAAAGGGCCAAAAGAAACTGGGGCCAATTATTTCAAGCGGAAATGTATTTGTGAAGACTGTGAGCTCAATTGGGAAAATCAAAAACCCTTGGATGCTGAATCTTTTATCCCTAGATGATGAATTCTCTGCCTGGTTTAAAATAGAATCATCATCCAGGCCATAGATCCGAGTTAATAGTTTGAGCGAAGATTTATAAGTTCATCGCGTCTCATTATTTGCAAAGGCCGCATTATTCGTGTTGCATCTCAGTTGGATTGATTATCTCTCAGAGGCGTTTGATCAGATAGAGTGGAATATTTCAAGCACTGATCATCATTATTTCTTGAAGAGCAAAATTGTGGGCTGAGATCACTACAGAAGAGGGATCGAAGTTGCTTGAGGATTGAACGAGGCCACTGAAAGGGCTGAGTTCCTATTGCAAAGAGGCCACAGGCCACAAAATTAAATCATACACAAGCTAGCCAATTAAAGCTCATAATATCTCCGCGACAGATCACTCACCAGTTTGGGGTTTCGAACTCAGTTGAATCCAAGGGTTGATAGGATCGAAACCCTCATATCTAATCAAGGCCGAATTTCCCAGCCATCACTAGTGTGTTATCTTCAGCAGGCTGAATGCTGAATTAAGAAGTCGTTCCAAGAATCATAACATGTCTACCTTTGCCGAACCTAATAACCAGATTGGAGACCAGATGCTGTGGCATTGAGGAAACATTTCCCTTTACAAGGAGGCTGGACGAACTATTTTTGTTTCAACAGTGAATTTTTGAGGCCAAATTGTTGTATGTTATGGTAGGGCCGAAGACTTGTGCAACTGATATCTTCTTGGGCTGCATTACCTATAGCAGATCAGTCACGTTTGAGGTGGTTCAGGCTATCTTCTACCTTCATATTCCATCCATTGAAATCCCTGAAGTATCCTATGTTTTGTGGAGGAGCTGAGTAGCTTGTTGGTCCAACCATAGAGCCAAAGGAAGACTAATTTATTTGCTACCTATCTCAGGAAATCGAACCGGTAATTTGCCTGTATCAGAGTGATCGATTTGTCTCAAGCGTCTTCAATCAATTGGTGTTCAAGGAGTTCACTGCTGTTTGCATGCTTCAAAATTGTTCATCTCCTTGAGGCCGTGTCTATAGACACATGTAGTAACTCATTTGGTCACAGAACCTTTCCAGATCTAGTTCTGTCCATTGGCACCAGCCATAAATTAAAGGAATCATATTGCAATCACCAGGTGCTTATATTCCAGAATCATTCTATTGGCCTGTAGCAGCCTTTTTTGGAAGGCCAAGTTGGTTTTAAGGGGGTCTCCAAGTCATTCCAGGTGCAATCTATTCACTAGCATCTTAAACTGTGGTCATTGCCAGGTATTTATCAGCAGAGGGCCGAGCAGTATAGCACTGGTAAAATAACACAATTTTGAGTTTGGAAGGCACCTGCAAAATTTGTTTATCAAGTTCTCCAATGGGCTTTCAGGTCCCTTGATGAAATACCTTGCAAACAAAACTCAGATTTGAAGGAAAGTTCAACACAATTTCTAAGGTCACTGTATGGCCCATTGTTGTAGCTTTATGCACACTGAATTATGATGAGTGAGAGGCCATATACTACTGATATCCATTTTTGTCATGCTTATTGAGATTGAGCCTTAAAAGTCAGCGGCTCTATTAAGTATGTTCTGTAATATGCTGCTGGTCAAATTATTGCTGTAGATAGTGAGGTGTGTTATTGGTCTTGTATAGTCATGTATACAACTAATAAAGTCGAAGAGTTAAGAGTCTTAAGCCGCAAAGCTTATCCATTAATCATTGTATGGCTTTGTAAATATTGCTAAAAGGTATGTTGTAAGTTGGGAGAGTCTGTCAGTCAAGGTCATGGATAAAAAGGCTTGATGTACTTGGCATCATTAAGCTAAACATGGATGAGACCTTCACAAAAGCTGTTAATAACCTGGTAACAAAAAACAACAGACCCTTTTCAAAAGGGATGCGTGCCATTCTACAGTTGGAACAACCCAAGGAAGAGCACGAGATGGGACACAAACTCTTTGCACTTGGGACAAGTCTGAGATCCATTAAGGTTACAACAAAATCTCTACTCAAATTAGAAGAACTTAATCAGGGCTCTAAAACCAATGATGCTTGCTTTCGTACAACGCAAGTTTTTGGAGCACCCTTGTGAAGGGGTGAAACTTCTAGTTGCATCCTATCTCGGTAGTATCATGATGCTAACTGCACCTTTACCTCTTTTCAACGATGATATTATGAGGAGAATCTTCAGATTGATAGTAGAGACCTTTCAAGACTTAGATAACAGTTAGGGTCCTACCTTTGGGAAGAAGCTTGAGATTTTAGAAATCATGGCCATTGTTAGATCTTATGACATCATGTTTGACTAGAGTGTGATGACTTGATTCTACAAATGTTCCAATGCTTCTTCAACGTTAAGGAACATCATCTTGACACGGTCAAAACAAACATGCTGCCCATTTTGTCCTTAATTATGGGACGTTGTGATGCCATTTGCAGGGAGTTGCAATCTAAATTGTTGGCCATTTGGAGGAAGGAACAATTGGTCTCACTTGCTGCTTATGAACTAGCCGAAAGGTTGGTTAAGCAGAACATAAAATTGTTCAAGAGACGATTGACACAGCAGGAGTTGTGGAGGATTTGTGGTGACCAACCATGCAACAAGAATAAGCTGAGGAGAAAGGGGTTTGCTTCATCTGCAAGGAACCTTGGAGACTTAATTGCTCATGCTTGTGTGATGTAGCAGAGATGAAGGAGGTAGATTAGGAGGAGCTTCCTTTTGACCATTCAGATGAGGATTCTTCTTTAATAGTTGAATCCATTGATTATCTCGAGGATACCCTTGAGGGGTATGAACAATCATATGGAGTTGTTGACAACACCCCAAAGATGCAACCATGGTTGATGGGGGAGGATGGCGAGCAACAGATTGTCCTTGTAAGGGGATAAGTCCGGGGAGGATACATTCAAGGAGATGAGCTCCTAGTGAAGATTAGACATGAGCGACATATAGTGGAGCATGGATCAAATGAGGAGATTGTTATGCATGTTAGATTTTGGTAGTGTCAGGCGAGTGTTGTAGTCTCGATTTGTGTCTAAGAGACTAAAGAACATGAGATCTCCAAAACCTAGAAAAGGTTTCACGAGACAAGCTTGCGAAACGCCTTAATTAAATTAATTGATCAATAATTAAAAAATGCCTGACTAACTTACGAAAATTGATTAATTAGTGGGAATTAATTAAGGATGATCGAGAATGCTCTTGAGACTCACACGTATCGGGTCTAAGATGATCTGAGCCGCTGATGAGGATCTAATCATGTCCGTTTAAGCTCCATCGGGAGATTATAAGAGCAAGTCGATGGGATGGAGAGAGACACAAGAGGGGAGCATATTTCCGTTGCAGGTCGAGCTATTCAGTTGCAGTATTTCAACAAGGAAGAAGAGTTTGAGCTAGAGGGAGAGCATCAGAGAATTTCGAAGGAGTTTCCCAACAGTTTTCTAGTGCTGGAGAGACCGGAAAAGGGAGGCCAAAGTATTCTACAGAGAAAGTCGTCCAGGTTGTGTGAGTTAGCCAGTCCAGTTGAGCGAATTGCCGGCATGGGTTTGTATTAGTTGCTAGAGGCTAAGGAAGGGTTTGTATCAGTTGTTGGAGGCCAAAAATCACGAGGAAGGCAGTGTGAATTTTTCCAGAGGCAGGAGGAGACTAGACGACCTAGTTTGAGGTTGATTCAGGGGCTTTCTAGGCTTGTGCAGGGTAGCAGTGCAAGTAGCCAGGAGGCAGTACGAGCAGGCCAGAGGGAGGCCGATTTATTTTACAGAGGGAGAATTTTTCTCCAAATTATTTAGCCAGATTATTTGCCAAAGGATTGCCAGTTGGGCATCTAGATATTGTACTCAAATTTTTACAGCTGCATAATAATAAAATAAACCCTCATCTGTTGGACTAGTTTTCCCTTTAGGGTTTTTCTTGGGACGTTAGTCCAAAAATTATTTTGTTGATTTTTATGTGTGTGCTTCTATTTCTCACTTCCTGATTTTATTTTCGTAAGCATTCTATTTTTGGTGAAGATTGCAATTGTGAGTTTATCGATATTGGTCGTAATAAAAAATAAACTGCAGAATAATTAGGGGATAAATTTCCAGTTAATTGCAATCAAGGGATTTTCACATGGTATTAGAGCATTGGAGATCAAATCGGAATCTCAGAAGCAAGAGGAGACAAATTGTTCAGCTTTAGAGGGAGATATGGGCACAATTTCTCCAGATTTGCACAAGCCAACTAGGGGAGCATATTGCAGAGGCAATGGGGTTCGATTTCTAGTTCCAGGTGGAGTAAAATTCAAATAGATTTAGTAGCAGAATTTGCAGGCAATGGGTTTGCCGAATATAGCGTTCCGGTGAGCAGATCAGTTAGTTCGTTGAGTAGATCTAGGAACAAAAGTTTTGCAATGAGGGTTTCAACTGCAGATTTGTGCAGGGACATGAAGAGAAAAGCACACTAAAGAGGAATTTCTAGAATTTCTCAGAGGGTTTGTAGATCCAATTTTCAGGAAGAGGTTCGAGATTGTAGAATATTAAATAAAATTAACACACATGAAAAAATACTAGAGACATAGAAATGGCGGAAAAGGCTTCAACCTTACTCTATTCCTCACACGCTCAATATATTGTACAAATAATGTTTATGATACACATATAAATACATGAGGAAGTTTGTCTCAAGATATTACGTCTATCTTGGACACCATGGTTGAGCAAATCTCTCAACCAAACATTAATCTAGGAGCCTAACTAGTTGGAGAGAATCTCTCAACCAACTAGGCCTAAACTGACTCCTAACCATGAGGAACAAACTCAATCTAGAAAGGTAGGAATAAATCCTAGCTTTCATGATTTAATTAATTTTACTATTTTTGGACTTATTCTTGTTTTTAATGTGAGAGTGAGGCTAACATTCCCCCCTCAATGATAAGTCCAAAGTAAGAACTTGGTACCATCTCCAAGTCCTCATGCTGAAACTATTGATCCTCAAAAACACTGCCTAAAAAACCACAAAAGCTGGATGCTGAAAAAACTCCAATCTGAAGAGAACATGAACTAGTTGCAAGTTTGATTCATCTCTGAAATTTTATTGATGAGTCCATCACGTGCCAAAATGATCCATCTGTCCTTCAATCAACATCCTTTGTCTACTAACAAAATGTTGATGATGGCCACTGGCGAATTTTCTTTGTGTACTGACAAAATATTGAGAACGCCCACTGGCGAATTTGCTGATGTCAAAACTGCTCACTGCTGCTTTTGTTGTTGAACGCCGAAAGGCGAATTTGTTAATGCGAAAATGCCCACTAGCTACTTGATGTTGATGATGGCAAAAATTGTTGATCGCCCATTGGTTGATTAGGATGTCCTCTGGCTGATTTGATGAAGACTTCCCACTGGTTGCTTTTTCTAATGTTGTCGAAACTTTCAGTCTGACAACCTTTGATTCCATTATTATCATTTTCCTCCCTTTGTCAGCTGAAAGGAGAGATAATCGATATTTGGTTTTGGAACTCCCCCCCTTCAGGTGTAGGAGAGATTCACCATCTTCATTTTACTATAGAATTTGTCTTCATGTGAGACTGAATCCTTCGGTAACACATATACAACTGTTTGACTGTAGATGACCACTTCCAAGGATCAATCCATGCGTAATTGATCTTCACTTTGGGTGAATGATTTCGCTTGCAGCGTCTTTCGGATGAATGATTTTTCTTGCCACAATGGTGACAAGGATGGAGGTCAAAGCATTTACTCTCCATATGGCCATTTCGTTTACAATGTTTACACTTAACCATATTCTGATCACTGTCTAGAAAACCAACACTTACAAAATGAATTGGTTTTGAGAAATCTAGAACAAACAAAGTGTTTTCTTTGTTGTATCCTAAGCCATGTCTATCTTTGTTGAAGGAGATTTCTTCCCAACTGATCACTTTCTTGGAAATATTATCTTTTTGTTGTTCTTCATACTTGTTGTTGCTACTAACGTTCTATCCTTGATTTATTAAACCTTTTGTATCGCATTGGGCATTACGCATTAACAGTTCATTTGTTTGACATGTTGCATCAAACTTATAAATTTGATCTTTGGTACTACTTGTCGCATCATTTAGTAGTACAACTAGTTGGAGGAGATCACTTATTTCGCAACTGACATCAACTTGTTTGATTAGTTCATCTGTGTCACTACTTATATCAAAGTCCTCATGCTGAAACTATTGATCCTCAAAAACACCGCCTAAAAAACCGCCAAAGTTGGATGCTAAAAAACTCCAATCTGAAGAGAACATGAATTAGCTGCAAGTCTGATTCATCTCTGAAATTTTCTTGATGAGTCCATCATGTGCCAAGTTGCAAAATGATCCATTTGCCCTTCAATCAACATCCTTTGTCTACTAACAAAATGTTGATGATGCCCACTGGCGAATTTTCTGTGTACTGACAAAATATTGAGAACACCCACTGGCGAATTTGTTGATGTCAAAACTGCTCACTGCTGCTTTTGTTGTTGAACGCCCAGAGGCGAATTTGTTAATGCGAAAATGCCCACTAGCTACTTGATGTTGATGATGGCAAAAATTGTTGATCGCCCACTGGTTGATTAGGATGTCCTCTGGCTGATTTGATGAAGACTTCCCACTGGCTGCTTTTTCTAATGTTGTCGAAACTTTCAGTGTGACAACCTTCGATTCCATTATTATCATTTTCCTCCCTTTGTCAACTGAAAGGAGAGAGAATCGATATTTGGTTTTGGAACTCCCCCCCTTTAGGTGTAGGAGAGATTCACCATCTTCATTTTACTGTAGAGTTTGTCTTCATGTGAGATTGAATCCTTCGGTAACACATATACAACTGTTTGACTGTAGATGACCACTTCCAAGGATCAATCCATGCATAATTGATCTTTACTTTGGGTGAATGATTTCGCTTGCAGCGTCTTTCGGATGAGTGATTTTTCTTGCCACAATGGTGACAAGGATGGAGGTCAAAGCATTTACTCTCCATATGGCCATTTCGTTTACAATGTTTACACTTAAGCATATTCTGATCACTGTCTAGAAAACCAACACTTACAAAATGAATTGGTTTTGAGAAATCTAGAATAAACAAAGTGTTTTCTTTGTTGTATCCTAGGCCATGTCGATCTTTGTTGAAGGAGATTTCTTCCCAAGGTCCGATCACTTTCTTGGAAATATTATCTTGTTGTTGTTCTTCATACTTGTTGTTGCTGCTAACATTCTGTCCTTGATTTATTAAAGCTTTTGTATCGCACCGGGCATTAAGCATTAACGATTCATCTGTTTGACATGTTGCATCAAACTGATCAATTTGATCTTTGGTACTACTTGTCGCATCATTTAGTAGTACAACTAGTTGAAGGAGATCACTTATTTCGCAACTGACACCAACTTGTTTGATTAGTTCATCTGTGTCACAACTTATATCAACTTGCTTGATTAGATCATCTGTGTTGCAACCTTCATTAATATGCTGAATAATATCACTTGTATCACAACTTTCATTTGCTGTTGTGATGAGGTCTTCTGTGTCACAACTTGCATTTGTCTTCTCTACACATTGTGCATCAAGTAAATCTTGTTTTTCACTTAACTTAATTTGGAGTGCATGAATGAGTTTTTCTTTCATTTCAAGCTCAATTTGAAAGTCTTTCGCTGCTTCTAATGTACTGGTCATTTGATTGATTAAGGTTTGATTCTGCTTCAACTTCCATTCCAATATTTCAACTTTGTTCTGTAACTCATGATTGCAATCTTGCAAATCTTTAATCTCCAGTTTTGCACTTTGAAGACGTTTTCCTCCTTTACCCATTATGACTTTTGACACGCTTGCTTGTACTGACTCACTTGTTTGCTTGATTTTTCTTGATGCTTGCTTGTAACACTTGCGGGATCTTCAAATCCGGCTCGCTTGTATACTTGAACTTGTGCCTGATTTAGTTTATCAATGGAATGGTTGAACTCACGCTCGCTTGAATTTTGTACTAGGATGAGGGTGTCGGATACCACTGAAAATGCACCCAATGTTTACAATGACAAGTTCAAATGATATTGACTCACTTAATTGATTTAGTTGAGGAGAATTTACTCACTTTACCTCCTATAAATTCACAATTTGGGTGTCGGTTTCGACTGAGAATGCACCTTTACAATTCAACTCAATTTTATTTGAATTTGTTTACAAGTTAACTTACAAATTATGATTTTGCAAGTTACACAATGACCAATTGTCGTTGAATGTTGATGTAATCTTTTGAAATGCATGAGTTTGTAGTTGCATTAACTTGATTGCCTTGTGTGAATTTGCTTGTTGATGTAGAATGCTGATTTTTCCAGCTTTGATTATGTGTTGTAATTGTGCAAATGCATGTGCTTGTTTGTGCTTGATTGAATGCTCGTTACAACTTAATTTCAGGTGCTTTGATTAATGTGCTTGTTTCATTCACTTGCTTTAGACTCCTTGTGTGTGTTAGATAAGATAATTGTAGTGCCAAAACTAGACACAAAACATGCACAATCAATCACTACACAAGGTGTATCTAAGATCCCCTTATTCAATTTCGGGCGGATCTAGGACACTTCAACACCACAAAAAATATGTCTTTGTTAAGTATTTGAGTTTCTCGAAGTTCTAGAACTCCTTGGAAGCAAATTGTCTTCAAAAACTGAATGTTCACTGACTCAATCTCTCAAAGTAAAACATTGCTTTGAATTACAACAATGACTTTCATTAAAAAAATTCTCTTATCACTCCAAAAAATAAAAATAAAAATAATTTCAGCTTATTACTCCAAAATCAAAAAAATTTAATTTTCACTTTCATAAATTTCAACTCCATTCCCTAAACTTAGGAGTCATCTCATACGAAATACTACACCTTATTGCACCTGCAAAAAAATTTAGTTTAAAACTATTACACCTTATCTCTCCATCACTTCAAAATATAAGTTACATAAAAAAATTACAAACACTACTTATCTCTCCTTGATTTTTTAAATCACTTTGAAAGAAGTGAATTAAACTTTTTTCTTTTAAACATTCACCTGACCTGAAAAATGGGAAAATGCATTTGAATAATATTCACCAAATCAAGAATTTTATTCAGCTTATTACTTATGTCTCCAAATTCCCTTGTAACATTTGTTGTTGATCATGAAAAATCAAGCATAAATAACAAACACGATGAGAGATCTTGCTGTAACTTTTAGATGCACTTATAGATTGACAACCTAATTAGACTTCCAAATAGTATCTGCATAAAATGTTTTGACAGAACATGACACATAAATTTCTTGCCTGTATCAACAAACGAGTGGTTGCATTTTAGAGATTATTTTCCACAGAGAAACGAAGCAGAGAGAACATCGAGAGCTCGTAATCGACCATGGCATCCCCGTCGAGACAAGTGGGAACAAGAGCAAATTCGCAGTCACTGCAGGAGGCAAGAAAGCGGGTCTTTCATTTCTTGAGGGAAGCCTACCGTTCCATCCCACAGATCATGGAGACCTACAACCTCCATGAAGTTATCACCCCTTCTCAGTTGCGTTCTATTGTAGCTGCCCAATTTTGAAAGCAGCCCCATGTAGGTTATTGACATGCTTATTATCAAAGGGGATGAAGAACTGCGGAACTGCCTTGATCATTCAAAGCAACGACATCACATATTAGGCCAATACGTTATTGGGGAAGAAGGGTTAATACCATCAAAGGTAGGTGTTGTCAGCAGTGGAGGTTCAGATTTTTTGCGGAAGTTCTATGATAGTTTCAAAATCACAATGTGAACTTTGTTTTTGTCTTTATTCATTAACCCACTAACGTTGAATTTGAATTTTAAACGTCCAAAGCTTTCTTGTTCACACTATGAGGTGAATGTGCTTGTCACTCACAAATTGTACTTTTTAAATACCTTTATTCACTTATATAACAAAAAGCATTAAAAAATTTCAGCCATCGTCCCATCGATATTTGCATGCATGGATGTACATACATTACCTAATGTGTTGCCTCGATAATGAACTTTGCAGTTGATAATGTCGAAGAAAAGCCTCATCCCATCAGTGGTCTTATCCGCGCGGAAGAACTACGGTCACGTGGCGGTAGCTAGGGTCAATGTTTCGAAACACGTGAGGCTTAAAGATGTGGAGAGTCCCATCAATGCTGCTTAAGTATCATAACAATTTCTCCAGCTTTGTTCGACAGCTCAATACATATGGTTTTAGGAAGGTGGATCTAGATCGATGGGAATTTGCCAATGAAGGGTTTCGGAGGGGGAAGAAGCATTTAATCAAGACTAATTCAAAGGTGAAAACCATCGGCCTTACCTCAATATGATCATCTTCATTATCATCACTAGCAGGGTATGGGAGCCTGCATTGAAGTTGGGAAATTAGAAATGCCGGGAGAAATCGAAGGGCTTAGAAGGGGGAAATCGTTTTAATGATGGAAGTTGTGAAACTACTTCAAAGCCTTGTATTCTCAAATAGTAATCTAGTACCAACATCCTAGCAGATTCAGATCATACCCAAAATTCGTCAAATTTGGAGGCCTTCTTATCTACCATGGGACATGCGGATTTTCCAGACATGAAGACACACAATCAAACATTCCAGGATAGGGAATAAGAACGATATTTCCATTGGAATATTTTGTTTTTACCTTCATTCTCCATTACCAAAACGCTGCTTGATAACACTGTGAATGACACTCACAATATTCTTCTTTCTTTATCATTTAAATATATTTGATAGCCCGTAGATTAGGGCAAAGCCTAGAACATAAGACATGGGGATTCCAGCCAAGAATAGTGCCAAGTGCCTTGAGATTCTGCTACAACAATACCAAGTAGCCAAGACCATCAAGACGATGGCTTCACAACATAAATCAAGACCATCACAATTTACAAAACCATACAATGGCTTAAGGAGGTTTGATCTTCAGAAATTCGCTGCGCTAATGTCATTCTCAACTCCAGAGAATTATCATCGTTTTTTGAAGCAACCTTTTGCTACGGTAGCATCCCTGATCCACATCAACCAAACCAAAATTTAATTGAGCGCAATGCAAAATCTTTGCTCCATTGCTAGATCTTTAATCCACTTTTTATTTGACGCTGCTCCCAACAATATTCGGTCAGACAGACAGGGTTGCAACGACAATGAGTTGAACGATGCAGTGCTCCTCAAAAGGCCGTAGAAATTCGATCAAACTACGGTAGTCAACCATTGAAGTGGAATAAAACTATAATTCATGCCACCATCCGCTCCTTCTGCTCGTGGGTTAGCCATCTTTCTCAGTCCCTCACGCATGCCGAGGTTTCTGCCAGTCAGCCACGAACTAGAAATTTACAAATCCAAAACTAACTATGCAATCATATTCAAATTCAAAATTTGCTTAGAAAACTACGAAGAAACCGCATAAAAAGAATACAGTGTTTGAATGCACAATCGATTTCTCAACATGCTACTGCTCTGATACCACATGTAGAATGTTAAATAAAATTAACACACATGAAAAAATACCAGCAACATAGAAATGGCGGAAAATGCCTCAGCGTTACTGTATTCCTCACACGCTCAATATATTGTACAAATAATGTTTATGATACACATATAAATACATAAGGAAGTTTGTCTCAAGATAGTACGTCTATCTTGGACACTATGGTTGAGCAAATCTCTCAACCAAACACTAATCTAGGAGCCTAACTAGTTGGAGAGAATCTCTCAACCGGCTAGGCCTAAACTGACTCCTAACCATGCGGAACAAACTCAATCTAGAAAGGTAGGAATAAATCCTAACTTTCATGATTTAATTAATTTAATATTTTTGGACTTATTATTGTTTTTAATGTGAGAGTGAGGCTAACAGAGATTTCTAGTTGCAGTAGGTTGTAGCAGTTTTGCAAGTCATCTTGTGTGAGCTTCAAGAGCAACAATACTTGTGGTAGTTTCTGGAGGACTTTTGGAAGGTAGAGCAAGTTGCCTAGTTGAGGTAACAAGTAGTGCGAGTAGAAGAAGCAAGGCCGCAACAAAGATTTCAGTTTATTTCCTAGTTTTTGAGTTTTCGAACGGATAGTGGCAACAGGTCTCAGAGACCAGGATAGATTTGATAGAGCCTCAAATTTTGGCATCTAGAAGGCGAAAATGCAATTTATATTAGATGAGCATGGTCTGAAGGAGTTCGTGACAAACTTTAACAAATGCACAATAGTTGGAAAACTTCAAGAAAGAGATGGCCAAGACAAAGAGGATGGTCTTGGATGGGGTTCGAGACCATGTCGTTCCACATATTGTAGAAAAGGCAATGACAAAGGACATGTGGGATGCCTTTGTGAAGGTATATCGGGATCCATATGAGAATCGTAAAATGATTCTCAAGGAAAAGCTAAGGACCACAAAGATGCATAAGGGTGAAGGCGTAATTTGTTATCTCACTAGAATTTAGAATGTTTGTGATGAGCTAGTAGCTGTAGGTGAGAAACCTGATGACAAAGAACTTGTGTGGGTTGCTATAAATGGATTTTCCAAAGAATGGAGGACCTTTGTTCAGGGGATCACTGGACGAGATCAACTACTAGATTGGGAATGCCTTTGGAGTGACTTCACGCAAGAGGAGCTAAGGCTCAGTCTAGTTGAAGGTAATGCCAACAACAGTAGCAAAGGACCGAAAGCTAAGGAGGGATAGGAAAACGTAGCCCTTGCGAATAAAGGGAAAGCTAAGGAGGGATAGGAAAACGTAGCCCTTGCGAATAAAGGGAAAGCGAAGAAGGGTCACACTCAAGGACAAAGACCAAAGGGAGGCAAGAAGAAGAAAAAGAACTTGTCAAAGGTCAAATGCTTTAGATGTGGTGAGTTTGGTCATTATGTTACCCAATGTCCGAAATGGAAGAAAGACAGGAAGGGGCAGCAACAGACAACAACTTCGACAAAGATAGATGAGTTTACCTCTAGGTTGGAGGTGTTTGCATTGATAGTGGCTATACTCTAGATGGGGGAGGAGTGTGAGGCTTCAAAGTTGCAGGATTGGGCAAGGTCCAAGGAGGATAGCATCAGACCAATGTTTACTCTTGGATCGTTACCTTTGCTATGGGGGCCCAAAATATTCAGTAGGAGGAGGATCAATGTTCAATAGGCGCACTCAGATCTTGAGAGATAGTACAAAGCTAGTTGTAGTCAGATGTTAGAGGGGCGCAGAGACAGGCGGGCGCAGTCAAATACTTACTAGACAGAGCAGAGCTAGTTGCGGTCAAAGACTCAAGGGATAGTTGTAGAATCCAGTTGCAAGGACAGTAGATCAATTATCAATTGCAGTAGTGACAACAACAACAACAACAACAACAACAACAACACGAGATCAGATGCAGCGCATGCAGTGTTGGCAGAAGTGAAAGGAAGGCACAGTGCAATGTCAGTAGCAGCACAAATGTAGAGTGGTTCAACTACAAGGTTAGTAGATGAATCAGAGTATGCGCAATAGCTTGGTGGACAGTAACAGGTTGTTGCAGATGTCAGACACTAACAATGTGGTCCAATTATAAAGGGGAGATGTTGATAAGAGAACACCTTCCTTGCTAAGAGGGAGTGCTAGATTTTGGTGGCATCAGATAGGTGTTCTAGTCTCAATTTGTGTTTAAGAGACTAAGGAATATGAGTTCTCCAAAACCCAGAAAATGTTTCAAGAGACAAACTTGCAAAACACTTTAATTAAATTAATTTATCAATAACTAAAAATACCTAAGTCTAACTTAAGAAAATTGATTAATTAATGGGAATTAATTAAGGATGATCAAGAATGCTCTAGAGACTCACAGATCAAGTCTAAGATGATCTTAGCCGTTGATGGTTATCTAATCATGGCTGTTAAAGTTCCAATGTGAGATTATAAGAGCAAGTCGATGGGATGGAGAGAGACACAAGAGGGGAGCGTATTTCCTTGGTAGGTCAAGCTATCCAGTAAGTTCGAGCCAGAGGGAGAGCATCAGAGAGAGGGAGCAACAGAGAGAATTCCAGAGGAGTTTCCCAACAATTTTCCAGTGCTAGAGAAGCCGAAGTATTATGTAGAGAAAATCGTCTGGGGTGTGCAAGTTAGGCAGTCTAGTTGAGCGAATTGCGAGGAAGGGTTTTTATCAGTTGCCGGAGGCTGAAAAGATCATCTGGAAGGCAATGCAAATTTTTCCAGAGGCATGAGCAGGCTAGACGACCCAGTTTGAGGTTGATTCAGGCGCTATCCAGACTTGCATAGGCCAGCAGTGCAAGCAGCCAGGAGGCAGTGCGAGCGAGCTAGAGGGAGGCCAAGTTATCTTACAGAGGGGGATTTTTTCTCCAAATTATTTTGGCCAGATTATTTGCCAGAGGATTACCAGTTGCGCATCTAGATATTGTAATCAGATTTTTACTGCTGCATAATAGTAAAATAAACCCTCATTTGTTGCATTGGTTTTCCCTTCAGTGTTTTTCTTGGGACGTTAGTCCAAAAATTATTGTGTTGATTTTTATGTGGGCATGTATATCTCAATTCCTGATTTTATTTTCTGCATAAGATTTTATTTTTGGTGAAGATTGCAATTGTGAGTTTATCGATATTTGCTGTAATAACAAATAAACTGTGGATCAGTTAGGATATAAATTTCCTGTTAATTGCAATCAAGGAATTTTCACAATGCATAGTGTGTATGATGAGCCACCTTTGGAGAGCCAGTTGGAAGCTCAAGTTGGAGACGTGGCAGAGATGGTGGTGCATCCATCTTTGGGTTTACCCATTGATGAGGTGCAAATAGATTAGTGGCAGCCCGCAGAGCGACATTATTTATAGATAAAAACCCTCTCCAAAGAGTACATAGACAAGGCTTGCAACACGACTTTCCCACCTTGATCCATTATAGAGGGGCAAGATTTCCTAGAAATATCTTGTTGATTGCCTGGGCAAAGCAACATAAGTTGAGCATGGACCAACGTCAACATAGCAGACTTGTTCCATGTGCAGGAGTTCATGCATTCGATCCTTCTCACGGGATGGATTGGCAGTAGATCATGAGTTGGTATCCTATTGATGGAGCATCATGTTTAGTCAAGGGCATAGTTGAGCAGGGGCCCTTGGATATATTGAATTTCCACGATACTAGTGTTTACGATAAAATCTTAAATCACTGACACTACCAAACCAAGTATCACAACAAAACTACTTTGCACAACGAAATACTAGTGCACAAAATAACCCAACTTCGTTATATTAATCGAACTAAATAATACAACAGTCTAGGGCTCCTGTACTAGGGATAATGGCCCTCATACATACAATGATACAAGATATACAAAAACCAGGGCTTGGTGTCTGTCGTGATGACCAACAGTCTACCAAATACAAGATACTCTAACCATCTGGTTGATGTAGCACGCTCTCTCAACTCCTCTTAGTCGTACCCTGTACCTGCCTGGTCCTCCGACTCTCGATCTGCAGCACTACCTCTATTAATGATCCAAGTCCATTTGGCCACTGAACCTCGACTATCCAATTTGCTCACTAGTTGTGCGGCGTGCCATAGTCTATCAAGGGCACAACACATTAAGACTCCTTTCAAGTTGTTCACAACTTCGTTTGTGAACAATTCCGTTTATGAACAACTCCGTTTGTGAACAACTCCGTTTGTGAACAACTCTCATCTGCCAGACTTCTGCCCACTATAGTCTTCCTGCGTTGCTCCAATGAAGACTAACATAGGGCATAGAGGTTTTCCACTTATCACTGCAAGTTGTCCATCTACCACAATGAACACAGGATAGGAGGGCTACCCTTCTTCTGCTGTAGATTTCCTTCTCCACAAGACAAGTCTAGGGCTACACATCTGCTCCTTTGGCAGATCAAACCTTGAGCTCAACAACTGCCACTCTAGCAACCACCTAAGTGCATCGAGATGGTACATACTGGGCTCCAACTTGGATGCTATCACACTGCCCTCCAATAGACTATAAATGCCCATTCCACTGTCCACACTTGGTCCACTCTCACGCTGCCCTCCAATAGACCATGAGTGACCAATCCTACTTGTAGCATTTGCACTCTATTTAGGGCATCCAACCACCTAGGAAACCCTTCCTCTTGGCTGCCCACAAACTTCACTAACTGTCCAACCCTTGGACACCCATCCAACTAGCATACATCCATCATCAACAAGAGGATATTTGATATACATACCTATGTGTCCAACGCTCTGCTGGTCCTCTTGTCCTTGGGTTTTGTGCACACTGCTGTAGTTTCTGTCACTGGTTAGGGCATGAAACACTTTGCTACAACCCACTAAAACTGCTGCAACAGACCTCTGATTATTGTGTTTGTCTTGCTCAATATTGCTGCCTCCTTTGCTGCCCCTACTTGTTCTTTTCCACACACTATTTACCCCTAAGATCCTCCTTAAAGCACCTTACAGCCTGCGATTATGCTACAACAATAGGTCTCGACCTCCTAGCAAGGGTTAACACCCCTATTCAATTGTGCTGAGCCTTCTTGTGATTGCAGCTTGAAGGGAAGAGCCTGTCTAGTCCTCACAACCCCTCAAACATGTCACCCAACCTGCTGTTGTAGCAACACCTCTCGTGCAACCGAAACAGTCACAAACCCACACAAAACTAGCACAGAAAACCATCAATCGTTACCTTTGAACTGCGGCCTGATCTGGCAAGGAAGACACCTCAAATATGCCCACAAATATGCCCTTAAGTCACCTTGCTGGCTGCCTTAGGGTTGTGGCCTGTTCCACAGAAAACCCACACCAAAATCACAGAGAATACCCTCTCCAAAACTCAACTGCATTGTCTCCTTTCTTTTGCCTCAGTCTCGCACTCTATTTCAGAGTTGATCTTGATGGAAGATGCTCCTTAGGACGTTTCAAATTGTTAATTTTGGTATGTTGTATGCTTAGAGCAATTTATTTCAACATAAATCACAGAAGACAAGCCAAGACAAGAGGACACAAGATGTGGCGCTAGCCAGGGACAAACACCAATGTGGGGAAACCCTTGATCAATTCTTCTTATATGTTCTTCTATGATTCAGCAGAGGGAGAGAGAGAGATAGTACATATACAACAGAAGTCAACACTTTGACTTATCTAAATAAGAGCATAGATAATCTCTAAGAAGATGATACATGAGGTAGCTGAACTCAGTTGAAGACATGCTGCTTCAACTGATTCTCCAAGGTGAATCCATCATCGTGCTACACCTATCATTGTGCTACACCTCATCATCATGCTGCACCTCACTGTGCTGCACCATGCTGCACCCATCATCACTATGCTGCATCTCATTATGCTTCACTAGACATGGCTGTACCCATCACTGTGCTCAATGTATATTGCAAAGTATCATCACGCTGCACCACTGTCATTAAGCTGCTCTTCATCACAAGCTCCCATCACGGGCTGCACTCATCATTATGCTGCACTACACTGCTGTCTCTAACACTGTGCTACATCCAACTGCTGCATCTAGATATGTAGCTGCATCAATTTTTGTAGTATCTAACCATAATGCTGCTTCTCCTAGAATATTGTCCACCTCCTGCATAATGATGGGCACTACTTCTGTCATGCTGCCACACTGCCTTCGCTACTGGATAGGGCATGTAAAGCTTGCTATATCATGATCCAATTCTGGTCAACACTTTGACCCAACAGTCCTCCACAAAAACACTGTTGTCACCACTGTTTGCACTGCTGCGCCTGCAATTCTGGTTAGGGCATGTACAATTGCCCTTAACCCAACACACAATCAACAAAACTAGCCCTCAAGGGTTGCGGCCTACCTTGGAGAGGCTCCTCCCATGCCACGTTGTCCTCTTAAGGTTTTGTCCACCTCAACGCAACCCTAGAATACCTCCAACTATTTGCTATGGCCTGTGGCCTAGCAACAACTTGCTGTAGTTTTCGGCCTCCTCCAAAATGTGCCCAAACAGCCACCCAATTACCAACGTTTCGCTGCTTCTTTACTCGGTCTAGCAGCTTGCCCTCTCGGCCCTAGAAGCAACTTCTCGGATCTGTCTCAGGCCTAAGACAGTCACCAAATATCAGATCCGCACTTCTCTGCACCTCGACCACCTGTAGCAGACCTCTTCCACGCTGTTCCTTGACCCTTTCTTGTTGCGGCTAGGGCATCCGATTTTAGAGTTATCTCTTGGAGGACGTTGCACACTTGGATTGCGACTAGGCATCCTTTAGGAAGTGTATAGGGCAGGTTTGTGGCAGCGTATAGAAGCATGGATCTCCTCTCTTGAACTACGGGTAGACAATCCTCTTTAGGAATGCGGTTAGGGCAGTATTAGATCTCTACTTGATTGTGGCCAGAATGAGGCTAGGGCTTCTTGTTTAGCCTTCTTTCCTCCTGCGTCTAGGGCTTCATCCTCCTAGACTTCTCTTCCACTAAAACCCAAAAACAAGTGGAGAGAAATCAAAAGTGAAGTGTGTGTTCAAATGACTATCAAGTCACCTCCTTTTATACTAAAATGTGGAGCACACATGGGGGTTATTTGGTTGCTGGCTGATCTTGACGAATTGTCCCATAACACAAATAAATTCATATCCCCAGGAATACTTATCGGAATCGGATGATCTTTAGATCAATCCTACACCTCTCGATGAGAGGGATCCAAGAAAAATATCAACTGCCATAAATAAGATGACCCACATGGAGTTTGGCGCTAGTTGCAAATTTTAACACAAGTGAGATCTCCCTTACCTCTTATTTATACATGTCTCATATGCAACGTCTAACCCATTCTTGGGCTCTCCATTAACAAGGCTGACTTGTTTTATGGCGCACAAGCCTACATACAAACTTAAAAAATTTACATTTCTGTATCTACATGTTGGATTTTGATGATTTTCATTGCCTCTGGTTGCTCTCGGAGTGCCCTATCATATCCATCACCTACATGCCAAATTCTCTTCATGGTTTTGGCCCCAACATTGATGGGTTCAAAACCCAAAACTTGGGTTTCAAGCTCACAAAGCGTTTTGTGTGCTAACTCCTCCACAACCCTCAAGGCTAGGGTTTGGAGTACTTCCCAAGCTACAGTTCTCAACACTCGTCCTTAGCGAGGGAGGTATTTCCAACACTAGGAAGTGTCCGTCATCATCATCTCTTGCGGCACTAGCCCATCTTGCGTCTATCACTGCAATATACTCTATAGAATGAACCCTGCAATTTCGGTAGTGTCTTTGCCTCATCACATCTGAACTTGAAGATCCCAAACCTCCATAGGGCTGCTCCCTCTGAAGCTAGACTCGCTCTGAGCACACGATCTCCGCTGTCTCAGTCCTGCAAGCACTCATCCTCTTAGCTCAAACACAACTTGTGCAAATCCCTCCAATCTCGGATATGGAACATCACGATCCGATGAAGACTCCAGCATGCCAATATTCAGCCCGTTAGATGAAGCAATCTCGATCAAACCAATCTCGTCCATGCTAATGCAATCCTTGAGCTGTCCCAACGATCCATGGCAAATCAACAGATTTCCATGATCAACAATTTGCCCTACAACAAACTGCTGTTCACTAGGCTCTCCACCAATCCACCAGAACTCCCAACCAATCTCGTTGCCAACCCAGTGAAGACCACATCTCCATGTCTTCAATTGAACCCTCAACTCCATGATCTAGACAATCCCAACTCCCTCTGAGCTGCTTCGCTGTTCGCTTTTTGATTCATTATCCCTCAAAATAGCTCAAACACGCTCTAATACCATGTTGAATTTCCATGATATGATAAAATCTTAAATCACTAACGCTACCAAACCAAGTATCATAACGAAACTACTTTGCACAACAGAATATAAATAACAGTAAATCTACTAGTGCAAAAATACACAACTTGTTACACAATTTTGTTCAATAACCCAACTTCGTTATGTTAATCGAACTAAATAATACAACAGTTTAGGGCGTTTGTACCACAGATAATGGCCCTCATACACACTAATACAAGATATACAAAAACTAGGGCTTGGTGTCTGTTGTGATGACCACCAATCTACCAAATACAAGATACTCTGACCATTTGGCTGATGTAGCATGCTCTCTCAACTCCTCTCGGTCATACCTTGTACCTTCTCAGTCCTTTGGCTTGTGATCTGCAACACTGCCTTTATCAATGATCCAAGTCCATTTGATCACTGAACCTCGACTATCCAATCTGCTCACTAGTTGTGCCTTAGTCCATAAAGGGCACAACACATCGAGATTCTTATCGAGTTGTTCACAACTCCGTTTGTGAACAACTCGCATCTGCTCACTGTTGCTCCTTAGCTACTTGGGACTGTACCACGGATAATGGCCCTCATACACACTAATACAAGATATACAAAAACTAGGGCTTGGTGTCTGTTGTGATGACCACCAATCTACCAAATACAAGATACTCTGACCATTTGGCTGATGTAGCATGCTCTCTCAACTCCTCTCGGTCATACCTTGTACCTTCTCAGTCCTTTGGCTCGTGATCTGCAACACTGCCTTTATCAATGATCCAAGTCCATTTGATCACTGAACCTCGACTATCCAATCTGCTCACTAGTTGTGCCTTAGTCCATCAAGGGCACAACACATCGAGATTCTTATCGAGTTGTTCACAACTTTGTTTGTGAACAACTCACATCTGCTCACTGCTGCTCCTTAGCTACTTGGGACTTCTGCCGACTATAGTCTTCCTGCGCTGCTCCAATGAAGACTAACATAGGGTACGAAGGGCTGCCTCCTATCACTGCAAGAGGTCTATCTCCCATAATGAATATAGGCTAGGAGGACTACCCTTCTTCTGTTGTAGATGTCCTTCTCCACAAGACAAGTCTAGGGTTACACAACTGCTCCTCTGGCTGATCAAACCTTGAGCTAAACCACTGCCACTCTAGCAACCACCTAAGTCCATCAAGATGGTGCACATCGGGCTCCAACTTGGGCACTATCACATTGCCCTCCAACAGACCATAAATGCATAATCCACTGTCCACACTTGGTCAACTCTCACGCTGCTCTCTAATAGACCACGAGTGACCAATCCTTGCTGTAGCATCTGCACTTTGGTTAGGGCATCCAACCCCCTAGGAAACCCTTCCTCTTCGCTGCCCACAAACTTCACTAATTCCAACCCTTGGACACCCATCCATCATCAACAAGAGGATATACATACTTGTCTCCAACGCTTCGCTGGTCCTCTTGTCCTTGGGTTCTGTGCACACTGATGTAGTTTCCGTCACTGGTTAGGGCATGAAACACTTTGTTACAACCCTCCAAAACTGCTACAACCAACCTTTGATCACTGTGTTTCCCTTGGTCAACATTGCTGCCTCCTTTGTTGCTCTTACTAGGTATTTTCCACACACTGTTTAGCCCTGGGATGCTCCTCAAAGTACCTTACTGTTGGAAATACTGAGAGGGGGGTGAATCAATGTTTCTTTTCAACTGTTCTTTTTGCCAGTTAGATTCTTTACAATTATAATCAGAAATGAATAATAATAACTTTATTAAGAGAGGACTCAAATCCTCTTTTCAAATAATTGAGTACAATAATAATTTGAGGGCACCAACCCTTTAATGTTCCAGGCACCAACCTGTTGCCAAGCACCAACTTGGATTTTGATGAGGCTCTGACCTCTAGGGCTTCGACCCTATCTTTTCCAAGGCACCAACCTGTTGCCAAGCACCAACTTGGATTTTGATGAGGCTCTGACCTCTAGGGCTTCGACCCTATCTTTTCCAAGGCACCAACCTTGCGTTTAGGGGCACCAACCCCAAGGACACCAATCCTTTTATCTTCTTTGATAGAGAATAAGAATAGTACTTACTTGAATGTCCTTGACAAATTCTTCACTGTACAATCAACTCCAAATTCCTTATGTTGACTCCACTGCTCAATCATTTTCCAAAGACTTCACTGTTCAATCACTCCACTGCATTGTGTTGCCTTCAATTCTGGGCTTCACTTCATTAATTGACTGTTCAAGAGAAAGTTCTTCACTGTCCAAAATCCGAGTTCTGATATATAGTCATCAGAGAGAGCTACCCAATCCAAGAGTACAGTCCCAAGATACAATCTGAAAGAATGTAGTTACAGTTCCTTGTCCTAAGGTATAAGGCCACAGACTTGAGGTACAGACCCTGCCACCAATCCGAGATTCCCTATAATGAGACACAGTCCACCAATCCAAGAATCCCTATAATGAGACATAGTCCATCAATCCGAGAATCTGTTCACCAATCTGGGTTATCACTTTCTGTTCAGGAGATCCGAGGTGCAGTGCTGCAATAAGGCTGAGGAAGGAACAATCCTGTAGTAACTCCGAGGTGCAGTCCTGCAATGAGGCTGAGGAAGGAACAATCTTGTAGTAACTCCGAGGTGCAATCCTGCAATGAGGCCGAGGAAAGAAACAACCTTGTGGTGAGTCTGAGGTCACTGCTCTACGCAGTCACAAAATCAAGCTCTTTTCTCCATAGTCCAAGCTATTTTGTACACCTTTGTCCGAGGTTCTGTTCCATATTGTCGGAGTTAATAAGCCATCACAAATTTGCTTCAACGAATAATATTAAACCCATAATTTAAACCTTTTAATCTTCCTCCTTGGATGTTCACGAGTTGTGAACATTAGTTTTTTTTTTTTGGTCGTTTATTTATCACTGAATACTTGGTCAGAAACTAAGTCGAAGTATTTGTATTAATAGTGATTTTTGCCAATAGAACCGAAGGGACACGTCTTCATAAAGTGGGCCGACATGGATGACAATTGTAGGTTGGCTAGCCTGCAATTTCATACTTTTTACCTTAAAAATTCATTATTACAACAACCGTTGGGAGTTTCGAGGCAAATGAAGGCTCGTTAGAAAGAGGAAAAAATCCTCTTTTAGATGGTCTAGGGACCATTTTGAAAGAATGCCTCCAAGCTGTCCAAAATAATGTTTTCTTTGTGTTTGTCCGTAAATTTTTGGTGCAAAAGGTGACTGGGACAGCAAGAGGTCATTGTTATGACTCCGAGTTCTTCATCATAGTGTGTCTCCAATGTCATCCATGTCATCATTCTAGTGTAGCATCCAAGTCATCATGTAATAGTGCAGTGATCATCAATTTTCCATTAGGAGAGCTCATCAAGAGAGCATATATTTGTAATGATCATAAATAGGAAATACAAGTGATAACAACAAATATTCTACGCAACAAAATACAAAAACGAAATGTTCAACAGACACCCATATAAAAACTGTAAATGGAGAACTTCTGAGCCATTTTATTAATTTTCTGCAAGCCAAATACAATAGATGATGGAATGGGGCACCTGGGCTTGTCTCAATGGACATAGTCAACCGACATACTTGGAAAATGCTAGTTAGTCCCACCCGGATCCCAATGCCAGTCTGGGCTTCTAGTATCCCCAGTGATTCGAAGCTCCTGTTGAGCTACACTCAGGTGCACCACCATCTCCATAGTCCACTCCATTAGGTACCAACTCAAAATTTCTTGCCATCCAACCCCAAGAGAGGGGGATCAAATGCATGAACTCCTGCACATAGAACAACGCCAACATGCAGATGCTACACCTTGTGCAACTCAGGTCGTCTCATCCTGCTATCTAGGTCAACACATGAGATCTGACTAGGTAGCTTCGTCTCCCTCTCTCCAATGGGCAAAGGTGACCCAACAATGCTGCTAGCCTCGTCTATGTATGCCTGAAGAAGGCTGCTCCGACTCTCCAATGTGCCCTCTAATTGTACCATTAGGGAATCCAACCGTTCGCCAACGTGAGCTAGCTTGGCCGCTGACTCAGCACAACCACTGTCATGCCCTCCATCTCCTTGTTTTGCAATAGAATAACCTTTTTTATTGATGTGGCCTTCCTTTTTAATGCTAGAAGGTCGACCTGAAATTGATGACATTGCTGTGTGCGACCGTCGTCCAATACCTCTGTATCTCCTAGCTCCTCATCAAGGGTGGATACGTCTCCTGGCACCTCACTCATCTGTTGTGTGCTGCTATCACCCAAAAACTCGGACATGACCCCGATCACCACCTCAATAGATGGCACTACTGGGGTATGCTCTACTCTCTCCACTAAGATGTCAACCGACACGGTCAAGGGAGTCTCCAACATGGGTGACCCCTGCATCACACTGGGTGTATCTACTTGCTCCCCATAATCCTGTGTAGATGGCTGCACCCCCACGGCTTGTGCAACTCTAGTGTCTCTTCTGTAAGGAAGAGGATAGATTTGGTCTGACACCTTCATCAACTGGGTCAAGAATTAATGCATATTAAATCCCCTTGAGCCATGGGTCGTCTATGGTTTAACCCGTCACTGTGTATACATGCACAAATCTTCCCTGATCTAGTTGGTTGCCCCACAACTGGCCAAGATCATGGCTCTGATACCACTATAATATTCCTAATGGAAATATTAAGCAATAACAACCATAAATTTCTTACACGCAACCAAAAATCAAAACACCGCAAAATATCAGCACATTAACAATTTATTCCCAAAGAAGTTGAGCCATTTTATTATATATCATGGTAGGAGTACAATAGGAAAGAACAAGTGCACTTGGGCTTGCCAAAGTCAAGCTGGATAAATCCCAGGTGAGAAAACAAGGTGCCTGGACAATGGGAAGTGACTTGTCCTCTTTGTTCTGCGCTGTCCTTGAAACCTCCACTGCTGGCTAGAAAGATACTTCTATTTGTGCCTCTAGACTGCTTAGAAAATTCTGCCAATTTAATTTTGGCCTCTCCTCAATAAACCCAAAAAAATCCAGAAAGTGTTTGCCTTAGTTTTGACGCTCCGAAATTGACCCCAAAATGCTTGGCCCTCCTCTGCTACTAGAAAATGTCATCTATGATTGTTGGAGCATTTTTTGCGCCTTAAAGGCTAAGAACTCTGCTCCCATTCCCCTCTAATCAAATCCCAAACAATCTCAGCTCCTCAATCCCACTCATTAGGCCTCCCCACAAACAACTCCACAACTCCCTGCGCAGTCCTAGGGAAAGATGACATAGGCCCAACCACACCAATTCGTTTTGCTAAGAAAGGAACCACTACTCCTAGAAACTCCCTCCTTCTGGCAAGTATTTGCATGAGGAAATAGCCCAACAACCACAAATCTCTTTCCTCTGGCACAATACCTCTCCAAGTCCTGCGTAGCTCCCTTATCTACGTCCCACTGATGCCAAAAAATCATGCTACTACGTGGTATCTTTCCAGCTACCAAAGATGAGTCGAATTTGCCTCCCTAGGGTGGCACTCGTGGTCTACCGAAGAAGAGGGTGAGATTTCCCCTTGGAAACCTCTAGTGCTAAACAACACCTGTGACTCAATTAAACAACTTGAGCAACAATTTGTAAAATGACAAATTATCAAAAAGTGCTCTATGTTGCCCTCAACCTCATGTTTATAATTGTTACCTCACCTTTCCTTGTGGGTCTCTTAGCCAACTATTTCGACCCCCTTCCCACACAATTGACTTTTTCGCCAAGGGGTGCGTATTCCATGAGGGGTGGCCCTCACATTCCACTAAGGTTGGAGTTTTCGATTTATGCTAAGTCCCATGTACCCAAAATGTCTCCAATACCCAAATTACAAAATTGTGCTAGGCTTAACACTGCCCCAATAAACTCCCTTAATCCTATAAAATGAAAAATCAAAATTGGGGATATTACACTTGCCGAAGGTGTGTCATACAGATCCCCCAAAAGCATACCCTCAAGTGGTGACTCAGGGGCAAAGCATATGCTACCTCTGCAACAGACCATGTCATCCCTGCGCCTCCATGTGCCAACACGCGCATAGTTTGTTTGCCCCCATTAAAAAGCTCCTTTCTTATCCATGATGCTCTGGATCACATCCAACTACCTTAGGTGAGTCTCTTGTGCCCTACTTCACGTGATGAGGGCATCAAGGGACAACAACTAGTGCCTCTGTGACTGTGTGCAAGTCCCTATGGATATACTCAAGAGGCACTCATCGTTGCATATCTCTATACACCATAGAATGCCATGGTTGGGGACTGAGTCAGTGTGCAACAACTTGCATCCTGTCAGAATCGCCATCTCTATTACCACACCTCCATGTCCTCGGATAAGTGGACCTCCCCTCCTGATCCTCTCGGAGAGATCTGACAGGAAAACCTCCCTACGTGCCAGTGGCGGTGTCACTAAGTTGTTGATGCCTGGTGTCCCCTGCACACTACATATTCATGAAAACTCCTCATCCTTGTACAATGCTTTATTTGGTGGTCTGCCAATGCCACCTCTTCTGACCATCCCCTGCAAGTGTATGCTGATCATCCTACGACTCTGACCCACATGGCAGGACAACTCATGGAGTCTACCTCCTCCCTTGTCGATCATACCAGCCACTGGTGCTGCTTGGAACACTGATGGAAATCTGGGGGTGTGTGTACTCAATCCCTAGATCCAACGCACATCTACTGCCATCGCTGGCTCACTCCATGATGTGATGGGGAATGCCACTTGGATCCCAAAAGTAGTCTGGCCCTTGAGCCTGTTTGGTAATCCATGATCCCTGTCGAACTATGGCCATGGATACATCTCAACACCTAACCTACACCACCGGGTACTAGCTCAATACCTCTAGCCATCCTACCCGTTACGAGGGATCAACTGCAAGAACACCAATATATGTAACAATTCCATCCTGTGAGTACTATGCCTGGTGCAACTCGTGTTGCCACACCTTACTATCCAGGTCAACACATAAGACTGGTATAGATAACTCTGCCTCTCTCTCTCCAATGTGTAAATTCCATCTACTAGTGCTACCAACCTCATCTACGTATCTCTAAAGGGGGCTGCTCCTATGCTCCAATGTGTACTCTAGCTACACCATTAGGGAATCCAACTGTTCCCCAATGCGAGTCAGGTTGGCCACTGATTCGACACAAACCTCTATCATTCCCTAGCTGCTCATTCTGTTGCAAAATGGCTTCCCAGACCATCTTGGCCTTCTTTCCCAACGCTAGAAGGCTGACACTAAGTTGTCGGATCAGTTGAGGATGGCTATCATCTGGAAACTCTGTCATGGTCCTGGACATCTCATCAATGGGTGCCTCATCGATGGATGACACCTCATCAGCGGTCGGTACCTCACCAACAGGTGACCGTCTGGGTGTATGCCCTACTCCCTCCACTAAGGTGTCAACCAGAGCTAGCAATGGCATCTCCAACAAGGGTAACTCCTGTGCCACATCAGGTATTATCGTTGTGGCCCTTACTATCTTGTGTGTCCTCCTGCTCATGCTCAACCTCCTCCTTAGGCTCCTGATATCTAAAGCCAGGTCTCCAACAACAAAAGCACATCCTGTTCTCACCTTCTAATTGTCCTTGTCCTGCTTGCTCCTTTTGAGGAGATTCGGTGCCCTAATTTTGTCGACTTTCCCCACAAGGTATAGATGGTCGCATCCCCACGACTGGCGTACCTCTAGTGTCTTTGCTATAAGGATGACGGTGGATTTGGTCCGACGCCTTCCTCAACTGGGCCAACCTCTCGTCGTTCCAGCAGATTCCACCCAAACATTCCTGCATACTAAATCTTCCTCGAGCCATGGGTTTGACTATGGTTGCACCTGTCATTATGCACACATGCCTAAATATTCCATGATCTAGTTGGTTATCCCACAACTGGCCAAAATCATGGCTCTGATACCACTGTAATGTTCCAAATTGAAATTTACAGCTAATAACAGACACATGAACTAGGCTATAGCAAATAAAATCACAAATATGCATGCACCATCAAAACACTAAGAAACTAGGCAAATAAGCTGAGCCATTTTATTAAATTATGAATTGCAAGGAGTACATATAGCCAGGAACAAGTGCACCTGGGCTTGCATAAGCAAGTTGAAGCAAACCCAAGGTGAGAAAGATGCCCCAATGAGTAGGAACTTCGACCCAATATCCTTCTGCGTAGTCCCAGAAATTGGTAGCTGTTGCTGCACAAGAAATGCTGAGAGAGACCCTCTGTGATGCCTGGAATATCCTGAAAATGCAATTGTAGCTTCTCCCAAAAATACTCAACCAAACCTAGAAAGGAATCTATCCCAGACCAACCACCTGGAAAACCCACAAAATGTTGCCAATTACCAGCAACTGCTGGTTGGAAAGAGACCCCTATTTGAGCCTCCAAAATTGCTCAGAAAATTTCGCCAAATTAATCTTGAGCCCCCACCAAAAACCCAGAAAAACCTAGAAATGAATTTGGCTAATTCTGACCACTTAGAATTGCCCTATTTTGGTACTTTGCCCACTTGAACAAAGGCTGTGTCCCCCAGTGATTAAATCTGTTGAAATCCTCCTTATTCCTCCTCAATCTACTAATGAAGGGCTTTAGGAAACATCCCTTGTAGTTGGAGAGGCGTTCTATCACAAATTCTGGCACTCAAGAGCTGAGCTCGACACCCCATGAATCTGTCTAACATCCCTCCTGCTCAAACCTTGAAAAGTGAAATTTGTCTTGCCCAAAGGCAGCAATCTCCAACCCCCAAATTCTCCACAAGGCTTAGTCTTCCCTTGGAGCAGCTACTCTGAATTTCTCCTGGCAAACTGTAGGAATTTACAGGGTAAGTTCCACAGAAAGAATACCAAAAGGACACCGCTCACAACCAGATCTCAAATCAATACACCAGTATTTTTGACGTGGTTAAAACCCTCAGAGTGCAAGGAGGGAAACAGTCCACGGCCTGTCCCAACGTGGGTACTACAGGCAATTTATTAATCAAAGAATGAAAATTTACATAAGCTTCTCTCATGTACGGATTACCCGAACAATGACCCTCCATGCGCTTTAAATAGAACTCATGGACCAATCGGGTGTTAAGCCACGGATCAAGTGTCGGTAATACCGAGGTGAGAGTGAACCGTCGGATCACTACATATCGTGACCGTCGGATTGTAAGTTACAAAATGTACAACGGTAAAGAAACACACTTTACCTAACTCTAACCTAACTCTATGCTAGACCAAGTTGAACTTAACTATATCCTATGTGTCGGAATATCCTAACATCCCCCCTTAAGAACAACTTGGGATAGGATTGAAGGATTTACAAATATGACACAATAGGAGAAGGAAGGAGGCACTAGAGCCTATCCCCCCTTAGTGACAACTTCCTGAACTCCAAGCATATATCGAAGTTTAGTGAACTTCGCCTCTGTGAGAGCCTTTGTGAAGATGTCTGCAACCTGATCATCTGTTGGACAATATTGCACTTCAAGAACATGGTCATGAATGAGCTTTCTGATGAAGTGCATGTGTAGTTCAATGTGTTTGCTGCGCTGATGCTGGACTGGATCTTTGCATAGCTGAATGGCACTTTGATTATCACACCAAAGTGTGGTTGGATGCTGCTGCTCAAAGCCAAACTCTGATAGGATCTGACGAAGCCACAAGGCTTCCTTACTAGCTTCCACGGCACCACGATACTCTGCTTCTGCTGACGAAAGAGAAATGGCAGCCTGTTTCTTACAAGCCCATGTAATAGGTCCTGAACCAAGAGTGAAGACATAACCGGCAGTAGACTTCCGATCATCAAGGTCACCAGCCCAATCAGAATCAGTGAAACCAACTAACAGAGGAGCTGCTTTGGCACTGTAATGAATCCCAAACTGTACTGTACCTCGAACATAACGAAGTATTCTTTTAGCTGCTTTCCAATGACTTTCACGGGGGTTTTGCATAAAACGAGCAACAAGGCCAACAGCAAAGGAAAGATCAGGACGAGTATGGGTTAAATACAAGAGTTTTCCGACAAGTTGACGGTATAAGGTAGCATCAACTTCAGGAGAAGTACAAGAGACTGAAAGTTTGACTCCAGACTGAAAGGGAGAAGGGGCTGGCTTACAGTCTTCCATGTGAAAATGACGAAGAATATCACAAGCATACTTGGACTGGGAAAGGAAAATACCCTCTTGGGATTGCAAGACTTGAAGACCGAGAAAATAGTGTAAGTGTCCTAAGTCTGTCATTTCAAATTTCTTTTTAAGGCTGGACTTCACATGGTTTATAAGGTTGGGATCACTACCAGTAAGAATAAGATCATCAACATAAAGAACAAGGATGATAAGAGAGTTGCCCACTTTCTTGGTGTAGACAGTATTGTCAGAATGACACCTAGAAAAGCCAGATTCTAAAAGAAAGCTATCCATTTTGGCATACCAAGCCCGAGGAGCTTGCTTGAGGCCATAAAGGGATTTCTTAAGTCGACAAACGAGGCTGGAGTTTGTTTGTATGAAGCCAATGGGTTGTTCCATATAGATTTCTTCCTGCAAGTCCCCATGCAAGAAGGCAGATTTAACATCCATTTGATGGACTTCCCATTTTAAAGAGGCAGCAAGGGAAAGAACAAGGCGGATAGAGTTCATTTTGGCAACTGGAGAGAAGGTTTCAGTGTAGTCAATGCCTTCAACCTGTGAAAAGCCCTTAGCAACTAGACGAGCTTTATGTTCATCAACTTTCCCATCTGGTCCATACTTGGTTCTGTAAACCCATTTGCATCTAACAAGTTTGTGTCCCTTTGGTAGAGGAACAAGATCCCATGTATCATTTGTCATCAATGAATGATATTCTTCATTCATAGCTGCTTCCCAATGTGGATGGCCTGAAGCTTCTGCAAAAGTGTCAGGATCATGATTTTCTGGAGCTTGAGCCAGTAAAGAAGAGGCTCTTTCAAACTGAGAACGTGTACGTTGCTGATCTGTAGGATCACCGGCAAGATCACCTGCTGCATCCCGAGTAGCACGGACCCATCTTGGAAGTTGAGGATCCTGAGAAGGTGGGGGAGGATTATCATCCTCGCTTTCATCATCAGAAGAAGAAATGTTTTCAAAGATAGAAGAGATAGGAAGAGGTGGCACATCCGCCGGACTAGGCTCGCAGGCCGATTTATTTTCATCAAATTTTACATCTCTTCTAATGATAACATTTTTGGACTTAAATGGAATAAGTCTATAACCTTTTACATCTTCAGAATATCCAACAAAAGTACATTTCTCACTCTTAGGTTCTAAAGCTTTATGCTTTTCATCTGGAATATGGGCCCATGCTTCACTTCCAAACACACGAAAGTGACTTACATCTGGTTTAATGGAACTCCAAGCTTCTTCTGGAGTGATATTCTCTAGAACCTTAGTAGGAGTGCGATTGATTATATAATTTGCACAATTAATTGCTTCGGCCCAAAAACTAAGACTGAGTCCTTTAGATTGCAGCATACAATTAGCCATTTCCTTTAAGGTGCGATTTTTCCTTTCAGCTACACCATTTTGTTGTGGAGTGTATGGAACAGTATGTTGCATTTGAATTCCATTTTCGGTGCAAAAGTTGATGAATGCGTTTTTAACATATTCTCCACCATTATCAGTTCTTAGCTTAAGAATTTGATGTCCAGATTGTTTTTCAACAAATGCTTTGAAGGCCAAAAAAGTGGTAAATACTTCACTCTTGAGTTTTAAGAAGTATACCCAAGTGCGTCTGGAGAAATCATCAATGAAAGTTAAGAAGTACTTGCAGCCAGAGAATGAAGCAACAGGAAGAGGACCACATAAATCACTGTGCACAAGCTGTAAAGGGGCTGAGGCGTGCCAAGAGGCACGTTTGTCAAAACTGTCCCGATGATGTTTTCCGAGTACACATCCGGAACAAACACCATCTTTGCAAGATACCATAGGAAGACCTGTCACCATATTTTCTTTACATAGATGCTGAAGGGAGCGATAGTTTAAGTGACCAAACCGCTCATGCCAAAGTTTGCTCACTTCATCATTATGAGCAACAAATACTGAGGGAAGATGGGATGACCCAAAGTTGTGAAACTTATACAACCTTTTGGAATCATCAGCAAGACCAGTAGCTAGAATCTGTTTAGGATCTTTTAGATCCTTGATTACAACATCATGAGGTGAAAATTCAACAATTTTACCTTCACCTGAATGAGTTATCTGATAGACAGATAGAAGGTTGCAGGATAAGTTTGGAACACATAATACATCATTGAACTGACCATTGTCTAGATGAACAGTTCCAGTCCCTACAACATTAAGAGATCTATCATCACCAATATATATATTTTTGGTGTTACAATCATTTAAAGAAGAAAACATGGCTTGGTTTTTGGCCATGTGACACGAGGCTCCAGAATCAATGAGCCACTCATGAGAATGAGAAGAAGAAGAAGATACATTTAATGCATAACCAGACTGAGATGATTGACGATGACATGCAGAAAGTGCCGTTCCGGAAGTTGAAGTTGAAGTAGGCTCCAGATGGATGTTATGTTTCTTCATTGCGGCTTCCATCTTCTTAAAGCATTTAGATTCTAAGTGGCCATCTCGATTACAAAAGTTACAATGTCTATCAGTCTTCTTCCATTTGTTTTTATTGGTCTTATCATTTTGCTGAAATGATCTTTCATTTTGAGGCTGAGATGGTTTAGGACCATTCTTTTGAGGATATGACTTCTTAGGATTCTTTGAATTTGGGTGCTGCTGGGCGGCTAACGCTTTCGTGGAAGAGTTTCCAAGATTAAGAAGACCAAGGTGTAAGAGTTTTTCTTGTTCTCTTATTAAGGAATCACAAAAGGAGTCAAAGGAAGGGGCCTTGTAGTCTTGTCCTTGACAAATGAAAGCTTCCCTTGTAGAATGGAAAGTGGAAACAAATACAGAGTAGGCTGGTCCTAACTTAGTAAGGATGGAATAAATAAGGTTACCATCATCTTTCTTAACTTTAACACCTTCCAAGAGATATCTAAGGGTCTTGAATTTGGACAAGAAATCTTCAATGCAAGAAAAATTATTAGGATCCAAAGTAAGCAGCTCATTTTCAAGTTGATGGGATCTAATTTCATTTTTAATCCCAAAAACTTTAGCAAGTTTTTCTAATGCTTCATGAGGAGTCTCAAGTCCTGCAATGTGGAATCTAAGATCAGGAGAAATAGACATCCCTATCAAACCACGTGCTTGATCTTGTCTATTTTCCCATTTTGCCGCCTTGTCTTCATCTGTTGGTTTCTTCTCTTGGTTTGTGGCTATTCTGAAGAGACCTTTACTTCTAAGTAAATCTTCCATGTATTCTACCCATTGGAAGTAGTTAGTGCTGTCAAGAATGACTTGGCATGGACTTTCCATTTTTAAAAAAAACTGAAGCTGAAGATGCTGAAAGTAAGTGTACCAACGGATAGATCTCGAAAAAATAGGCGGTTTTAAAAAAAACGGCTCTGAAAAAGGCTTCCGGATGAAGAAGTTATGGCTTTTTGAAAAAAAACTTGTTGACGTTGCCGGCAAAGTGCGCGAATGTGCGGGAATGAAAAAATCCGCCCCCACAAAATGGAGACTTGAACCCAAGACCTCTACTCTCTAAAAATAGCTTTGAACCAATTGATCTATACAAAAAATTTGAGAGAGAGAGAGAGAGAGAGAGAGAGAGGGGGGGGGCCTCGGTTTGCGTGCTTGCCTTGAGAAAGCTCTTTTTCCCTCCCGATCTGAAAAATGACGCAGCTAGGGCTACCGGAAACCTTTTCGCATGAAACGAAAGGGGTTCCTCACTGGAACAGATGCTCCGAACGCAACAGAGCAGTCCTCTCGGCCCGAAAGCAGTCAGAAACAACAGATCTAGGAAACGACAGCCGCATGCAGTTCTACCGGCTTCAGATTTGGATCACCAACGGACGCGGCCCTCAAATAGCTCTGATACCATGTAGGAATTTACAGGGTAAGTTCCACAGAAAGAATACCAAAAGGACACCGCTCACAACCAGATCTCAAATCAATACACCAGTATTTTTGACGTGGTTAAAACCCTCAGAGTGCAAGGAGGGAAACAGTCCACGGCCTGTCCCAGCGTGGGTACTACAGGCAATTTATTAATCAAAGAATGAAAATTTACATAAGCTTCTCTCATGCACGGATTACCCGAACAATGACCCTCCATGCGCTTTAAATAGAACTCATGGACCAATCGGGTGTTAAGCCACGGATCAAGTGTCGGTAATACCGAGGTGAGAGTGAACCGTCGGATCACTACATATCGTGACCGTCGGATTGTAAGTTACAAAATGTACAACGGTAAAGAAACACACTTTACCTAACTCTAACCTAACTCTATGCTAGACCAAGTTGAACTTAACTATATCCTATGTGTCGGAATATCCTAACACAAACACCCCTTGGGAAATAGCTAAAACAAGTGGCATGAGATCATCTGCTGCGTCCTTCCTGGAGCATGAATTAGCTGAGGTGGATGGATGAAAGATGCTCCCAATATTCCACAAGCCTCCCTTCAAATGTAGTGACAAGTTTACCTCCCTAGGGTGGCACTCGAAGTCCACCGAAAGAAGGGTGAGGTTTCCCATTGGAAATCTCTAGTGCTAAACAACACTCTTGACTTAGCTGGACAACTTGTGTAGCAATGTGTAAATGTCAAATTATCAAAAGGTGCCAATTGTTGCCCTCAACCTTCTATCTATAATCGCTGCCTTACCTTTCCTTGTGGGTCCCTCCAAATATTTCGACCTCCCTTCACAAAAGTGTTTTTTCTCCCAAGTAGTGCATATTCCTTGAGGGGTGGCCCCCACATTCCACCAACTTTAATATTTGACCCACTTTCGCTAAGTTGGTATCCAAAAATGTGTTAGCTCCAAAACGGCAAAAATGGTAGATCTCTTCTAGCAGAAATTTATTGAGAAGGGACATTACACAATGCGTCCCCTTACCCTCCAATACAAGAAATCATTTGAGTAATCAAGTAAAAGAGCTTAAAAATCATGGAATCAAGTGGGCAATTTATGAGGGCATGCCCTTCCATAGTGGGCTTTGGCCTGTACAAGTGTCTCTAAGCTCAATTAGGGGGTTAACCAAGGACCTTATTAGGTGGTTTAAGCCATTAAAGAGGGTGACATGTCCATGGTACACCCATCAAGTGGTAGGTGGCATGTGATATAGTGATGGCACAGAGTGGGGATCAGGGGAAGGCACCAAGCCACATGTCATGGTACATGGGTAGCTATGATGAGGGAAGCCCACACTTGGGTATACGAGTGTAGGAGGGAGAAAATTGTGGTACATGAGTTACCCCGACCTTTGTTTTTCTACCCTTTCTCGTGTGCCTTTTGCCTTTGATTGATTTTTCTTGATAACTGCTCGGGGTTCCAGGTGATGAGAGCATGATGTGTAGAATGCAACAGTAGATACCCCCTTTAAAGTGGGGTAGTTCATTGCCCACAAGGGGTGGGACAATCATGGGTTCCTTAATGTGGAGGGGTCTCATCTAGGGCCCATAGAAACTAGGGTGATGACAATAGATAAGGGGTAGAGCTCATGATTGGCTTTTGCCCATGTGCTAAATTTGTATTGCCTGGCCATCTTTTGCATTTTGTGGTACATTTCCTGTTGTAAGTGGCCAAATTATGCTTTTTCTTTTCTTTTAGTTGTGTCAACCTTCGGGGCATCGTTTCAGGCTCGACCCAAGGTGTGGGCAAAGAAGAGGGGGAGGCTAACCCTATGTGGACCCAGTGGACACATGTGGACTTGGATGGGAAAAGTGATAAATGGGGTTAAAATGATAGGAGAGGAGTGATGTATATGGTGTCGGGAAGCGGGACTACGTGACCAAAATCGAGATTTCCCATGTATTGTTAACCCTAAAGTTAATGGCCAGTAAAAGAGATCTTACGAGACTAGGATACAAGGCTAACTATCGGATTGGGCAGAGTAGACAAGAGTACAAACCTAACCCACTCTTATTGCTGAATCCCCCCACCAATCCATGCCCAAAAGTGTCCATGATAAGTAAACAAAATTACTCAACTAAACCAATGAAAGGTCATACCTTTGGGGTTGGGAGGCCCACCTTAAAACATGCAACTGTAACAGATGGGCGAGAGACCACAAGGCTAACTCGGGTGGCGGAAAGGTCATACCTTTGGGGTTGGGAGGTCCACCTTCAAACATGCGATCGTAACAGATGGGCGAGAGACCACAAGGCTGACTTGGTTGGCGGAGAAAATGGCACATCGAGCTGGCTGCTGGCTGAGGGGCTGACTCGGGTGGCGGAGAAAATGGCACATTGAGCTGGCTGCTGGCTGAGGACCATCTTGGAGAAATTTTTTCTCCTATGGATACCACCCACAAAGGGGTGTGTAACATCGGCTAAGCACTGTTTTCCTCAAAGCAGGAATGTATATGTGGTGAGACTTTGAAGTCTCGTTGTACTCAATGAAAATACCTTTTTTTGCTATGGGCTCTAGCTTTGTACTCTTCTCTGAAAGGACATGAGAGTAAGTGATACTCACCCAGAATATTTTGGGGAAACCCACGAAATTTTTAAGTTTATATAGTCTTGTTCACTGTGGCATTTTAACCAACAGTTTACATACAAGTGCTTTAGGTGACTTTCTTGAGTTTTTTTGTAAATAAACATGTCCAGTGATCTCATATGCCAAAAGAAACTTAAAATAACAAGGATAGTGCCTGTCACATGATAGAAATGCTTCAAATCTGCTGATACCCATTTTGCATCAATAAATAAGAGAATACATATCGCTGATAACATATGAGTGAGACAAGAAATACCCAGAACAGTGAAGAGGATATGGTTGTAGATGACTTGCACACTTCACATTTATATATCAACAGTACAATATAGCTTCCAGCAGCTAGAAGAACATTCCTAAACCCCTCCCAGGTACATAGATACACTCAGAAATGTTTATCACAGGTACAACAGTCTCCTTTCTCAACAAATGGTGAAAATCGTGGTCCCTTTCAGCAGATAAGTGATGAAACTTGGACCACAAGAAAACTGATATGATAGTGAGATACTTGGTCAAAAAAAAATAGGATATTGCCCAAGTAACTAGCAGAGATTGGCTTCTCTTATTAGCTGTCTCGTCTTCTTTTGAAACCCACATACCAAATCTCCAAGAGAGAATGACACGACCCTCTTTTAACCATTGGAACTCAGCATCTCCCAACGCTGAACTTGGTCATAGATATATGGTGGACTCGGCCCTAAGAATAAACATGCTCAACCAACAAATGAAGAGGAGAGTATGGCCTATACCCATAGAAAACACTCTGCCTCTTTAAGAAGTAATTCGTCCCTTCTTGGAATAATTAAACTCAGCCACTGTTTTTTAAGTAACTCAATCAGGGATGTATAGGAACTCTACCTCTTGTAGCTTGGAGTATGGCCACTTTAATAATAAGAACTTCAATCCTTTTTCTCCTCAACAACTTGGCTCAGATTTGGCTTGGCAGCTTCCTGATATAAGATTTACGAAATACACAAAATCAGAAGATAGATTCAACTAATAATACCTTTACCTCCATTATCTTCTTCAGATCTTATTCTTTAGTGAAGCACAATGGTGAAATATGAGTGATTTCACTCTAATGTTAGGAAGGGTGTATGGTTTCAACACCGAAACTAGTTATCTGCAAGTAGGGGATCCAAAACCCTAGACTCTTCTCTAAGAGCTCTCTAATTTTTTTTTTTTCAAATGGAAAAAGACTAGAATGAGCAGACACTTTCTCATTTCCTTTTTCCATAGCTCACTTTACTCTTTTGCCACCCTTTTTACCTTTTCCCTCCAATTAAATCATAAAAACACTTTTCTTTTCTTTATTTTTTGAAGCGACTTTTTTTGACTAATTAAAGCCACTTTTAAAACCAGAAAGTGCGTAATTCGCCTCCATGGTCACATTGGCCATTGAAAGCCCCTTTTCGTCATCCCGCCCTATAGACCTTTTCACCCCAATTCCAACGAGCTATTACACTAAGGTGTTTCTCCAAGTAATCAACCTAAAACAACACAATAAGCGCAATTAATTAAAATATGCCTGTTAATAACTCTATTTTACAGAAATCGTCAAAATGCAGTGGAACTAAGATCGAATTGTGTGGAATTGATCTTGATGATGAAAAATGGCAAGCGATCCCAGTTGGCCCCCATAAAACTCCTCAACACCCTCCGGGCCTACCAATAATATTATCCTGCTCTCTTGACTTCGCTGACATGAGCTTTGGAAATCCCTCCATAGCTCACGACATGGCAATCCAAAAACTGGGGACATTACAAGCACTCAAACATCCTAAAGTGCCCAACTTCAAGCTTCTTCCCTGTAAAAGCCTCCTTAGGAGTGCTACTCCCCAACACCCTGTGCGGATTCCTGTTCTGAATGTAAAGAGTTCTATTGCATGTCTCAACCCAAAGAAAAAACAGTACACTCTAATCATGTACATTGTCTCTTCTAGCCTTAAAAATGGCCCTGTTCTTTGTCTCGACAACCCCATTATATTGCAGGTTGTATGGAACTATCAACTCTCTTTTAATGCTCTCCTGTACATAGAAATTTTTGAAGTCATTGGAGTTATACTTACCCCCATTATCTAACCTCAACACCCAAATTTTCCTCCCTGTTTGGTTCTCCACAAGAACTTTGAACTCTCGGAATTTGGCTGAAGACCTTAGTCTCGGTCTTTATGAAGTAAATCAAAGTCTTCTTGCATAAGTCTTCTATAAAGGTAACATAATACTCATACCCACTCAAAGATACTAATGGCATTTGGATCACATAGATCTGAGTGTACTCAATCTAGAATCCTTATTGCTCTGCAGTCACTGCTTGGAAAAATAGCCTTGGTGTACTTTCCAAGTGCACATCTTTTGCACACAATTTGATGCTCCGTGCTGAACTGTGGTAATCCTATAACAATCTTTCTCAACACCGTAAGAGCCCCAAGGTGCAAATGAACCATCCTCTTATGCCATAACTCACATAAATCACTATTGCTGCTACTGTGTATCAAGGCTTGATCTGGTTGAAACATAAACTTGTATAGTTTCCTCTCAATGTTCCCAATCACTTTTGTTGTTTTGACACAGGATCCCTTAGAATGAGTGAGTACTTTTCCATCTCGGAACACCAGCTCATACCCTGTCCTCTATGGTAGAAACTGATATCAAGTTCTTTGTCAACCTGAGAACATATGATACATCCGTCACTATCATGGGCAGAAGAAACTCCCTCTAAAAGGATACTGTCCCACGCCCAACTACCTTGACTTTGGAGTCGTTTCCAAACTCCACCTCAAGATCCACACCACTCTTTTGTTAGATCTGTAAAGTGCTCACGCACACTTGTCATATTGCTGGAGACCCCACTATTTATATACCAAACAGTGGTAGATGTTGCACTCATGGAAAGCAACAAAGAATTTTTTTCTCTAATTGAATGGAAAACTCATCCACTTCAGCTGAAGCTACAACTTGTTTCTTCTTTCTTCTTAGTACACTGACTTGCATAATGCCTCAAATTATGACATGTAAAGTACCTGACTTTGCTCATGCCCTTTTTCTGTTCACCATTTGATTTAGCCCCACCTTTAGGACCTTTCTTGGACCTTTTCTTGCCCTTTGCTGAAAGAGCCACATTTTCTTCATCATCCCCCTGTTGCTAACCTGTATAGCTTGAACCAAGTCTAAGCTCGTCCTACACTAATCATCCCAAAGTCTCTCCCAATTGGGCATGTTCTCCCTGGCAACAATCTTGCATGTAGAGCCATCCCATGGTTTAGAAAAACCATTCAAGGCCTGTAGACCTTTCCTTGAGAACCTAGAAATTTTTTGACCTTTCCCTTAGAACCCAACAAAAGTTAGACCTCTGCTTGTGTAAAATTCCCACTTGGAATTCTCTCAAAATTACCACTGAGTTTTCTGCGTCCTAGTGTGCTTCTTCAGTGAGAGATTTCGTCAAACATATTGTTCATTTATTTGATTTTGGTTCAAATAATATTCAATACCCAGATAAACACTCGTGAAAGTAATTTAGAACAAAAACATTGTATTCATATTTAGTACAACAAGAGTAAGCACCATTGACACATTAATGACACCCATAGATAACATCGCCCTTCACTGATATATTGCTCTAAAGATTACATAGTAGCTCTTCCAAAGGGTCACAATCAATTTACAGCATTAATAAATGATTTTACAAATTTCAGTGAACATTAGAACCTGGTTAATATGCTATTCGAGGAGATTAGGTCCCATAATTAGCTTCAACACTTGATATTAAGTGACTTGAACCAGCCACAAGAAGATAATCGACCTCTACACATCATCAACTCGTCCTGAAGACTATGCTCAACTAATTGGACAAAATACAACCCCTTCTTATTGATTACCTGGCAGCAAAATGAAGAGGATTCTGAGCTCCTTCAGTATGCCAACTCGTCCCTCCTAACAACAGTTAGATAACCCACAAATGATTGGTAACTTGATCCCTTATGAAGTCTGCTATAGCTCAGTAAACATTGCCTCTGGGAAGATCACAAGTGCACCCACTGCGTGTTCTTCAGAGACTTAATCTATGGAAACAAATATGCTGTCCCTGTGTACAAAACTTGTCCAGTTTGGAAAGAAAACCCATTGCCAGCACTAGGAGTTACACAGCTGAAAATGAAGAGGCAACTCGGCCCAATAACACAGTGAACTCGGCCAACTTAATGAATGAGGAAGTCGGCCCAATTGTCAAACACACCAACCAACAAATAGCAAGGTGACTCGACCTTCCTAGATGGAACTTGAACGGTAAGAGAAATCATAGGACGTGGCTTCTCCGCCACTAGAAATCTACCTCTGAACTCATGGCAATATGTAGCTGTTCTAAGAATGTGCCCTCAGCCTGTAAAAAGAGTGTAAGCTCAATATTAGAAGATAAAATCAACTGATAACATTTTTTACCTCCATTATCTTCTGCAATTTTTCTCTTTGGGAGCACAATGGTGAAATTTGAGTGATTCCGTTCTCTAGACCAACTAGGGTGTATAGTTTCAACACCGAAACTAACAATGGCGGCTAGGGTTTTTCAAACCCTGAACTTCTCTCCAAAAACTTTCCAAAGCCTCTTTTCTCAAATTGCAAGTGATAGAATGAGGAGAGACTTCTCATTTTTCTCCTTTTATAATTTAGTGGCCACTTTTGCCGCCATTTTTCGTTGTTAATTTTTATAAAGTCACTTTAGAAAATTTTCACTTTATAAAATGAAAGTAACTTTTCATTAGCCGAGGATATTTCCCCCTTTTGACCCCTTAAGCAATTATAATGTTTTTCCTAGGCGAATCATGTTCCCTTATTAAATTTTCCCCTGCCTTAGCTTACGAGAATTTTTTTAGGCTAGTGGAACCCTGTCTTAAGTATCCTAAGCGGTTGAGGACATTACGACTTGAAAACCCAGAAAAAGTTAGACCTTTCCTTGAGAACCTAGGAAAATTATCCCTTTTTCTTGAAAACCGAGAAAGATCTCTGCATTTTCCCGAAAACCGAGAAAGATCTCAACCTTTTCCTTATTTGATTTCCCTTTTCAGTATCAATGCTATGATACCATGTAGATTTTACTTGACTCAATATGATGGTTTTAATTGTCAATAAGTTTTGTCACGGCTTAATTCTCATTTATGGCTCATCCATAATTGTATATAAATTTGAACTTATAAATGAGAACACATTGAATCATTTACTTCAAATACTAAGGGGAGCTTAGGAAAGCAAACACATTAAATGACAGATACTTTTGGGCAATGCCCTTGGAAAAACCGTGAAGGGAAACCTTGTAGAGAGAGTAAATCTTTATTATGAACTCAGAAAAAGATGAGTTTACAACAGTCATTTCCAGCATTGAATAATATCTACTTATCTCGAAAATCATGCCCAATATCACATCCGAAACTGTGACAAACTTCTCGAAATCTGTGCTCAATTTCCTGTATGGCTTGTATGGTTCAGTGCCTCGATTTCTGTGCATACTAACAGCTGTACGACCTGTAATAATTGCTGGAACTTTTCTTGGTTTGTGTGCCACCAAATGTTCTTGGTAAATGCATCCTCTTGCTGCACCTTCTCTCCTCTTTCTTCAGCTATTCTCCTCTGTCTCTCTTTAAAAATGAATTCAATAATAATGGTGCCTTTCTCTAGAATCTCCTTTTATGTCTCATCATTATGAATTTACCTTAAACCTACATCTAATGGCTCATATTAAGTCCTAAACCTATAAGATCTACGGTTGTGATATAATCTTTCGTTATCACAACTTAAATCACTTAAGTCATTTTATTCATTAATAATGCACAAAAGTCACTTTATCTTTAAAACTTGTAAACTCAATGTTCTAAGGATCACTTTTGGACATTCTCCCACATACTAGACACCAGGCCAATGTGGAAGACACTTGTCTGAACTAAAAATTTCAATGGAAAATCAAATGAAAACACTTTTAATGGTAGAACTGATGAATGGAATTGTCAACATGCCAAGAAAATTATACCCTTATTGTTGAATTTTCTCAACAGAGCTTAAAAAGAATATGAAGTCATGTTCCATGGTTGCTGCGTTATTAGTAAATAAAAACATTATTGATGCCGGATGGTACTGATGAATGGAATTATCAACATGTGAAGAAAACTAGTCTCTTAAAATCTTCTCAACAGAAAACTTAAAATGAATCTGATACTTATATTTCGTGGTTGATGTGTAATAACTAATGGTGCTTTGTTGTTGACAATACTTTGAGAATTCGAGCAATTATACAGAATTATTTGAGTCTTCACTCTTTTTCATTGGTGTTCTATTGAGTATATCAGCATTTGGTGGTCAAATTATTGTGCGAAACTGATTAGAGTTTTTTCTCTGTCAATGCTCTGCAGCCTGCTGCTGGATACTCTATAATAAAAAAAGACATTGCCATCTGCATTTACCCACATGATCCTACTATTGCCTTGGGCAGCTTTTCTATCGTATTCTTGTTATTATCATCGATTTTTGGTGTTGTATCAATATTTTATCCCTACAAAGGCAAGGCAGTTCCTGTGTATGCTCTTCAGAGAAGTCCCGCTCTTGTAGTGTTTTCAGTTATTGCTGTGTAAGTATTCTATACACATATGAGCATTTAAATATTTCTTCATAACCCCTATCGTCTATTAGGTTCCCATGTGTCAGTAATCTACAAGAATATTGAGAAATGAGGGGGAAAATTCTAGGATTTCCGAACATACATTGGTTTCGGGAACAACTTCCTTCTTATGGCTTTACATAAAAGCAAGATGTTTTAGGATTCTTCTGTTTTGGTTCTTCTGCCAGAAGTAAGATTTCTGTTTTTCCTGAATTGGATTCAAATCGAATTTTAAATTGCTGTACAACTTAACTTTGACAAGTATATTGGTGCATTCTGCACTCCTGAACTATTTTTGTGCGCTTAATAAGTATATATTCTTGTTCTTTCTATGTAATGCTCTTGTTCTCTGGTTGTTTTTAACTTTTATTATAAGAATTTGCAGGCAATATTATGTTTAGCATGTGTTAAAGTTGGATAATTAGACAAACATTGCTGTTAGCAGCATCTCATTGTAATTTTGGTTACCGGCATAGATCCATCTAAACCTCAGATCTATTAAGCACCAAGAGAGATAAAAAAGAAATCAAAGAAAAATTCTGTGTGCTTAAAAGATTGGAATTAAGATGGATCCACGCTAGTTCATTTTATTATTATGTTCACATTTTTACTATATTCTTTTTTATTATTATGGCATGTTTTTATTTCTTCACTTTTACATTATGGACTTCAACTTTTCTTTAATTTCAGTTTATTAGCATTACCTCACATCTGTAGAGTGGACCTTGCTTCTCTCAATGCAATAAGACTTGGAGTACTGCAAAATACTTGGATGCGTCAGGATTGTTTGATGATTGATCATCAATTTTACTGGGTTTAGGTGCTTTCTTAAAATGCCTTATTGGTCATTTAATTGCGATAAAAAAATTGAGTTAGACTTTTATCAACTTACTAATAAAAGAGAGAAATTTCCATATAGGCTCTTGAATATGTTTGAGAAACAAGATATTTCCACATAGGTTGACTCTAGTAACTGCTCACACAAATAGATCAAAGTTTGGTATGCTAGTGTATGTCATGGTTAAAACCCTCAATGAGGGAAATAGTCTATGGCCCTAACCAATGCGGCCACGTGAGGCAATATATTAATGAAGAATTAAAAAAATTACATATAAATTTCTCACAACCATGCTCTTTAAATAGAGATCATGAACCAATCAAGTGTTAACTCACGGAACAATAGAGTCGATAGTGTCAAGGAGAAGGTGCACCATCAAATCACTTTATGTCTAGGATGTTGACTTTAATAGCCATTAACAAACATATACAAACATATATATGAAGCAAAGGACACAGGGGTTTATAGTTAGGGAACTCCTAAAAGGGCAATTCTATTAATTAAACCATTAATGTGTGTATATTTATTGTATATTTGGTAACTTTATAATATATATAAGAATAGGTGACCGTAAAAATTATGTCATAATAAAATATTTAATTCAAACCATTTCCATAAGTATCTCCACAATATCTCCATGAATTTTGCAACAAATATTCATTCATAACTTCTCCCATTTATTCTCATCTTTCATTTTTACGTAGACTTTTAGAATTGGTCTGTTGAGAAATCTATGGGCAGTTGGATTAGGGTGATTTCACTTAATTTGATATCTGTTTGTGATGTTCTTTAACTTCAACTTGTAGAATTTATAATTAGCGTCTTCTTCACTTGATTATTATAGTGTTGTTATCATCAAACAACTACCAAAACATGATCAATAGAACAAAGAGGATACAAGATATAGGTTGCTAGCTAGGGCCAAAACCTTTCCTAGAGAGGAAAACCCACAAGAATTCTTCTCTTCTTGTAGAATTTTCAAATGACGAATTCCAAGACCTATTAGACCAAAGACAAAGACCCCTCCAAGACCAAGTCAACCTTTCCTTCAATGTACTTCAACTTCAACAAAGTCAACTTGTAGTCAAACTTCTCTTAGTCCTTAACTTCGACCCCTGCAACACTTTTTGCTTCCTTCTTCAGACTTGCAATTTTCGTCCTTCCTGAAATGCCTGTAACTTCGCACGTGTGGGAGGAATATGGTAAAACAGATCTCCTTTTTCATTCGCTTAGGGTGCTTGTCTTTCTTTGGTATTTTGGTCTCCAAGTTTGATCCTTTTGGCACTTGATTTCGGCCTTTTAAGATGACTGCAATTTTTGTTGAGCAGCAACAAAGTGTGCCCTAATTTTTCTTGCACATGTGGGATAATGTGACCCAAAACAAACTTCAAGACTTCGATCTTCTTCCTTCAAGTCTCCTCTTCTTGTTTGCTCTCTTCTCTTGCTTTTCTTCTTGAGATCGAACTTAGCTTGGATGATATATATCAAATGAGGTCGATGGCACTTATGTTAAAATTGGCAACTAGGGCCAAACTCCATGAGGGTCTTCTTATTTATGGCAGCGGATATTTTTCTTGGATTCCTCTCGTCGAGAGGTGTAGGATTGATCTAAAGATCATCCAATTCCGACATGTATTCATGGAGATATGAATTTATTTGTGTTATGTGACAATTCGTCAAGGTCGGCCAACAACCAAATTACCCCCACTTGTCCTCCACGTTTTAGTATAAATAGAGGTGGCCTTCAAGTCACTTTGACACACACTCTTGTGATCTCTCTTCATTCTGTTTTGGGTTTGATGAAGAAGAGATCTAGAGGGAGTGCCCTAGGATATACGTTGGCCTAATGATGCCCTAATCCGCAGGAAAGGGAAGAAGCCTAGTGATGCCCTAACACTGCCATGAAGTGCCCTAGACGTGGAAGAAAAAGGGTCTTCTTGAAGATCCTACGCTGCCCTAATTTACAGTCAATGAAGCAAGCCCTTAACGCAGTCTTGGAGGAGTCTTGCAAGCAGCCATGGAAGAATCTAATACGCTGTCATGGAAGGATGCCCTGGAATCTAATTCGCTGTCCTAGAGGATGCCCTAGACTCTAACACAGTTATGGAAGAAGTCCTAACACAGTAAGGGAGTAACCTAAACACAGGTCTAATGCCACTATTCTAGAGTGCCCTAGACGCAGTAATGGGAAGATAAAATCACAGTCAATACGCTGTTCAAAGGGTCCTCAATCCGCTGTCCTAAGGAGAGGTCTACACGTTGTTCAAAAGAGACCTAGCCGCAGTTCTATGTGTGCACTAGTCACAACCAAGATGCACCCTAAACACTAGCCTAATCTATACGCTGTTCTAAAGGAGACTCCTATGTAAAAGGGAGCTTTTATATGCAGCAAAAGAAGACCTGTCTACGCAGCTAGGAGATGTCATAATCCACAGTCAGATGACGGTTCTATGCAGCAAGAAGAAGGATCCTAATACGCTGGGAAGAGGAGGCCTTAACCAACCCTATACACAGTCAAAGAGGGGTCTATATAAGCTGCCCTAGCCGCAGTCCTCAAGGGCTATCAAGGAGCCCTAACGTAGCCTTCTAATCTGTTGTTCGATGATATGATGAAGCCCTATTCACTGCTAAGGATAGCTGATCAACAGTGAACCTATACACTGAAATAAGGAACTTAAATGCAGCTTGAATAAGTATAGAAGGCAACGATGTATCAAGATTATGTCTGGGCATGAATGAGACCTGTTGGAAGAATAGATTGCTACAACCAGCTGCTTTGCTAGGCTGCAAGCCATAGCAAGCAGCTAAGGCTGTTCCATGGGAATATTGCAACATGCATTGAGTGTAGGTGGCAGTATGGATTAGGAGGGGCTCTCCTAGGTGGTTTGCAGCCCTTGAAGGGCTTAGTTACCTAACAGCTTGGATGCAGCATGATGAGATGCAACATGATGAAGGATGCAACATGATGAGATGTAGCATGATGAGATGCAGCATGAATGGTGCAACATAGTGATGATGAAGTGCAGTATGATGGGTGCAACACAATGATGATGGATGTAGTATGATGAGTGCAACATAGTGTAACGAAGTGCAACACAGTGATAGGTGCAACACAGTGATGGGTACAACATGGTGATGGAATCACCCGTGTTTAGATCTGCTACCTCATTTTTCATCTTCCTAGAGAAGATCTCTGCTCTTATTTTGACAAGTCAAAATGTTGACTTTTGATGTATATGTACTATCTCTCTCTCTCTGCTGAACTATTGAAGAACATAAGAAGAAGTGATCAAGGGTTTCCCCACATTGGGGTTTGTCATTGGCTGGCGCCACATCTTGTGTCCTCTTGTCTTGGCTTCTTTTCTGCGATTTATGTTTATGTCTATCTGTATTTTACTATCATGCTAAATGTGATTGCTAATCTGGAATTGATATTGAGCTAATATGGAAAATTGAAGTAAATTTTCTCTCAGCATAGAACATACCTAAAATTAACAACTTATATATACACTTTCATGGAGCTCGAACAACCCTAATGCGTTTAAGTATTAAGGGGTTTTCGCAACGCATTATATTAGATATCAATTTTTGGGATTCAACTGCATTAAGTAAGTCATTCATGTATGACCATTTCCATGAGAGGTAGTTGTAACTGACTACTTTCTCATGATTTTTGATTAGTCCACTTAACACTCATTGCATCGGGTGATGCTCACAAGGGTGAAGAGGTGGGATTGAAACTAGTGAAATTAATCACATAGCATCAATTATCACTTCTGGGGCTTGCACCCGGTAACCAGGACTTCCCGGGAGGTCACGCATCCCAGATCGCCTCTGGCTCAAGTGCGCTTAACTGTGGAGTTTTCCCCACAATCAAGCCCACTTAGCTTGTGACCCCACTTAGATTGCTGCCTTTGGTAGTTTCTTCCATTTGATAAGGTACTCCTTAATAGTCTTGGAACATAATTCCTTCTCTCTGGTAGCGAGTATGCCTTCAGGTTCTAAGATGATTCTTCTTTCTTCATCAGTCTTGGGTATCTTTGTTTGAGCTGTTTGATTTTGCCACAATACTTTTTTGAGACTTGATACATGAAATGTATTGTGGATTCGACAATTGTCTGGTAGCTTCAATCCATATGCTATGCTACTTATTTTTTTGATTATTTGGTATGGTCCATAATATTTAGGAGATAAATTATTTTCCCCTTGTTGTTTTGATGATAACTGCTTATAGGGTTGAGGTCTAACAAAGGCCCACTCTCCTTCTTTGAACTCTCTTTCGGTGTGGTGCTGGTCGGCTTGTTTCTTCATTCTATTACGTGCCACTGTTAGGTTTTCTTTTAACAAGTTAATAATTCTTTGGTTTTCTTCTAAGTGGTATTTTATTGCTTGTACCTTAGAAGCGAGTAGCGCAAAATCCTTCCACTTGGGTGGTTCATAGCCATATAGGGCTTGGAAAGGCGTCATTTTAGCTGAAGTATGATAGGTGGTATTATACCACCATTCTGCTAGGTGTAGCCACTAAGACCATTTGTTTTGTTTGTCGGTGACGAAACGACGAAGATATGTTTTCAAAAATTTATTTACAAGTTAAGTTTGACCATCTGTCTGGGGGTAATAAGCCAAACTCATGTTGAGAGATATTCTCGCTTGGTGGTAGAAATATTTCCAAAAAATGCCCTTAAATTTTGCGTCTCTATCACTGACAATGACTTTGGGAAAGCCATGTAATTTGTAAATGTTTTTACAAAACACATCCACAATTTGCTTAGTTGTCTCAGTTTTTTTGATTGCCATGAAGTGGGCATATTTAGTGAGTCTGTCAACTACGACAAATATCTTGTCCTTACCATCAAACATAGGTAGTCCTTCAATGAAGTCCATTGAAATTTCCTCCCATTTTTGATTTGGAATATATAATGGGTGTAGTAAACGAAGGGTTGGGATATTTTCACTCTCATTTCTCTGACAAACATCACATTCCGCAACCTATTTTTGGATTTCCTTACTCATACCCTTCCAATAGAATCATTGTCGAATGTTGTAGTAAGTTTTGAAGAATCTGACATGGCCAACTATAGGAGAATTGTGAGATTCCGAATTTACATTCTAAATTTGGATGTTACGGTTAGGTAAATTCCACCTTTGTACCATAATATGTCATTTTTCCATTCAAAATTGGCATACTCAGCTCGTATTTCATCTAACCACTCAGGAACAGCTATCAAGGCGGTGCATGTTGCGTTGTCATCATCCTTACATGAGAGTGCATCAACTACAACATTTTCCTTTCCCTTTTTGTGCGATATTTCTAGGTTGAATGCTGAAAGTTTCTCCATCTACGTTTGTTGTTCTGTTGACGATGTTTTTGTTGAAGTAGAAATTGAAGACTATTATGATCAGTTCAGATTGAGAACTTATTTTTTGAGCAGGTACTGTTGCCATTTAGTTAAAGCATGTATGATGGAAACCATCTCCTTTTGGTAAGTTGATTTTAAGCTTTCCCGTTTGTTAAGTTCCCTACTCTCGAAGGCTATAGTATGGTTGTCTTGCATTAATATTGCTCCAATTCTGAACCCTAAAGCATCACATTCAACTATGAATGGTTTGGAAAAGTCTGGAGTTGCCAGTACCGATGTGGTTGACATCACTTTTTTAAGATTCTCGAGCATTCATTTGCCTGGTTATTCCATTGAAAAGCATTATTTTTCAACAAGTTGGTCAGGGGCGCTGTCATATGTGCATAGTTTTTTATGAACCTTTTGTAATACCTAGTTAAACCTAGAAATCCTCTTAGTTTTGATACATTATTGGGTTTGAGCCATTCTTTAATTGCTTTGATTTTGTTGGGGTCCACTTTGATTCCTTCCCTGGATATAACGCGTCACAGGTATTCAACTTCCTTTTGCCCAAACGTACATTTTGATAGCTTGGTGTAAAATTGATTCTTCTCTAATACGGAAAGTACTTCCTCCAGATGCTTGAGGTGCTCCTTCCATGTCTTACTGTAAACGAGAATATCGTCGAAAAAAACTAATACAAATTTTCGTAGGTATGGATAGAAAAGCTCATTCATGGTTGTCTGGAAGGTGGCTGGTTCATTTGTTAAACCAAATGGCATTACCTTAAACTCATAGTGCCCTTCTTGTGTTTTGAATGCAGTCTTTTCGATGTCTTCTAATCTCACTCGAATTTGATAGTAACCAGATCTCAAATCTAATTTTGAGAAATATTCAGCACCATGGAGCTCGTCTAGCATCTCATCAATGAATGGTATCGAAAATTTATGTTTAATAGTAATTTTGTTTAACCCCCTGTAATCTATACACAACCAGAAGGATCCATCTTTCTTCCTGACCAATACTATTGGTGCATCGTATGGACTTCTACTTTTCGTAATGACTCCATGCTTTAACATATCTTGTATCGATTGTTCTATTTCTGTTTTATGATGACGGGGGTAGCGATATGGCTTTACATTTACTGGGGTTGAATATGGTTTGACTTCAATGAGATGTTCAATTTTCCTTTCAGGAAGTGTAATGTTCCTTTTTTCTGATTTTCCTTATGACATGGTTAGGATGGACTTTCAGAGTTGGGGGCAGACAAGTCACATGCGCAGGTTGGTGTCATCAGCGGGCCTAGGGGCTTTTGGAGGGGTTTTGAGGAGTTTCTATGAGATCCGATGGCATTTGCTTGGTATATTCCATCATCCACACTGTTTGCCTTTCGTTCCAGCGCATTCTGACAACTTTCAGAAAACAAAGTTATTATTGGGCCTGACTCAATTAATTACACTTAAGGTGGCATTCCGAGAGGAATACTTGACAAAACGCCTTAGTGTAATATCTCGTTGGAACCGGAACGAGAAGATCTACGTGATTGGAGTGTCTGTGGTTAGATGTGAGTTTCAGTGACATGAGGAGGCATGGTGGCCAGTTTACCCTTTTCTTGCATTAAACATAATATTTTAATTAAAATAAAAGAGGGAAAAGTGCCCCATGATTAAAATAATAATAAAATAGAAGGTTCTAGAAGGGTCCATCAGATCTATAAAAGAGGAGGAGGAAGCCATTAGAGGACATCTTGGATTTGATATTGTTTCTTGTATGAGATGTTGAGAACCCTTTTCTCTACTCCATTTGTAGCCTCAGGACGGAAACCCTTGGGTGATTCAGTGAGATTGGGCAAGTACCCATCTCCCCTTGATACATTCATCCAAAATTCATAGGAGAGCTCACCAGTACAGTTCAATTCTGTTTGGAGGGGCCAGCATAGCGGTGCAATAGATTATCTTGGAGGCCAACTTTTCATCTCAGCTCTTATGGTTGTATGTGCATGTAGCCCCAGTTTATATATTATGAATAAAGCTGAGATTATTTCTATTCGTTATTGTTATTTACAGTTCTATGGTGTTGAATTTACATGGAAATCTTCTATTTATGAATGAAAGTTTTGTTTGAGGAAATTTTGAGTTAAAATATCGAGGAAACCCAATATTTTTGCATTTGGGACATTATTGGAGGCAATTTCATCGGTAGATCTTGAAAAACCTTCTCATATTTCTAGATTAAGGATGAAACTTCAGACTATTGGTGAACCCCTTCCATCGATAATAACTCTAACTGTTGATATTGTGCAATGAATATTGAGGCTCCTTTGCGAATAAGTTTTTTCATTTGTTGAGCAAAAATGACTTGGGTAGGTGGAGCTTGGAAACCAAACAACTTATACTTCCTTCCATCCATTTTGAACTTAATGAACTGTTTTTGGAGATTTGCTAAATACGTCCCTAGTGTTTGCAACCATTGTACTACTAAGACGACATTTACTCTTCCTAAAGGGTCCGTATAAAAACTGGACTCCATTTTGTATTCATTCAGTTACATTTTAACTTTATGGCACTTTCCTATTCCATCTATTTGTTTTCCATCTTGCCACCATAACTTTTAAATTTGCTACAGGGTATGCAAAAATGTTCAGTCTTTTGTGACATTGACATATATAAAGTTGTGTGTACTTCTTGAATCTATTAAAGCGATAATGTTTTGTTTCTTGATATGTCCTTTAAGCTTCAGTGTCTGTGGTTGAGCTATCTCCGTGATGGCTGCCAGAGAAATTCGTGGCATATTCTCTTCTTCTGGATCTAGATTAGGGGTCTTATCTTCTTCATTGTTTTCTTCGTCAGAGCTATCCTCTGGAGATTCTTCTTTTTGTTCTGCTTCACAGTTGTAAAGTTTTTGCGAAGTGCATTTGTGCCACGGGGAATATTTGTCTCCACATGTCCAGCACTTTCCATCCCTTTTTCTTTCAACATTTGACTGTTGTTTTCCTCCATTGTGCATTGGTGGTGGAACGTACTTACCAGTGTTTTCTGAATATGGTTTACTTGACTTCCCCTTTGAGTAGTTGTTGGATTTTTCATTACTGGCATATGGCGCTTTATGGAGTTTAGATTTCGGCTCCATAATTATTGTTGCATGTCTAGCCTCTTCAATGGTTTGAGGTTTATATAGTTTTAATTCTTCCCAAATTAAGGCCACATCGATACATTTTTAATAGTTCTTCGTCTGAGAATCCCCTTTGCCTTATAGCTAATACTTTCCACTCGTGGGTGTATACGCTTACTAATCCTTTATGTTTGAGGTGGACAATTTTTTCATAGACATCGTCTTCTTCTTTGTCGTGAAACCTTTTTAGTAGGGCTTTTCTAAAATTTTCCCAATTGAACGAGCGAGTTGCACATTTGTTAGACCACCATAGGAACCAATCATATGCTTTTGCTTCTAGGTTGTTAGATGCGGTTGTGAACTTTGCTTGTTCACCTATTGGTTGGTTTGCTCTGAAAATGGTGTCCATTTTATTTACCCATACAATGGGCACCTTTATGGTCCTTACCATCGTACTTAGGTAATTCTCTTTTAACTTTATGGTTGTCTCTATCGGGAAACTTTGTATGGTACTAACTTCTTTCGAAATGTATATGTGGTACTCGTGGCTTTTTGTGCATCATCGTGTTGTCACATAGAATGTCTAGCCACCACGACAATGGCTCAGATCGAGGGCTGTTACCCTGATCCCCAATCTCTCTGTTTAAGCTGTCTCCCTACAATAGGCTGGGGGGGTAGACCCTATGGAAAAGTGGAATGAAGAACTAGTTGGGAACCAACCAGTTCGGGAGATACAGTGAAACGATCAAGTACTTGATTAAGATTTAGCAAAACTTATAGGATTTGATTAGATTTGATTAGATTTTAAACGATTGATACCAGTGCCTTATGGAGTCAACGATCTTGCTAGGGAAATTAAGACCAAGTAATCAATTAGCAATTGCTGCTTAGATGAATTACTATTTTATATGAAATGCAGATCCTAAAACTAATGTGAGATGCAAGAATATTGGTTAATTTTAGTTAAATGCTTATTTAAATGTGAACCCTTCAATCCTTTTTGTGTTGAGCCCGATTTTGTAGTAATTGGCAGAGAGAAGATCAGGAGAAGCACACTAAGGTGTGATTAACGATACCTCTCCTGAACTTCTAACATACCTGGTGCCTCCGGCGCTGCAGAAAACTGTGGCTTTGATGACTGCAAGGTCACCGTTTTAAGTACTATTCAAGCAAATCTATCAAGAAAAGACGGATGGAGATCTCTATTGTCTATCGACCAAGCTTATGCTTGGAAGTAAATTTTATTTATGCAAAACTAACTTATATGCAAATACACCAGTTGATGAGAATATGAGATGAAGTTAGATTCAAGGATGAAAAGATGCTTATGTCGCAGAAACTTCCAATACCCAAATGAAATGTTTGCTTTATTAAATGAAGACTCAAAATTAAACCCCTGAAGATATTACAATTAAACACAAGCTTATTTCAAAATTTTCAGATATAGTTATAGCTCAAAGAGAACAAAAACTTCTTTGTAATTAATATCAACAGATGCTTAAAAAATACTCAGCTTATGAAACAAAGGATATGCATTTTATCACAATCCATGATAGAGTACTTAATTTTCAGAAATTAATTTTTAGGACAGCAGTAAGAAAAACCTTATGACAATAGCAATATGACAATGAAAACAGTAAGCTATCGATGATATCTTTATGCCAAAAATTTACCGAAATTTCTCCAAACTTGCCCACATGAGTTATCAGAAATTTTCAGTCTGTTATGATGTGATTTCCGGAATTATATCAGATCTGATATACTTATTACAGCCAACAATTAAAACATGAAATAAGCCTAATGATGAATGCCCAACTCAAGAAATTAGTTCCTTAATGTATTAGACAACTTAGGAACTGAGGTTAACCCACATGAAATTTTTCCACTATTATATTTCAGACTTCAGAAACAGAATTATTCAGAGATAATAGTGACCCAAAATGTAGATCTAGGCCAAATTCTTGATACACATCAAACATAAATGACTTATTAATGTATTTAGAAATTTTTTAGTTAATTTCAAACCACTTAGATGTGTTTTTCACCACTATTATAAAGATATATGACTGTTTTAACAAACAATGAGGAAAAAGATGGTTTAAAGATCAAACCCTTAGGCCCTAGGCCTTGAAGATCACTTGCCCAAGTGCAAAAACCCACCAATGATTAGCTTCAGAAAATTAAATATTCAGATCATAAATGGAGCAAGGGGAATCTAGTGCCAATGAGAGCTAGCACAGAGCCAATAAACTAGCGTTGGGCTAGGAGAAGGCAGATTTGGGCTTAGGAGCCCCAAAACATGAAGCCCTTGTTCTGAAATTTTTTTATTTTGTTTCAGATTTTCAGATTTATTGCAAAATCTTTAATGGTTGGCCTTGTAAAAAGATTTGGGATAAGATCTTGCCCTCCAGGGTCTAGATCTAGCTCAAATCTGAAGATTTACTTGGCTGATTTCTTAGATCTATTCTTGCAAACAATCTTTGAGCCCAGATCTTGCCCTCCAGGGTCTAGATCTAGCTCAGATCTAAAGATTTTCTTGGCTGATTTCTCAAATCTATTTCTGCACAAGTGAAAAGAGAAAACCCCAATACCCAATATGTATAAAAATAGAGAAAATCCAAAAAACCCAAGTGTTAAAATTCAAAATTATGTTACAAAATTTCAGATCTACACAAGTAAATAATAGATCTATACAAATAATTTACAGATCTATAAAATAATTTACAGATTTATCAGATCTTAGGGGTATGAGTCCAACTCTGCTCCTAGATCTGATAATTTAAGGCTCTTAATAGTCAGACCTATCAAAATTTCCACAAAATATTTAAAAGATTTTGAAATTTTAGAGAGGTACTAGCCCAAAAACACCATGCAGGAAAAAAATTATCGTTAGATAAATCTTGAGGCTTATATAAAGTAGGCTCTTCAGAAATTATGTGTTGAGAGTTGGTTGGTCCAACCGAAGACTATCCCCAAACGCTCAATGAGAACCTGAGACATCTTCTGCAAACACTAGATCAACCATCAAATCAAGTAGAGAAATAGAACAACAATAAAATAATGAAGAAATAGAGATACTTGCTACTTCAATCAAAATAAAAAATGTTACCCTAGATCCAACAAACTGAGTAAGATACCTGTATTCAGATTATTCTAAGAGAGCTATTGATTGATAGTTTTCACATAATATTAAGCAAAAATTAAAACAATGTTACCATAAATTCATGAAGAGACACAATACAACATGCTGAAACCCCAAAGACTTTTGCATTAATTCAAAAAAGTATACAAGAGAGTTTGAGAGCTTAGTACACGATCCAGAGATCGGATGATCTCAACTGACAATTGACCTCCTATTTAAAGATAAATCTTCCAACGGCTAGTTTGAGTGATCCTTGTCAAAGTAATCTCGACCGTTGATGAGGATCAAAATTTCTTTTAATCTCATCCGTCGAAATTTTAATTATTGAGGAAATTTCGAATTTTTCGATTGAACACATTTTAATTAATTCAAAAATTAATTTTTTGAATTAATTTCCTCAAAATTTTGACTTTGACTTAACCCCAGGGACAAAAGGCTTAAAATTTAGCAAAATAATCAATTAACCTTAGTCCCTGGACCTCTTAAAATTTATTTTTTAAAGGACCCATGAATTTTGCCTTTGGAAAATTTAAATTTACCTAGGACCTATAATTAATTAAATTTCTGGCTTAGGATTTTAATTAATTTTGGCCAGAAATTTAATTAATTAACCTATGAGGGGATAAATTATTTTTCTAACCCTCAAGACACTTTACATCATGATTTTTACATTTTTTACATCTCAAGGGGGAAAACCCATTTGCAAAAGATCCTCACAGACTATCCAGTTCTGCGACACCAAAATATAATCTAGCAGATCAAACAATTTGTAATAAAATAACCTAATCAAATAGTTAGGATTATTCTCAAATCATTTTTACATAGACTCGATCTATAACACTAGGACTCTCCTAAGATCCTGATGACAAAATTCATTCCGACGTTGGAGTAAAGCTGAAGGAAAACTATGCCGACCATCCAAGAATGGATCGGTGAGACAAAAAACCTCCTAGAATGTAGATCGTTACTAGAAAAATAGGTTTTACTTAGGCAATTACATACATGACACAAATCTTCTGAGATTATTTACATCACATATATGCAGAATGGGTTTACATTATAACATCATACATGACAATTAGGCTGATGATGATAGCTGGACGACACAGACACATCGATTAGGTGCTATCCATTTTGCGAAAAAGTGGGTGTACTGCTATGGGTCGTTGACACGTAGTTGTCAACACATCGAAAATTCATGACTTGGAAAAATTTCGCCTTCCGGAGTTTTTACACTTTGCGTGGCTGAGGGATTAAAAGGTGGATTGACTCCACCCATAAATTGACTCATCATGCTCTTAATTTCTTTGATATTTTCTACCATTTGGTCTTGGCTCTTCCCGAATTCGTCTTGCTTTCTTTCGACATTGTCAAGGCTCTTGTGCATTCTGTTGAGTTTTTCTTGAAATTTCTTTGAATGTCGTCATTACTCCCCATTTTGTTCTTCTTTTTCCTAGTGGACCCAATAAATTTGATCTTTTTTTATATAATAATTTTTTTTAATTATTTTTCTAATAATTATCATTATTTTTATAATAATTAAATAACTTTAATTAACTAAATCAATTTAATTACCTTAAGATAGCTATAATGTTATTTGACCCAAATAAATATATAGACCTGACAACGGTTTGACCAATGTGATATATCGACCAATTGTACTATATCAACGCAAATATATATATATGTATCGATTCAGTTCACGGTTTCACTATTCACGATTTATACATGGATCAGGCCATGTATGAACCGATGCCAGAATCCACCTCATGTCCCTTGACTTTTGGACCGTTCGTTGACCTTTCGTTATGTGTATTGAGCCCGCTGTATATACGTAGATCACGACGTATCCACTTATATTTATATACCGAGCGCGTACGAACATGCGTCACCTTATCCGCTGACCTTCGAGTAGGGACCACGTTGTTTGACAGCGGAGGACTGCAATTTTTATTAACTGTGTGTGTGTGGATGGGCTGAGACAAGTCGACAACGCACTGGATAAACGCAACAGAGACTTGGACGTTGACTCAATGGTGGAGAGCAGGCAGAGGTGTGGTGGTCAACGATTCTTTGAAGGCACGTGATAGACAGGGATAGGGTTACGAAGCGGACAGGGTTGAGGACAGAGAGCTGCGGATCGACGGGGAGCAACAGATCGATTAAGAAGGACGGATGGCGAGTGAAACACAAAGCTTCCCATGGTGAGTGAACTCAACAAAGGGAGGATTCTGATACCAATGAAACATAAATTTTTCTGATCGCTTATATTTGCAGATGAATTACACATTTGAATGTAAATCAATATATTTTTTTTATTCAGTATTTGATTATGATTTTACAAGGCTAGAGCAGTTCTCCTTTATAGGAGTTGACTGGCCACAAGCCTAAAAAGACACGTCCTTTTGAACTATTGTCTCTTCAAAAACTAATTGACTAACTTAGCTTAATTTTAATTTATTTAGTAATTTGTTAATTAATATTTATTTATTATTATTTTAATATTATATATATATATATATATATTGAGTTATGAATATTTAATTCATAACATTCTTATATTAGATTTCTTCAATTGCTCAGCAGGGTATAGAGAGAGAGAGAATGGTAATGGATATAGTCACCAATCTCTGATCAACTTGTAGCTGAAGTGCACTTTCTCTTTACTTGAAGATTTCCTCCCCTTGATCAGATCATGTCCTTCACACTTGCTCCAACTCTTCCCTTGCTCTTGCTCTTTAGTAGCTCTCACACTTCTCTTGCACACACTCAACACTTGCTCTTCTTCACAATGAACATGTTACTCTCAATTTTCACTTCCTCTTGCTTAAATAGATGACAACAGAGAGGACTTACAAAATGAATTCATGCCTTGAGCCAACAATAGGAGAATCAAATTCCATGAGGGAGGAGTTAATTGAGGAGAAGTGTAACTCATCTCAAGAATGGAGAGAGAGGCACCCTTGTCACGAGGAGTTACAATTCAAATTAGGCAGAGAGAGAGTTACACTTAGACATGAGAGAATATTTGGTGACAGTTACAAATCGAATTGAATGAGGGAGTTACAAGTGCATTTAATGAGGAGTTACACTTTTGCCATACATTGAATTAGTGAGGGAGAGTTACATTCTCTTAAGTGTGGAGTTACTATTTTATTCCAAGAGAGAGGGTTGATTTGCCAAGTAAGATATTCTCAATTTAATTTACTTGTTCCATGAGAGAATTCATTTTATTAATCCATTAAAAGTGAATGACTTTAGGCTATTTTATAAATAATAATAATAATAATAGGGATAAAAATATTAATTCTTGACTTGTATAATCATGATTGATTTGCTTTTAAAGTTGATTCCGTATGTCGAGATCATCCTTGATCATTTAGAGACGATTTTCTATTTTTGGAAAATCACCTCCAAATTGAGATGTGACTTTGTTGTGAAACCAGCTCAAGAAAAGATAGAAAAGATAGATCAACGCCTTAGAATTTAGCCTCTTCGAGGGGGCAACCTCCTTTGCATTACACAACTGAACAATTATTTGATGATACAAATGACAAAACCTCCTATCTATGTATAGGAGTCTAAGGAGTCACAATATAATCTAGCCGACCTAACAATAATAATATATGGCCACAAAAATAACAATAGAGGGATTCTATGGGGCACAGAAATAACAACATGGGGGTAATAGGGGCACAACAATATAAATAAGGGGTATAACTACAATAGTAATGGGGTAATCACTAGTATTATAGGGACCCAACATGCCCCTCTCCTTCAAAAAAGTGTTGTCCTCAATGCTCGAGTAGTTCTGGATACTTCTGCATAAAATTTTCATCCTCCCATGTGGAATCTTCAGCGGATAAGTTCTTCCACTTGATAAGATACTCTGAAATTGCTCGATTTCGTAGCTGTCGAGTTCCTGTTTCTGTGACTGCTTCCGGTTCCAATATAATTTTTCCTTCCTCATCAAGTTCTGGCAATATTGTTTGCACTGGGAGCTTGTCGCCTATAACCTTCTTTAAACATGAAACATGGAAAACTGGGTGTAATCGAGAAGTTGCAGGAAGCTCCAATTTGTATGCCATAGTACCAATCTTTTGCAACACCTTGTACGGACCATAATACTTTGGTGATAATTTATTATCCTTCTTAGCTTGCTTTAGGGACATTTGCTTATATGGTTGTAGCCGTAGGAATACCCAATCACCTACATCGAAACTTCTTTCACTGCGATGTTGATCTGCTTGTTGTTTCATTCTATTTTGTGCCAACACGAGGTTATCCTTTAAGAGTTGGAGGACTTGTTGTTGATGTTCGATGTAATGTTCCACTGCCTGAACCTTAGAATTTTCTCTTAAATATGATGTGATGGATGGTGGTTGATACCCATAAAGTGCCATAAATGGGGTCATTTTTGTTGCTGTATGGAAGTGTTATACCACCATTCAGCCAGAGGCAACCATTTGACCCATTGTGTCTGTTTATCAGATACAAAGCAACGAAGATATCCTTCCAAACATTTGTTTACTATCTCAGTTTGCCCATCAGATTGAGGATGATAAGATGAGCTATGAGCTAACTGAGTACCAAGACAAGAAAATAATTCTGTCCAAAAATTTCCAGTGAAAATGGGATCTCTGTCATTTACAATAATCTTTGGGTTTCCATGTAGCTTTTGAATTGTTTCCATAAATGCAGTAGAAACTGTACTGGCTTTAAATGGATGTGATAATGCATAAAAATGTGCATACTTGGTAAGTCTGTCAACTACCACCATGATGACACTCTTTCCCTCAGACTTGGGTAAACCTGTGATAAAATCCATTGAAACCTCCTCCCAACGTTGGCTTGGAATGGATAAAGGTTGTAATAGACCCGGTGTCTTAATTGTTTCAACTTTATTTTGTTGGCAAACCAAACATTCCGCCACAAACTTATGAATATCTGATTTAAGGCCATCCCAAAAATTCCTTCTTAACCCTGTGGTAAGTTTTTAAAAATCCCGAGTGCCCTCCTAAGGGAGAAGTGTGCAATTCCATAAGAATCTTTTGTTTTAGCTGGGAATTCTTACAGAGGTATAAGCGATCTTTGTACCATAATGAATCATTTTGCCAGCTAAATATATCAGACGTACTGGAATCTTTTTGTAGCTTTCGAATAAGTGCCCACACTTCTTCATCATTCTTCCATTCCTCCCTTGCTTCGTTTATCCAATCTGGTTGGATAATAGAAATGGCGCACAACAATGCTTCCACATCCTCATCCTTTCTTGAGAGTGCATCTGCCACCACATTTTGCTTCCCTTTTTTGTAGATGATTTCAAAGTCATAACCCAACATCTTTGTGACCCACTTTTGTTGCTCTTCAGAGGATAATTTTTGTTCTAAAAAGTATTTAAGGCTATCATGATCCGTTTTTACCTTGAAGTGTCTTCCCATTAGGTAGGGTCGCCATTTCTTAAGTGCATGGAGTATTTCCAACATTTCCTTCTCATAAATAGCTTTGCTTAAAAACTTTCCATTGATTGGACGACTTTCAAAAGCAATGGGTCTTTCATCTTGCATTAGAACAACACCAATTCCATTTCCTGAAGCATCACATTCCACAATAAAGGTTTTTGTGAAGTCCGGTGTAGCTAAGACCGGTGCTTGGCACATTGCCTCTTTAAGATGTTCAAAGGCCTTTGTTGCTTCCGGAGTCCATGAAAATGCATCTTTCTTCAATAATGTTGTTAGAGGTGCTGCTATTCTCCCATAATTCATAACAAACTTGCAATAATACCCTGTCAACCTAAGAAATCCTCGTAGATGCTTTATGGATGTGGGGATTTTCCATTCCTTAATGGCTTTAATTTTGCTAGGGTCTACCTTAACTCCTTCATGAGATACAATATGACCCAAATATTCCACCTCCTGGACTCCACAGAAACATTTGGATCTTTTTGCATATAATTGCTTCTCCTCCAATAGTTGTAGAACCCTGTCAACATGTTCAACATGATCATTCCAAGACTTGCTGTAGATTAGTATATCATCAAAAAATACTAACACAAATTTTCTAAGGAATGGTTTGAAAATTGAATTCATCAAACCTTGAAATGTTGAAGGTGCATTGGTAAGGCCAAAAGGCATGACCAAAAATTCATAATTACCCTCATGAGTTCTAAATGCCGTTTTCGGAATGTCTTCAATCTTCATTATGATTTGATGATATCCCGAACGAAGATCCAACTTGGTGAAGTAAATTGATCCATGCAATTCATCCAGTAATTCATCAATGACAGGAATGGGGAACTTATCTTTAATAGTGAGCTTGTTGAGCTCCCTATAATCCAGACACATGCACCATGATCCATCCTTATTGTGCACCAATACTACTGGAGCAGAGAAAGAACTTTGACTTGGTTGAATTATACCAGCCTCTAGCATTTTTGCAACCATATGTTCAATTTCACTTTTTTGGACATAGGGATATCTGTACGGCCTGATGTTTGGAGGAACACTTCCTGGAATCAGATGAATAGCATGATCATGACCACGCATAGGTGGGAGACCTTTGGGAGTCTCAAATACCTTGGAATGATTGTCCAGGACTTTTTGGAGATCTGGAGAAATAGATGATTCCGATGTGGAAACATCTAGCGAACATAATTGTGCAATTACACCTCTTTGCTCCTTTTTTAGAAGCTTTGTCATACCATTAGAGCTGATTATCTTTCCTGGCTTCCCTGCAATACCCCTTAATTCAACTTCCTTTCCTTCCATAGAAAATTTGATGAAAAGTTCTTGAAAATTAAAAGCTATTGTACCCAAGGATTGTAGCCATTGGACTCCTAGTACAACATCAACACCTCCCATTGATATTCTCAATTTAATTTACTTGTTCCATGAGAGAATTCATATTAATCCATTAAAAGTGAATGACTTTAGACTATTTTATAAATAATAATAATAATAATAGGGATAAAAATATTAATTCTTGACTTTGATTTTAATCATGATTGATTTGATTTTAAAGTTGATTCCATATGTCGAGATCATCTTTGATCATTTAGAGATGACTTTCTATTTTTGGAAAGTCACCTCCAAACTGAGATGTTACTTACTATTTTTGGAAAGTCATATTAGGATTGTCAGAAGTTTTATTTTATTATAGGTGGTTCAAAAGTGTGGAAAAAGTCGGGAAAAAATCGAGATTAAATCCCCAAAACGCGATATTTTTGGCTGGCCGATTAAATCGGTCGATTTTTTCTCAGTTGAAAAAGTCGTGATTAAATAAAAAAAAGTCCGGATTAAATCAGGTATTTTTCCAAAAAATCATGAATGAGATAGTTTCTTTAATGATTTTTTTTTGTTGTTGAAAAAATCGGGATTTTATTGAAAAAGTTGGGATTTTTTTAGAAAAAATGAATATTTTTGGGTTTTTTTTTTTGCTTAATTTTAAATTTTGCTGACTTTTTGCCGACCTTTTCAAAACCTCCCAAATTTAACGTCTTTTTCAATTTCTAGACCCTTGTCGATTTAATCCTGACTTCGACTTTTTCCACATTGGTTCAAACAGAATTGAAAGATATGATTTCTTCTAGGAGAAATTCATTCCTGCGCTGTCAAATTTTAACACCCCCTCTCAGCTAGGGAGAAATTTCTTTTTGCATCAAAGATCTCTGCTTCCCCCGATCTCTTACATTCATCTCGGTTCAACTCTGCTCTGTGCAATCTAAAGAAGAATCATTCACTTGACACAAATTTGGAAAGGAAAGGATCATTACAAAGACTCAAACAAGTCACACAGACAAGAATCAAACACAACCAAATTTCATTAAACGCCAAGTGGTGGAACTCCTGCATCCGATACAAGTCACACAGACAAGTCTCACTACACCCATTGGCCAGATAGGTGGTTCTTTCAACGTCCCAGACTGTGGGTCGGATGCCTACTGAGGCCTACTCTTGTGGCACACATTACACAAGAGGTCCCTTATCCTTCGGAGCTTTTCGGCATCATCCCCTAATCCTGTAGCGCTGATAGGGAGGAAAGGCAACTCAACGTTCTCGATCAGCTGTGACCATTTCCCGAAAGGGTCACGTCCATAAGTCCAAGTTGCTCCCTAAAAACCAGGAAGTTTCCTTTCAGTAAGGCTTGGTAAGAATGCCAATTATTTGATCATTAGTGGAGATGTGATGGAGCCCCACTGCTCCTCTCTGCACCATATTCCGGATATAGTGATACTTGATCTCAATATGCTTGGACTTATCATGAAACACAAGATTTTTTGTAGGACGAATCCCACTCTTATTGTCATAATATATAACTGTTGTGTCTGGAACTTGCTCAAATAGTTCCCCAAAAAGCTTTCTGAGCCAAATTGCCTCACAACTACCCATGCTAGCGGCAATGTACTTAGCTTTAGCAGTACTCAATTGTTAATTTTAGTTAACAATGGTATGTTCTATGCTTAGCACAATTTACTTCAATGTTCCTTAGTAGCCCAATAACAGTTTCCAATTTTCTAGCAATCACAATAATCACATTGACAGTAAAAGCAGATAGAACATGAAACAAAATGTAGAAGACAAGACAAGTCAAGAGGACACTAGATTTGGTAGAGGCCAAGGAAAACCCCAATGTGGGGAAAACCCTTTGATCAATTCATCTTATTATTAAATCAACAGTTCAGTAGAGAGATAGAGTACAAAAGTCAAATTGACTTGCTCAATACAAAGTCAAAAAACCTTGTAAATTTTTGCAGTCAACTGTAGTCAGACTTCAACCCTAACTAGAAAGTCAATGCTGGTCAAAACAACAACAAATCGTCCCCACAGCAACTCGGTCTTCCTCAGTCAATCTCGACCTGATTAGGAGTATGAATTCAACCCAAAACAACTCTGTCAAACTCAGTCAAAGGAGAGAAAACTGTTGTATTTTTCCGTGGTCAAACAATAGTCAACCCTGAAGTCAATGCAGGTCAAACAACCGAAAATTTCTCGGTTTTTGTGCCCAACAATGCAGCCAATAAAAATTGAACCTTTGATCATCAAAGGTTCGAACTTGTTCAGTGACCCCTTGGTGAACGCTGGTCAAACCCGTCTTTGATGTCCGAAATTTTCCCCTGTAATTCTGCTTAGAAAATCCGTCATGTCCCTTCCTAAACTATTTTGGAACAAGATCAATTTTTATATTATGGGGCCAATTTTGGTGATAGTGTGTCCCATTCAACTTTATTAGGAGATTAGACTTAGGAAAAGTTATTTTTGTTGTGGTTAAGTTACACACGGGGGCCACCCACACTAGGGAAATAAGCACTGCGCAGTTCAATTTGCATGGAGGTGGTTAAGTGAGGGTCCACGATGGAGGAAGAATTGGAGGGAAAAGTGCTCGATGAAATCTATATAAGGAAGGCAACTTTCCTCATCTGAATCATCTTTTGGCATATCGATTTCACTTTGGTTGCTCGAGCTGCTTAGCCGAGTCACTTGCTGTTCAACACGAGTTCTTCAAGCGAAGAGCTCACCCTTTCTTTGGGGGACTTCAAGTGCCACCCTAGGAAGGTTTTTCTTCATTTCTTCAGGAGGAGGATCTCATTGTGATTTCCAGCAGTTGCATTCATCTCTAGGTGGTGCGTATTATTGGAGGATGCAGTGAAGAGGAGGCCGAGTTTGCTTGTGGTGTGTTGCAGTGGAGTTTGGGTGAGAGATTTTTCAGAGAGGAGGCATAGGAGGATTGTTGTCATTTTGGAGAGTTTGGGAGTTGGAGGAGTGTGTTGCTTTGCAAGGTGACTTTCGCACTACCTGGTCTAGCACATAGGCAACACTTGGTGCTTACATGGAGGGTAGAGTATCAGTCCTTGAGGCTGAACTTTACTGGGGAGGTAAAGGGAATCATTTGGAGAGGAAATTGCTTCATTTTCGGAGCATGGGAGGAAGTTTCATTGCTGTTCCTTGCAGGCCGTATTTCTTGAACAGTTTGGACGGTGCAGGGCATATTGGAGGTTGAATTTGGGAGGTTGGAATTAGGCCAAACCTTTTCTGGGTTTTTTTGGGTTTTGGCCAAGGAGCTTGGAGCTAAAGTTTCAACATTTTTTGAGTAACGGAGACTGGGTTTCTTGCAGTTCCTTTCCAGCTAGCAGTGTAGTTTTTGGGAGAGAGTGCAAAGCATTAGAGGAGTAGCCATTTTCCAACTTTGAGATTATTGTTTACCACTTGGGTTCTGTCAAGCTTGCCCTTGAGGCAAGCCCAGGTGCATTTTTCCATACTATTGTACTTGCTCCATTTCATCAATAAAATGGTTGAGCTGGTTCTCATTTCTAGAGCATATTGAGTATTTGCTGATTTTTATTTTTTCTGTGTTAAAAATCGATTTTGCTTTGCATATCACTATTTATATAAGTTTGGAACATTACAGTGGTATCAAAGCTTAGATTCTGGCTCAGTCGTGGGAAAAATTTTCTATGAGTGAGGAGGACCGACAAAATATTACTTACAAGAGGCAGAGGTATCAGAGCAAGGAAAGGGAGTTGGAGATTACCTTAGACATGGAGGATCGTGGGAAGACTGTGGTAGCAGAAGATATGGGTGAGCCCAAGAGTAGGGAAGAGATGGCTTTCGATAGGTCTCCTGAAGGCTTTGAGTGATTTGACAAAAGGGCAGAAGGAGATGCTGGATGAGATGAAGATGTAGAACCAGGAGCGGAGAACTCACCGGTTGTTTGTAGTTGGAGAGACTTCAGGGGCCTCTCAACAGTTTGATCACCTTTCACCTACTATGTAGCGGCCATCCTCGAGTGAGCCAACTTGAGCTACTTTACCCTCTTTTATACATTTGGCGTAGGGTGAAACTGGTGCAGGAGAGGATCCATCGTTGATGGGGGAGCATTTTCGGGAGTGGTAGTCCATGGGGGCAAACTTTAGAGAGGCTCTAACCTTCAGAGACTTTTGCAAGGTCAAATTGAATGAAATGGGGAAGGGCTACGTCATGCAGAACTATGAGCTGCATCGTTGTATTGGGAAAATGTATTTTCCTATCTATGATGGCACTACCAAGTGCACAACACATGCTTGGGTAGAGAAGCTAGACACATACTTCCAGCTGAACCGAATGGTAGAGGAAGAGGCCATCAAGATGGCCACATTGCACCTGGAGGGGGAGGCACACGATTGGTGGTTTCATGGTTTGTACATTCTAAGGCATTCCAGTGTGACCTCGTATGAGGACTTCGCGCGGAGAGTAGTGGAGCGTTTTGATCGGAGGGATCTGGAGGCTCACTTCAGGGAGTTGACCCTTCTCAGACATATAGGGCACCAGAGCATTATATTTCAGAGTTTTTGAGAGTCTTAGTGTAATGTCCCTTCCTAAATTATTTTGGAACATGATTAATTTCTACATTTTGGTGCCGATTTTCGGAGGTGATGGGGGCCCATTCGATTTTATTAGGAGGCTAGACTTAGTAGAAGTTATTTCGATGTGGTTAATTTGTACGTGGGGGCCACCCACACTAGGAGAATACGCATTCCCTAGTTCGATTTGCATGGAGGGGAAATCGATGGTTAAGTGAGGGACCCACGATGAAGGGAAAAGTGCTCCACGAAATCTATATAAGGTAGGCAACTCTCCTCATTTCAACATCTTCTCTTTTGACATATTGAACTCAACCTTAGTTGCTTGAGCTACTTAGCCACGTCACTGTGCTATTTAGCACGAGTGTCTCTGAGCGGAGATCCCAATCATTGCTTCGGTGGACTTCGAGTGCCAGCCCTAGGAGGGATTTCTTCTTCATTTTAGTTCGTAGCAGTAGTAGGGAGATGAGTTACAATAGTTATAAGTTGAGTACCAGCAGCATGGGGAGTTACAGCAGCGTGGGGATTGTGCAGTGACAGCGTAAGGTGCTCTGGGAAGTTGGGGAGATAGGAACATCGTTGCATCATTTTCAGGAGTATAGAGGGAAGCTACAGACAAGAGGGCCATCCTACACGCAACTCTCATTTCATCACACGCAGGACTACGTCATCTGCTCCATCACTGTGTAGTCACTGGAGTGAGACTCTTTGGGGTAGCACCATTCGAGGGAGTTTGGAGCTGGGGTGCTAGGAGATCATTTGGAGGGTCATTTGAGGAAGATTGTTGGGGTTGGGAGAGCAGAGATTGGCAGGATCAATCACAACAACCGAATTTGAAATTGGCGGAGGGCCAAGCTGTGAAGGGTCAATTTTTGAAGGTTGGAACCAAGGGAAACCCTTTCTGGGTTTTTTTGGGTTTTGGGCAAGGATCACACTTCTAATTTTATAGAATTTTCTTGGCAGATTTGGAGAGCCAAACAGGGGTCCCAACTCAGCTAGCAGCTGGAAGAGCTAAGGGCAATTTGGGCCAAAATTTTGAGGTCAACATTTGGCCAATTCCTTCATGGGTTATTCTGGGTTTCTAGTGTAGAGGTTGGGATTAATTTCCTAGAATTTTTTGAGCAACAGGGAAGGCTCTAACAACAGATCATTTGAGGGAGCAACACCTTTCTAGGCAGTAACAACGCAACTCTTGGGCTGGATTACTAGCAGATCTGAGAAGGGTGTTTCATTGTTCGTTTTTGGCTTTTGCTAGCTTGCCTAGAGCAAGCCCAGGTGCACACATTCCAACACCTTGTTGTACACGTCTTCCCACTTCATAAAATGAGTAGACAACACAGTTTGGTTGCCAATTTTGTGGTCTAATGGTTTGATTTAATTTTATGGTGTTATTTTTATTGTCTGCTTTGCATAACACTATTTTCCCTAGTTTGGAACATTACACTCAGTCATGGTACCTGATTTGTCAATGCGAGGAGAGTATACACATTTGTAGAGGGTTTGATAGAGCCATTGCGGGGACTGGTGAAGTCACGCAAAGCATCTACTCTTTTGGAGGCGATATCTTGCACTCGAGATTTGCAGGGGGCTATTCCCAAGATCTGAGCTCCATATCCTTCACGCACTCCCTACCCTCAGATGGGAAGTGACACTAGAGAACCCACAACACAGAGAACAACCCAAGGGCGGGGTCAGTTAGGTGACGAGACCTCAGGAGGAGGAAGTTACGTTTTACATGTTGAGAGCCTTGGGCACCAAGCCATCAGTGCACAACGAGCAAGGCCCATTACATCGAGGTCTTCTCAGACAGTGATTAGGAGGATCTTTAGCAGTTGGAGTTTAGTGGAGGAGACAACGAGGATCTAGCAGGGAGTGGACCACCATCATCACCACCATGACAGGGAGGAGCATCTTTTGCCAAATTTTTGACCATGGGGATTAGAGGTATGGTGCAGGGGCAACGCGTCTCAGTTTTAGTAGACAGTGGGGTCACCCACAATTTTATTGATGCTTAGTTGGTCCAAAGGAGGGGCATCACCACTTTAGAGCTTGAGGGGTTCTCAGTCCCAATGTATTTAAAACTTCGACTCCGACTCAAAAATGGTTGAGGGTCGACTCTGACTCAGTAGTGACTCGGTCAGTGTGATTTCAATGACTCGGTCGTTGTAAAAAATACATTAAATATTTATTTTTTTATAAAAAAACATAATTTTAAAGATTTTCATTCATGTTTCCAAACACAAAGCTTTAGAATATAGATAGAAGACAACATATGATCAAAGTAGGCTCATGAATACATCCATTATATCAAAATGGCACCTAGTGCACTGTCCAATACATACATGATGATGATATAGAGATCAAAACAAAAACACATAACCAAGGAGGCTAGAAATGGCCTCTACAACAAAAATAAACTGTGAAACATCACTAGTCACCACTGACTAGTACTACTGGCTACTGTTAGAGGAGCCAACATCATCTGGCTCAACCTCTGAATCAGAGTTAGACAGGGAAACCCATGGCTCCTCATCATCATCTCCAACTGTAGTAGTGGTAGCACTAGCAGGCTGTGCAACAGCTGCACGCTGAGATAGACAAGATATGAGCTTCTGTCACGGCTGAGCAGAGGAAGCGCCTGCAACTGGAGGATTTGGGGTTGGGCCTGAGGCTGGTACAAGTGGATCTACATTCAACTGAACATTTTGTTCAAGTGATGCCACCGCCTGTAAATCATAATCAAGATCCTCATTAGAGTCAAACTCTGCTGGATGACTCTCGACTACCCAATCTGACGTTGGACCAATATCTTCCAACACAATGGGATCTGAATCAGGTCTTTTGTTCAACAATTGGTTGCGTCTGAGCCGGAGGTTGTATTGGACATAGACTAGATCATTTAACTGTTTTTGATCCAAACGGTTTCTCTTCTTCGTGTGAATCCTCTCAAAGACAGACCAATTGCGCTCACACCCAGTAGCACTGCAAGTTTGACTCAAAATACGAATTGCAAACCTCTGCAATTGAGGACAATGGCTACCAAAAGCCTCCCACCGTTGTGTTGCAAAAAACATAGTAGTTTAATGAGTTAGCTCAAGTTTCAAGTTTCAACAAATTATATCCAACCTTCAAATTATAAACAATTTAACAAAATAAGTATTAAGAATTTGAAAATTGAAATTTTTGTTTACTTGGCTCATCTGCTTCCCTTGCAATCTTTGCTAGGTTCTTCCCAAAGGTACCTGTGGCTTTGTTGAAGGTTGTGATCTGTCGGTGTATCTCCAGCTAATCACACTCCAATGGGATCATGCGATCAATGCAGTGAATCAATCCATCTCTAACCTCCCCCTCAAAGCTCCTACCGCCTGAGCTTTATAATGATACTGTGGGTTCAAAAAATACGTAGCTGCATGTATAGGGCGATGGAGTTGATTGTTCCATCTTTCATCAATGATTTCCCTAATGGGCCCATACTTAGCCACTTTATCCTTGTATGCCCTCTTTATTTGCTCCTTTGCTTGATCCATAGCCTCATAAATGAAGCCCATAGCCAATCTTTCCCCATCCACCAACCGCAACACCTTAACCCGTGGCTCAACAACCTTCACAATCTCTATTGCCTTTCTCCAAAATATTTCTTCATTAACTTTATTTTTCAATTCTTTGCCTTCTTGTTTGTTAGACCACTGGCTTTGATTCCATTCATCATTGGAAAATATCTCTTGCAAGTTTCTATGTTGTGAAAGCATAGATTGCAATGTCAAAAAATGAGTTGCAAATCTAGTGATGGCAGGCCTAATAATATCCCTGCCCCCTGTGTGTCTCCTCATCACACTCAAAATCCATGAATGATTTTAGATAAATTTTGTTATGCTTTTGGCATGATCTATAGTGTTTTTGACCCAATGTAATTTGCCAATATCTTCAAGCATTAGGTCTATGTAATGTGCAGCACATGGGGTCCAAAAGATGGTTTTGTGTTTTTTCTCTAACAGTTTACCAGAAAGAACATAGTTAGAGGCATTATCTATGATGACTTGAACAACATGAGCCACCCCCACCTCCTCAACAACCTCATCCAATAGTTGAAACAACAATTGTCCATCTTTCACCTTATCAGATGCATCAGCTGATTTTAGAAACATGGTTCCCTGTGGGCAGACGATAAGAAAGTTTATGACGGTGCGGTTCCTTTGATCAGTCCATCCATTTGACATGATGTATTCTTGCCCATGAGTCTTTGAAATCGTTCAAATACTCATTAATGGAGGAAATTTATTTCTGCAAACGATACCCCCTTATCTCATGCATAGTAGGGCCTTTGAAGCCTTTTCCAGTAGCAAATATGGCATCAAACATAGGCTCATAATATGGTGAATGAGAAGCATTGAAGGGGATATCAACATCATACCACCATCTACATATGTAATCACAAGCAGTCTCCCTCAATTCTTTCTTCCAATGGTCATCTAAAGTGGGCTGCAAAGTTCTACTAGCTTGAGGACCATGTGCATTTGATGGAGAGGAGGGTGTGACAGTGAAATAACTTTTGATATTCATATCACCCTTCTTTTTCATTTTACCCTTAACCTTTTGTTGAATAGACTCCAAAGAGGGAGGAAAATAGTGGAAGGGGTTGGATGCATCGATACAAGGGATAGAAGAAGAACCCTCAAAATCAAAATAGGGGTTGGTAGCCATCATTTTTTGTATACTCCTCTTCCTTCCAATTTCAGCCTCTATTTCCTTTTGCCTAGCTTTTTCTTCTTTAAACTTCTCAAAGCTATTTAACAACTCCTTCCTAATCTCCCCAACTTGTGGTGATTGACATTCCGCTTTTTGGCCGCGCCCACCAATTCGGCCGAGTTGGCTCGGACTCGGCCGAGCTGGTTGGGTTGTTATCGCGCTGGCCGAGTCGGTAACCGACACGGCCAACTTGGTAACAATCCGGCTGGTCGAACCAAGTTGGCCATCGAGTCGACCTGGTCATGCTTTGCCGACCCGACTGACTTGGTAACAACCCGGTCGGTCGAACCAAGTTGGCCACCGAGTCGACCTGGTCATGCTTTGACTCGGTCTGACTCGGCTGTTTCGAAGTCGGTTTAGACGAATTGTAAAACACTGCTCAATCCTAATACCATGAGACAACACTATGCAGTGCACTCGATATGTTCCTGCTTTGACAGTGACTATGGGGAACTATTTGATGACATACCACTTTTTTGTGGTGGATGTACCAGTCACCAATGTGGTGCTGGGTTTCCAATGGTTGTATTCCCTTGGCCGGGTTACCACTGATTGGAAGCAACTTGTGATGGAGTTTGCTGAATTAGATGGCAAGGTGGTGGTTCTTCAGGGCATGCATTCGTACCCCCTTAAGACAGTTATGGCCCATAGGATGGAGGCTGATTTGAGGCATGGAGACATAGCATGGGAAGTAGAGCTGAGGATTTTAGAAGCTGGGGGGAAGATCATGCCACCACATCCAGACATACAAGGAGTACTGGATAGATATCCGATAGTCTTCGAAGATATACTGCTGGGACAACCACCTGACCGGGGGTTCGAGCACACTATAGAGCTGGATCGTGGTGTGTAGGCAGTCATTACTACACCCTATAAGCATCCCAAGGCCTATAAGGACGAGATCGAGAGGGCCATCAGGGAGTTATTGACATTGGGTCACATCAGACCGAGTGATAGTTCATTTGCTTCTTCGGTTGTGCTGGTGAAGAAGGATGGGACTCTTCGCATGTGTATTCACTACATGGCCCTCAATAAGAAGACGCTGAGGAACAGGTATCCCGTTCTGTGCATTGATGGGTTGATGGACGAGCTTAGAGGAGCCAAGTACTTCTCTAAGACAGATTTGCGGTCAGGGTATCATTAGATTTGGGTGAGAGAGTAGGACATCCTAAAGACAACTTTCAGATGTCATTATGGGAATTTTGAGTTCCTGGTCATGCCTTTTGGGTTGACCAATGCACCGGCTACTTTTCAGTCGTGCATGAACCATGTGTTCAGAGGCCAGTTGAGGAGGCTTGTACTAGTATTCTTCGATGACACCTTGATCTACAACAGGACATGGGGGGAGCACCTGCAACACTTAGAGATAATCTTGCGTATATTGGAGGAGCAACAGTTCTACGCCAAGATGTCCAAGTGCGAGTTTGGTCTGATAGAGATGCTTTACCTGGAACACATCATAGGTGTAGATGGGGAGAAGATTCAGGCCATTCAGGATTGGCCAGAGCCTTGAGATGTGACAACATTGAGAGGATTTTTGTGCATCTGTACCTATTATCAGAATTTTGTGAAGGGCTTCTCACAGTTGGTAGCACCCCTTATTGATCTAACTAAGAAGGTGGCTTTTGCGTGGATAGAGGAGGCTTAGGCAGCATTTGATCGCCTCAAGGATGTGATGAGTTGTTGCCTAGTATTGGCACTTCTGGATTTTACTCAGCCTTTCACATTGGAGTGCGATGCATTAGGTGTGGGGATCGGGGCAGTCTTGTCCCAAGGAGGGCACCCCATTGCTTTCGAGAGTCGGAAGCTTCTACCTCATGAGATGTCGTATTCCATTTACGACAAGGAGATGTTGGCCATAATGCATGCATTGGCCAAGTTTAGATAATACTTGGTGGGGAACCGATTTCGGGTGAAGACGGATCACAACAGTCTTCACCATTTCATGGGGCAGCAGGGCCTCAATGATAGACAGCAGAGGTGGGTCAACAAAGTGTAGGCCTACGATTTTGATATTGAGTATGTGCGAGGGAAGCACAACATGGTGGTGGATGCACTATCCAAGACACCGACAGGGCTTTCACTCATGAGCATTTGTCATGATTGGAAGGCTTAGTTATTGGTAGAGTACTCCAAGGATCGTTGGGCGTGCGAGATCTTGGAGGGAAGCTATGCAGATGAGCGCTACAGGGTGATGGATGAGGTTATTTATTATAAGGGGTGCATATTTTTGGTTTCGGGATCCCAGTTGAGAGAGCGCGTCCTTTGAGCAGCTCATGATTCTCCTTTGTCTGGGCACCAGGGGTTTAGGAAGACTTATATGGTAGTGAGAGAGCGCTTCACTTGGAAGGGCCTCAAAGGAGATGTGTTAAGGCATGTGCAGGAGTATGAAGCTTGTAGGATTGTTGCAGCCTCTTCCCATCCTTGAGGGGAAATGGGAGAGTATCTCTATGGATTTCATCACCGGACTCCCCTCGGTGCAAGGGAAGGATTGTCTTTTTGTTGTGGTCGACCAACTGACCATGTTTGCACACTTCTTTGCCATACCGACACGATATTCAGCCTCACAGTTGGTAGAGTTGTTATTTAGGGAGGTCTTTCGTCTGCACAGACTCACTAAGACTATAATCAGTGACTGAGATAGCCTATTCATGGGAGGATTTTGGTAGGGGCTTTTCAGGCAATTCGACACCGAGCTCACCCCGAGCACCAGCTGTCATCCGTAGACCGATGGCCAGACAGAGAGGGTGAACCAGTGGTTAGAGGGCTATCTCAGGAACTATTTGACAGGGAAGCAAAGGGCTTGGATTCGATGGTTGTATCTAGATGAGTATTGTTACAACAACACCCATCACATGTCCATCGATATGACTCCTTTCCACGCTTCATATGGTTATGATGCTTTGTCTTTCGCTGACATTGTTTTGGGGACAACAGGGCCCCAAAGGCCAAGGGTTAGATCCTAGAGAGCCAAGATATCCTCAAGGCTCTTAAGGATAACTTACAAACAACCGAAAACCAACAAAAGATGTATGCCGACTGACATCGAGTAGAGAGGCATTTCGAGGAAGGGGACTTGGTCTACTTTCGATTGCAGCCTTACTGTTAGTGCACACTGAAGCAGAAGGGGGTCGAGAAGCTGCATTCGAGATTCTTTGGGCCTTACAATGTAATCAAGAGGGTTGGAGAGGTGGCTTACGAGTTGGAGCTACCACCAGGTAACATGATCCATAACATTTTTAATGTGTAATGCCTCAAGAGGGTGTTGGGGCAACATGTTATAACAACTGTGGAGTTGCCTCCACTTGATGATGAGGGGCATTTGATTTTAGAGCTAGAGGCCATTTTGGAGACCAGGGAGAGGAAGCTCAGAATCAAGGTCATCAAAGAGTATTTGGTGCGTTGGAAGAGTTTACTAGATGAGGATGCCACTTGGGAAGGGGAGCACATACTTGAGCATCCAACATTGAAGTTGCTTGGGGACAAGCAACATTTGGGAGGGGAGGACTGTCATTGTCCCTTCCTAAATTATTTTAGAACAAGATCAATTTTTATATTATGGGGCCAATTTTGGAGATAGTGGGTCCCATTCGACTTTATTAGGAGATTAGACTTGGGAAAATATTTTTGTTGTGGTTAATTTCACATGGGGGCCACCCAAGCTGCTTAGTCGAGTAATTTGTTGTTCAACTGAGTTCTTCAAGCGTAGAGCTCACCCTTTCTTCGGGGGACTTCGAGTGCCACCATAGGAAGGTTTTTCTTCATTTCTTTAGGAGGAGGATCTCATTGTGATTTCCAACGATTGCATTCATCTCCAGGTGGTGTGTATTACTGGAGGATGCATTGAAGAGGAGGCCGAGTTTGCTTGTGTGCGTTGCAGTGGAGTTTGGGTGAAAGATTTTCCAGAGAGGAAGTATAGGAGGATTGTTGTCATTTTGGAGAGTTTGGGAGTTGGAGGAGTGTGCTACTTTGTAGGGTGACTTTTGCACTACCTGGGCTAGCGCAAAGGCAACACTTGGTGCTCACGTGGAGGGTAGAGTATCAGTCTTTGAGGCTGAACTTTATCGGGGAGGTTAAGGGAAACATTTGGAGAAGAGATTGCTTCATTTTCAGAGCATTGGAGGAGGTTTCATTGCTGTTCCTTGCAGGCCGTATTTCTTGAGCAGTTTGGGCATATTGGAGGCCGAATTTGGGAGGTTGGATTCAGGCCAAACCCTTTCTGGGTTTTTGTGGGTTTTGGCCAAGGAGCTTGGGGCTAAAGTTTCAACATTTTTTGAGCACCGGAGATAAGGTTTCTTGCAGTTCCTTTCTAGCTAGCAGTGTAGTTTTTGGGAGACAGCGCAGAGCATTAGAGGAGCAGTCATTTTCCAACTTTGAGATTATTGTTTATCACTTGGGTTCTGTCAAGCTTTCCCTTGAGGCAAGCCCAAGTGCATTTTTCCATACTATTGTACTTGCTCCATTTCATTAATAAAATGGCTCAGTTGGTTCTCATTTCTGGAGTATATTGAGTATTTGCTGATTGTTTAATTTTTCTGTGTTAAAAATCGATTTTGCTTTGAATATCACTGGTTATATATGTTCGGAACATTACAAAATCTGTAGTTGTACGAACCAATCTTATGAAGATAGAGAAGAATGTGTTGAGTGATGAATGTGCCAAATGAGGTGTGAGGTCTCTTGTATTAATACATTTCATTGTGGGTGAAAAGACACATCCATTGGGTTTCTTGAGCCTACATAATGATGAGGCCGACCTAAACAATTTGCGTGGTATGGTTCCTATCCATGTTTCCCAACTCATTGGCCAGATGAGAGGGTACTTCCCATGAGTCCCAAACTACATGGGTCGGATGTATGCTGGGGCATCAACAAGAGAAGGTGAACCTCTCATCCTTCTCATATGCCATAGGAGAAGGTGAACCACTCATCCTATGCATATGTCAATCATAAGGGAAGGTGAACAAGTCACCCTACACACATGTGTCTAGTAGGGGAAGGTGAGCCACTCACCCCACACACGTGTCTAGTAGGGGAAGGTGAATCATTCACCCTACACACATGTCACCATGGGGTATCACAGGGGAAGGTGAACCACTCACCGTGTACACACCACACCACATAGGGTATGTGAACCACTCACCCTATGGTCGCTCATATCTCCAAGAAGTACTTGAAACCCTCAAGAGCTCCTAGAGCTCAGTGTCCAACTCAATCAGGATCCTCATGGGAGGGTCTTTCAACAACTCCAAGTCGCTCTCAGAAGGCTAAGAGTTTGAGCTCCCCCAAAGGCTTCGTGATAATATCTGTGACCTACTCATCAGTCCTGATGTGTTGGAGCCTTATTGCTCCCCGTTATACCATATCCCAGATAAAATGGTACCTGATATCAATGTGCTTGGAGCGTTCGTGGAACACGAGATTCTCTAAAAGGCGAATCCCACTCTGGTTGTCATAGAAGATCATGGTGGTATCCAACACGTGCTCAGATAGCTCACAAAAGAGCTTCCTCAACTAAACAACTTCACAGTATGCCATACTCGTTGCAATGTATTCGACCTCGACTGTGCTTAGTGCAACCTCCTGCTCATCCAAAAAATTGAAGTAAATCCCAATGAGAATCAACATCCAGACGTGCTCTTATGATGCACCACACTGCTAGCCTACTCAGCATCCTGTATATCCATGCAAGCTCAATTTCTCGGCAGTGTATCTCAGTCCATAATAGGTTGTGCCTCAGAGATATCTCAAGAGATTCTTAGTAGCAATCCAATGTACGTGATGAGGCTCGACCATAAATTGACTCAACGTGTTCACTGCGAAGCATATGTTAGGACGAGAGTTTACCAAGAACATCAGGCCCCCCACAAGTTGTCTATATTTGGAAGGCTTTGCCTATTCGGGCCTGATAGCACTTCCACATAGCTTCTTGAAGTTGAGTTCCATCGAAGTAGATACGGACTTGTAATCCACCATCCCACATCTTTCTCGAGCAACTTCACAATATATTTTCCCTGAGAAAGGAAAATCTCACCTGGCTTTTGCGTGACCTCCAGGCCTAGGAAGTAGTGCATCAATCCTAGGTCCTTCATCTCGAACTTGGAAGCCAACTCCCTTTTGCATTGATAAATGAGAGGGTCTGCACCTATCAGAAAGAGATCATCCACATAAAGAACTTGATTGAGAGGCCTGTCACGTTCAACCTTGAAATATAGGTTTGGGTCAACGTCGCTCCTTGTAAATCCTAGCTTCTTAAGATAGCTATCAATCCTCTCAATACCCACCAACTAGAATAGCTCCTGCCAAAGTCCACGAATGAACCGACTGTCTTGGTCATTGACAATGGTCTTTGGGACACCATGTAGTCGAAACACCTCCCTAAAAAACAATTCAACCAACTGTGAGGTCGAGTACCAAGATGGAATGGCGAAGAAGTCAGCATACTTCGTCAAGCGGTCCACCACCACGTAGATGCAGTCTTTGCCTTCTACTGTGGGCGACCCGCTAATGAAATCCATCGATATGCTCTCTCATTTCCCCTCCAGAATGGGAAGCGACTGCAGTAGGCCCGTGGGGTTTGTCTGCTCTTCCTTCTTCCGCTGGCATGGGTCACACTCCCGGATATGCCTCAGAACATCATCCTTGAGGCCCTTCCACGCAAAGCGCTCCTTGATGGCCTGGTATGTCTTTGTGAACCCTTGGTGCCCTGCTAATGGTGAATCGTGAGCAGCCTGTAGAATCTTCTCCCTCAGTGGGGAGTTGGGTACCAAGTAGATCTGGTCTCGATAGTAGATCACCTCGTTCATCACCCGATACTGGTCATCTGTCACCAACCCATTAAGGACCTCACACACAAACCTGTCCTTGGAGTACTCTACTAATAACTGTGCCCTCCAATCTGGGGTGATGCTCATCAAGGAAAGAGTGGCTGGCCTCCTGGACAACGCATCAACCACTACATTGTGCTTCCCTTTGACATACTCAATGTCAAAGTCATATGCTTGGAGCTTGCTCACCCACTTCTGTTGCCTCTCCTGCAACTGTTTCTGCTCCAAAAAGAACTTGAGGCTATTGTGATCGGTCTTGACTTTAAACCTGTTCCCCACCAAATACTGCCTGAACTTGGCCAACGCATGCATAATGGCCAACATCTCCTTATCATAGATGGAGTATAGTAGCTCATGGGGCAGTAACTTTCGACTCTCAAAAGCTATGGGGTGCCCCCCTGCATCAACACCGCCCCCACACCCACTTCTGATGCATCATACTCCAACACAAAAGGCTGAGTGAAGTCAGGAAGTGCCAACAACAGACATCTACTCGTGACCTCCTTGAGGCGATCAAATGCCTCCTGTGCTGTAGTGGTCCATTCAAAGGCCCCTTTCTTCATAAAGTTTGTGAGGGGTGCTGTTAACTGGGAGAAGCCCTTCATGAACTTCTTGTAATAAGTGCATAATTCTATGAAACACCTTAGCTCGGTCGCATTCTAGGGCTCTGGCCAATCCTAGATAGCCCTGATATTCTGCTCATGTATTCTAACACCATCCACCCCAATGATGTGCCCTAGGTAGAGCATCTCGGTTAGCCCAAATATGCACTTGGACAGTTTGGCATATAACTGCTGGTCCAGAATGTGCAATACTGTCTCAAGGTGTAGCAAATGCTCCTCCCAAGTTTGTCTCTAAATCAATATGTCATTAAAGAATACCAGTACAAACTTCCTCAACTCCCCACGAAACACGTGGTTCATGCATGACTGGAATGTAGCTAGTGCGTTGGTCAGCTCGAAGGGCATAACCGAGAATGGCATCGAAGCGCTGTCTTCGGGACATCTTGGTCCCTCACCCGGATCTGATGGTACCCCGACTGCAGATCAATCTTCTAGAAGAACTTAGCTACCCTCAACTCATCCATCAGCTCATCTATATGAGGGATGGGGTAGCGGTTCTTCAGTGTCTTCTTGTTGAGGGCCCGGTAATCGATCCACATTTGTAAGGACATGTCCTTGTTCTTCAACAACACAACTGATGAGGCAAAAGTGCTAGAGTTGGGCCTAATATGCCCAAGTGCCAATAGCTCATGGATGGCCCTCTCGATCTCATCTCGATATGCCTTGGGATGTAGATAGGGAGTGGTGATGACAGCCTGGACTCCCGGTTCCAACTTGATAGTTTGCTCGAATCCCCGATCAGTTGGTTGATCTAGTGGTATGTCCCCAAATGCAATTGTTTACCTGTCAAGAATAATCTGTATCTCCAGATGTGGTGGCTTGGGCTTTCCCCCAACCTTTGAGATCCTCAACTTCAAAACCCACTCACTGTCTCTATGTCTCAAGTCAGCCCCATCCTGTGGGACGAAACAGTCTGTGGTGGGTATGAGTGCATCCCCCGAAGCAACACGGTCTTGCCATCTGGCCCTACAAACTCCATCTCCAACTTCCTCCTGTCTGTTGTGAGTCTTGTGACTCTGCCAAGCATATAGAGCCACTGGACTCCCAACGCCACGTTGGTGTTCGATATGTCTACTACAAAGAAATGATCTGTCATGGCGTAGTTCCCCATGGTCATTGTCAAGGTTGGCACATACCAAGTGCACTGCATGGTTCTGTCCCTGGGCACAAGAACTGAGAATCCCTATAGCTCCTTAGTTCTGATGCCCCTCCTGAACCAATTGAGCAACAATGAAATTGTGGGTAGCCCCAATGTCCACTAGAACTGATAAGCGTTGCTCTTGAACAATGCCTCTAATCCTCATAGTAAAAAATTTGGGTACTTCACGTAGTGATGCAAGGACCCCTCCAGTAGGTGCAAAGGAAAATCCCCTGGGTGGTGGTGGTGCTCCCTCTTGAGGTGTTGCGCGGTCCTCTCCACCCATCTCAAAATAGGTCTCATCCTCTTCATTGCTGTCAGAGAAGACCTCGATGTAGTGGGGCTTGCCCATTACACACCTGTGGCCTGGTGTCCACGACTCCTGACAAGTGAAGCACAATTTCCTCCTCCTGAGGTCTCTTCATGTCTCCTCATCCAGCTGCCCACACCCCTGATTGGCCCTCGGTGGTGGAGCCCTGGTGTCTTTCCCCCTTTGTTGGAAACCCTGTCTAGGGGGTAATGGTGCTCGAGCCCTAGGTAGGGCATCCTGTAAATCTCGGGCTCTCCCTATTGCATCTTGTAATGTAGTGGGTTTGTTGGACCTCGTTAACCCACGCAATGGCTCTACTAGCCCATCCACAAACGTGTAGATCCTCCTAGACTTTGACAAATCAAGCACCATCACAGACAATCACAGAAACTCTGAAATGTAGGCTTCTGCACTCCTGGTCTGCTTGAGCCTTGTTAGCTCCCTAAAATTGTCCTCTGGATCCTTCCTCTCAAGTCGCTCCAACACCCTCCTGGTGAAATCATCATAGGCAGTTACTCCTGCATGTCCCAACGTGGTCAATCCATGGAACCACCAATTGTTTGCATCCCCTTCCAAATGCAACGTGGCAATCTTGGCTGCCTCTCCTTCTGTCATTTGGTTCAGCTGGAAATAAACATCCAACTTTTCGATCCATGCCTTGACCGAGCTCTTGGAGGACCCATCGAAGGTTGGGAGAAATAACCTCCCCACAGTGCGTTGCAAGTCTGTCCCGTACATGTGGCCTTCTCCACTCCGTCCCTTGGGCCTATTGTTTCCCTTCATCTGACAGAAATCATTGAAAGTAATGGTCCTCCCAAATTCAGGTTCATAGGACTAATACTCCAGGAAATAATCCCCATAAGGTGCCTCCTCCTACTCCGGCTGCCCACCAATTCCATATTGTTGGAATGTAGGAATGGTTGATCTAGGGGGTGTGTTTGGAATCAATGGCATGTTGGCATGGATAGATGCATGGTGCTGTGAGGTGCCAGATCCTTCTCCATAGTGGAAATCCCCTTGGACTCCCTTTCCCTTGTTGCCATTGCCATTTCGCTGGCCCATTCCTTTAATGTTCTGAGATAAATCCTACATTGCCTTCAGTAGTTGGGAAAACTCCTTTTCCTCATCCCCTTTGTATCCTTTATTGTCCCCCATGTTGGTTTCTTCTACCACCGGTTTTGTAGTCACAACATCGGGGTGATCTCTAACTGTCGTTCTTTTCTTCTATACCTCTGCCTCTGGTATACCATGTTCTACTTATCCTCCAGTGTCATAGATTGCGTTGCTCCCATAGGCTGTGCCAAGTCTATGAGCTCTGTTACCACTGTAATATCCCTAAGGGAAAATTAACAGTAAATATGCAAAACAAAATAGAAAAAAACACCATGAAACCAAAGCAAGCAATCAAACCACGAATTTGCATCCAAAACTGCGCTGTGTACTCATTCTATTAATGGAAAGAGGTGTACAACAAGGTGTTGGAATGAGTGCACTTGGGCTTGCTCTAGGTAAGCTATCAAAGCCCCAAAATGATAAGTGAATCACAGTCCTCCAATTTGTTGCTAATTTGCCAAAGTGCTGCGTTGTAGATGCCCATAAATGTGTTGCTGCATGAACGGATCTGCTGCTAGGGCCCTCCCCTTTGCTTAGAAAATTCGGGGAAATTAATCTCGACCTCTACTCAAGAAACCCATAATAACCCATGAAGGGTTTGACCAAAGCTTGACCTTAGAAATTTGACCCTCTTTGGCTTGAGTGGCCTATTGCTTTGGGCAAATCAACCCACTTGAAGATTCTGCCGCTAAATGCTCCAAACATGCTTGTAAACCAAGTTATAAGGCTTCCCAGGCCTTCCCTCCATGTTTCCTCCACAAACTCCCCTCACTCAACCTCCCGGAGTGTCTCTAGCCAAGACTGCGCAGTCCCTGTGTTGCTGTAGCATGCTCCCTGTTGTGGTATGGCCTCACTGCTGCTGATATGATTTGGAACTAAGTGAAACTCCCTCCTTGGGTTGGCACTCGAAATCTACTGAAGCAAGGGTTGGGATCTTCGCTCGGAAACACCGGTGTGCTGAACAAAACATGCAGACTTGGCTCATTGTTCAAGCATGCTATGTCAAAAGACAAATTCTGAAAATGATACATGATGAGCAAAATGAGAGCCCTCCTTCCTTTTGCCAAATTGCCTCCAAGATCAAATTCCCCTCACCAATTCTGCTCCAATGAGAGCATGCTCTCCATGTGGGCCGAAATTCCCTTGGGGTGGCCCCCACGCTCCACCAAAATCGCAATCTTTCTATCGAACTCTAATGTTAGGGTTTTCCATTGTTTCTCAACAATAAATAGGCCTTCGAGCCTCATTGTAACACAGTTCGGAGGCATGTAACCGCCACATCTCTTCTCAGAAATAAGCTACCATCACCCGAGCTAGTCTTATATCCATTTTGTTTGTAAGCATATTTCAGTGTTTGATATCAATGAAATGAAGTGTTATTTCTACTGCATCTTTGTATTTATGGTTATATTTATAATTTGTTGCGTTCCTGTTTAAATCCGGATTAGTGGTATCAGAGTGGTCTACTCTTTCTCTGTTTTTCTTTGCATGTCCCCAACAAGGTCAGGATATAAGGAGTTAGGGCTTGAACTGGTTGAACCTTTGCAAGACCAGCCTCGCAAATCCCGACGACCTCCCATGGCGGATGAAGAGAAAGACGAGGGGGCAGGAGATCCTATCAAAATCTTGCTCGAAGAAGCCCTCGAGCGACAAAGGAACGCGATGATGGACAACTTTGCCCAGATCCTTCAGCGGCTACCCAAGGGCGACGCATCTACTTCCGACAGCTACTCTGGAAGCACCACACCCTTTAAGGTACAAGTTAACTTTGACGTTCCCATATTTGAGGGTCAAATAGATGCAGATGTTGTAGATAAATGGTTAAATCTGCTAGAAGGATATTTTTCCGTTCATGATTTTTCCAGCTGGGAAAAGATCATTTTTGCCCTTCTCAAAGCAGCCACCCACGTCAAGGACTAGTGGGAAACCTACTGTGAGCAGAAAGATGAAAGTACGAACTCACTGTTTTCAGCCGCACCCACTTGGAACTCGTTACGAGATGCCATCAAGGAGCAGTACTACCCTGACGGGAGCTATGAGGATAAATACATAAAGTGGACAACGCTGCGACAGGGAAGGGACCAACATGTTCCAGAGTTTACCAATGTTTTTCATACCCTTCGCGCGAAGTTGGGTATCAAGGATTCTGAGAAGCATTTGATTCTCAAGTAACGCGACTGCCTGCACCGGTACATCCAGGACGAAATGGAATTCCTAGACATCTCCTCGCTTAGCACGGCATACCGATATTCTGTCAAGATCAAGCAAAAGTTTAAACAGAAGAAGCGAGACTTTGGATCTGTGAATCCGAAGCAAGGGAAAGGTGCCCCCAAACCGCAGAACAAAAGACAAAGCCAAGGCAGGGCAACACAGGACAACCCGCCAAAGCTGCAAGCAAAGATAAAACGCGACGAAGCAGAAGAAGGACACGGGAAAGTGGCGTGAGTTCCATAAGAGCTCCACTCACAATACAAGTGAGTGTTGGGCCAAGAAGTCACTGGTGGCCGAGTTAAAGGCTTCGGAATCAAATGCATGTTCCGACTCTAAGTCAGAACCCGACAAGGGTTATGACAAAGGGAAGCAAATTATCGATGTGCAACCCAACGCCATCGTTGCCACCATGAAGATCCAAAAGGAGGAACCCGAAGATCCAGAGGAGGAGGAGCGCCTCTTCCACTCTTAGATGTGGGTAAAGGGTTCCCCACTATAGTTCATTGTTGACAACGGGAGCCAAAAGAACCTCATTTCGGCAGAGGTCGTGAAGCAGCTGGGCTTACTAACCACATCACATCCACAATCGTACACCATCGAGTGGCTTCACCAAGGACGGGATCTTCGCGTGAGCCAGCAGTGTCGCCTTCCATACAACATCAAGCCCTTCACAGAGGAGGTATGTTATGAATATAATTCATAACAATTAAATTAATAAAATAAATATAAATATTAAATAATTAAATATTATTTAGGTTAAATAGTCATTAAATTAAGTGAAAAAGCATGTCTAAAAGACATGCCCATTCACGAAAGGTCCCCTGCTGAGGTATAAAAGCAGGGTCCTCATTGTAATCTTATACAATTATTTATATTAATAGATTATTATTATTAAATACCTGTGTGTATTTTAACAATTAAGTCTTCAAGCTATCAGTCCTTCGTGTTTCAGCGTAAGTTTTTATGCTACAGTGATATCAAAGCCATGGCACACGATATAATCATGCGGGCCTTTGAACGTAGTTCGCCGCACAATGTGTCGTTACGTTCACATCCTGATTACGTTGAACAGTTTAGTAAAATTCAAGAAGCAATTCAACATTTAGAAAATTCATTTACAGAAATTAATGCATGTCGAAGGGAAATCGATAGTAAGGAAAATGATCTAGATGAAGATTCAAATAAAGATAATCTTGATGTGAATAAGGATGATCTAGATCAAGATAATGATTTCGATGAAGCTGATATAGATCAAGAATATTTTGATCAAAATGATGATAATGTTGAAGATGAAGGTGTTGCAGAAAATAAAAAAAATGATGATCCAAAAGGAAATGATAGAGATGACATTCCAAGCTTAGGAGCAATTGTTAAAAAAAAATTGGCAGACACTTCAATAGAGGATGATATGCCAGAAAAAATCCAAGACACCCCAGGAAGCATCTTAAAGAGTTTTAATACAAGCAATGGAAGAGGGCGAGGAGGTCAAGCACTGTGCTACAACTGTGGTCGAGTGGGTCACATTGCCAGAGACTACGCAGAAGATGACTGGTCAAATAGATGTTACGAATATGGACAATATGGTCATATCAAACATCGATGCCCTGAATTGAGTCGAAATACAAATACTTATCATTTGAGGTCTCAATCACCGCAAGATACTATGATAAGAAGAAGAAGTCGAAGCCTCAATTACAGAAGATGACGTAGCAAAAGCCCCCCATCCTCTGAGAGTTACGTTGGCAGGGCTAGTCCTCCACCATATGGTAGGAGAAGCCGAAGCCCACCTTATAGAAGCAGCCAACGTAGCCTTGGCAATGATTACAGGCGCAAATATTCTCGTAGCCCAGATTACAGACGCGGTAGGGTGCGTAGTCCTTACGTGCCTTGCAGGAATCGTGGCTCACCAAAGTATGAAATAAGGCCTATGATAGTACCATTGAACCCAATCTTTTCACAGAATCTCTAAGCAAACGACATACATCGCACCCTGCTTCCGTTCCTGTTGCCTCATCAACATTACCGCTGGCGTCAGTCGAAACTGGCGAAAACTCACTGGAAGGACCCCACTATCATTGGTCCATGCCACTGCGTTTCCTGACTTCAAGACATTCTCGCTTCAAACCTCTGACTCTTTGTCATAGTTATATGCACAGACAACTGTTGGCCATGGCTAATGCATCAAAGAAGTATAATGATAGCATTCTTACATTACAGAGTTCAGATGGCCTACTGTTCCAGGTGGACAAGGCTGCGGCATTGAAGTCGAATGTCCTCAAAATGGCGATTGAGGGTGGCAAGACTGACACACCCATTCGTTTGCAAAATGTTTCAAGCCACATCTTAAAAATGGTCATAGATTATTGCCAATACCATCAGGTAAATGAATCTCCGGGTGCAACAGTAATAGATACTGCCAAAAGTTGGGATGCGAAGTTTATAAAGGCTCTTGTGGACAATGTACCCAAACTTTTGGAGCTTACAATGGCCACCGACTACTTTGACATCTACAGCTTACTCGATTTGACCTCTCTCCTAACTCTGCCTCTGCTATGCCCTTTTAGCATCATATCGCCCAATGACACAACCACTGCTTCTGCTGTCGACCCCTCCACCAAGCTCGTCGGCCTGCCAGAACATAGTAGGTCACACGCCATACGTCGGCATTGCGCAACGCCATTGAACGTTCTCATGGGCTATTTAAGCGAGCCTTCACAAGTTTTTCAAAATCGGCCAAACGACGTTTCGATTCAACGCAATGCTATAATCACTTCGTTATAAATTAAATATAATTAATTATAATATTAATTAATTTAATTATTATATTAAATTAATTTAATTATTATTTAAAAAAAATTAATAATAATAATAATAATATTTCAATATATATATATATATATATATATATAATAATAATATTATAATAATATATATATATATATATATATATATATATATATATATATATATAATAGAGTTTAAAAAAAAAAGTTATAAAAAAAAGGGTTGGAATTTAAAAAAAAAAAAAAAAAAAAAAAAAAAACAGTTTTTAAAAAATAAAAAATAAAAATCAATCAGGGAAATAAAAATAAAAATAAAATATATATATATAATAGAGTAATAAAAATAAAAATAAAAAATATAGCGTTACAAAAAAAAATAGGCTTCAAAAAAAAAATCACTGATTAGCTATAAGACGAAAGGAAAGACACTTTACATACATCGAGATGACATACAATAAGTGAAGAAAATCCCCAGCATTAAAGCTTTGAGGACAAAGCTTCCGAAGGAAGAGACTATGTTATGAATATAATTCATAACAATTAAATAAATAAAATAAATATAAATATTAAATAATTAAATATTATTTAGGTTAAATAGTCATTAAATTAAGTGAAAAGGCATGTCTAAAAGACATGCCCATTCACAAAAGGTCACCTGCTGAGGTATAAAAGCAGGGTCCTCATTGTAATCTTATATCATCTTATACAATTATTATATTAATAAATTATTATTATTAAATACATGTGTGTATTTTAACAATTAAGTCTTCAAGCTATCAGTCCTTCGTGTTTCAGCGTAAGTTTTTGTGCTACAAGGTATTATGTGACGTTGCTCCCCTTGATATTTGTGTATATTATTAAGCCAACCATACTTATGGAAGTGACATGATGTGTATGAGTCAAAGCCTCATGTTGTTATTATTACTTTGGGAAATAAGTTGTACAAGATACCAGAGCATCGCCTACCACCATCTCTTTGGTTACTGCAAAACAATGTAGTAAGCTCATTTCCAAAACCGGGAAATTTGTTTTCCTGATGATACGCCCTCAAGGAAAGAAGAAGACGGTGGCCACGACCTCCAAATAGGGCCCCTCCGCACGACAACAACAGATGGACAAGGTCGTGGAGGAGTACGAGGACATCTTCACCTCCCCCACATGGGTGCCTCTGCACTGTCAGGTCAAGCACTCCATCGATCTAACCCCAGGTGCATCGCTGCCCAATGGACCAATCTATCGGTGCTCCATTCTGGAAAACAACGAAATCAAGAGGTAGATTCAAGAGCTGTTGCAGAAAGGTCACATCTGTCCGAGTTCATCGCCCTATGAGAGCCCGATCGTGTTGGTACAGAAGAAGGATGGGACTTGGAGACTCTGTATTGACTATCAGGCGCTGAACAAGATCACTATCTGGAATAGGTACCCGACTCCACGGATTGATGACCTTCTGGACCAACTGAAGGGGGAAAAATATTTCAGCAAGATCAACTTGAAGTCAGGCTATCACCAGGTACCAATCGAACCCTCCGATGTGTGGAAGACTGCCTTCAAAGCCAAGGAGGGCCTTTTCGAATGGTTGGTTATGCCTTTTGGGTTGACGAATGCTCCTACAACCATCATGAGGCTGATGGATGACATCTTGTGACCATTCACCAACTCATTTATAGTGGTATACTTGGATGACATCATGATCTTCAACCAGAGTTGGGAAAAGCACCTCCACCACATCCGACAGGTTCTCCAAACACTGTGGCAACACAAGCTATGTGCCAATTTGGAGAAATGCACTTTTGGCATGACCCAGGTTCAGTATTTGGGATACATAATTGATGAAAAAGGGGTGCATGTGGATCTAGCCAAGGTCCAAGTCATTTGGGATTGGCCAGCCCCAACCACTCTGACAGAACTCCGTAGCTTTTTGGGTCTTGCCAATTTCTACCGCAGGTTCGTGTTGGGATTCTCTCATATCACTTGGCCCTTGAGTCAAGTCACCGCGGGAGGAGCGAAAGAAAAATTCTTTTGGTCTGAATCTCAACAGAAAGCATTCGCAGAGTTGAAACATCGCCTCCCCTCTACACCAGTGCTCACTTTACTAGACTTGCAATAGCCATTTGAGATCGAAATAGATGCCTCTGACTATGCTATTGGGGCAGTCCTTACTCAACAGGGGCATCCAGTGGCATATCACAGTGAGACACTTTCAGACACAGTCCTGAAGTATCCCACTTATGACAAAAAGATGTATTCCATTGTGCATGCCTGCCGACAATGGTAGCATTACATTTTGGGGAAGGAAACGGTCATCGACATAGACCACTGACCCCTGCAGTTCATACAGACGCAAGGGAAGTTGCAGAATGATCGCCATCAAAAGTGGTCCACATACCTGCAGCAAATCCATTTGAATATTAAGTATAAGAAAGGTAACACCAATAATGTTGCAGACTGCCTCAACTGACCACCGATCACGACGTTAACCACCGTGCTCAAATCTTGTGGGCACGAGACTTCTGATTGGCCACTTCTCTACAAAAGCGACCCAGAATTCGACCACACACACTAGATGCTCTTGGAGGGTCAGCAAGTTCTAGAATTTCACCTCCATGATGCCCTGCTATGCCGCCTGGGACACCTTTGTGTTCTTTCAAGCGAGTGAGCCAAGATGATTTGGGAAGCGCACTACAGTCGAGTTGTTGGGCATTTCGGGGTCGAGAAAACAGTGGCAGTACTACAGAAGTATTTCTATTTACCGAATCTTCGACAAGATGTTGGGAAGTACATCAGATCCTGCACTGCCTACGCCATTGCCAAACCGACCATCAAGAAGCAAGGCCTCTATACTCCGCTGCCTACCCCTAGTCGACCTTGGGAATCCATCTCCATGGATTACATGTCGGACTTTCCTTCTAATAAGCATGGCAACGACTGTGTTTTTCTGGTCTTTGACAGATTCTCAAAGATGGCCATTATGGCGGCCTACAAGAAGAATATCACAGCAGAAGACTCTTCTTTGAACGAGTGTGGGTACACTTTGGGATCCCACAATCTATCATCTCAAATCAGGACAGCAAGTTCTTCAGTACATTTTAGTCCAGTCTCTGGTCGATGCTGGACACCAAGCTCACTAAGTCCATAGCTTTCCATCCCCAAACTGATGGCCAGACAGAGGTCGTCAACAGGATGATTGTACACATTCTGCGCATGTACAACTCAAAGCATCCACGCACATGGGATGAGAGCATTCCCTATGTCCAACACAGCTATGAACGGGCTCTCCACAGCGCGACTGGCCACAACCCTTTTCAGGTGGGCTTGGGATTCTAGCCACTATGTCCCATTGATGTGGCCATACCATTTGCAGCTACTCAGGCAGATTCGACTCGTGTCCAGTCGGAATCCGATAAGGTAAACAATTTCATTGAGCACATCCAACATATCCGCAAGCAGGTCCATGACATTCTAGAGAAATCAAATGCCATGTACAAACAACGACATGATCAGCATCGGGTGCCACACAAGTTTCAGGTGGGCAATAATGTCTGGTTGCATTTGCAGAAGGAACGCCTTACCGGAGCCTATCGGAAACTCAGACCACTCTAATATGGTCCTTACACCATTACCAAGGCCATGGGCGACAATGCATTTGAGCTTAGCATTCCCCCATTCCTTGCCCTACACCCAGTGTTCAATGTGGACCGCCTTCGACCATACTTTCCACCATTGTTGAACACATCAGAGATTGCAGAACAACTCACACCTACAGAGTTAAATCCAGATTGCATGGAGCAAGCCACCACTGATCGGATCATGGACACGCAGATCAAGAACACCCGACGGCAAAGGAACCAACTATATCGAGTTGTCAAAGTAGGCCAACTCCTTCACCAAGGCAAGTGGCTCACTAGGGACCAAGTTCAGCAGAAGTTTCCTCATCTCATGAAGGAACTCAACGCAATGGGGACCATTGCTTCCTAAGGGGGGACGAATGATCCAGGTGGATATTGGTGGCCACCCGCCTATTCCACTTGGACCCCCACCATTGTTTCTTTCATTTTTTTTCAGTTTCCTTATTTGTAGCACAATTTACTATTTTTGGTAGTTTTTCAAGTCCTGAACTTCTAGAGCTGTTTTGAGGCCCTAAACAACATTTTTTGGGAAAACCAAGAGCAACATGGGTCACAGACTGATATTGCTCACTCAAAAGTTGTAGTCCTCAGATAGATCTTTCTAACGAGCTATTGTGTGCATCAAACATATATCGTATGTCAAAGTTACGACCCCAGGAAGTTGATGTACCAATTTACCCAAACGGGGCCCATAGTTTGGCGCTTCATCTCCTAGAGTTAGGTTTTTGAATGTTTAGGATTTTCCATTGTTTCTCAACAATAAATAGGCCTTCGAGACTCATTGTAACACAATTCAGAGGCAAGTAGCCGCCACATCTCTTCTCAAAGATAAGCTACCATCGCTCAAACTAGTCTTATTTCCATTTTGTTTGTAAGCATATTTCAGTGTTTGATATTAATGAAATGAAGTGTTATTTCTACAGCGTCTTTGTATATATGGTTAGATCTGTAATTTGTTGTGTTCTTGTTTAAATCCGGATCAATTATTGTTGTCCCCGCAAGTGCTTCCAATTCCCATGGACCGCAAGATTGATTATTATAAAAAGGATAAGGACTGCCATTCACATCAATATATTGCCAATGCCATTCACTATTATGTTCACTTTATGCAATTTTCATATTCCATCTACCTCCTATAAAAAGCTTGTGTTTGACTAGCATATGTAGCTCTCTCCCACACAATTAGTAGCATCAACATCACTCCCCAATCTTGGCACGGAAGGGAATTTCTTCCAAGTAATGTTGAACTCTCTTAAATTCAACATCCACACAAGGTACAAGTCATGCTACATGTTTTGCTTTCTATTTCAATGCCTAGAATAAGCATGTATGCATGCTCATATTTGCAAACAAACTTCTTTTTATCTGATGATCTGAAATGGATTGGAGGTGGGGGAAGCATCCTTGTGAAACCAACAAAGGGATTCCACACCCACAGACAGATATATTCATCCCAAAGCCTATTGTAGTTTCGCTATAAACCAGAATAATACAATGAATGCTCTAGAAGAGAGGACAGTATCTAGGTTGTAAAATAAAACAACGAAATTGGAAGGAATACATGCGTTCCAGAAATTGTCATCAATGTGAAAGGGTGAATGGGCGAGTGTTCGTTTGATGATAAGTGTGCACAAATCAAGTGAATTTGGTAGCAAGGACCTCCTAGTTCGATAACCGTTGTCTCGCCATTTCATTTGATAGGTGGCACAATTTATGGGTCTTCTTGGTTGACAAGATATTAATTTTTGAAGGTTAATGCCCCAATCAATGGGCTTTGCACCAGCACCTCTATTCCAAGAATGTGTGATCTTATCACATTGCAGCCCCTAAAAGAAGCTCTGAAATTGTAAATAAGCTTGCCCTGAGTTCTTGTGTTTAATCAGCCTTGCAAGAAGAATTCATGGAGGAAGAAATTTATTTTTTAAAACGAAGCCTATGCCTCTTTGTATAGGTCAGCTCCTGTAAAAGGGCATGTCTTTTCATAAGTTGACTCCAATATAGGGCCCCCTCTCAACCACTATATATAACCTTTTGTGGAACCTCTAGTGGCAGTAACTCGGTTAAGACAGCAGATTGAGAATCCAAGCCTAAGGAAGGAATAGATAGATTTATATATTATGAACCTTAAGACATGTTGACATGCACTTGGGATTTGGTTTCTGGTTTTTGGCCTTGGGTTATGGTTTTTGGTGACACTTTTGATCACATTTTGGAGCTTCCTTTTGGCTATCTTTGGAGCAGAATTTCAACCTCTTCTCAGCCCCTTAAAGACAGACCTCAGCCCTTGTTGAGAAGATAAAGAAGAGTAGCAAACCTCACCCATCCTGTGACAAATTTTTGGTCCTGTGAAAGGGACAGAGTCAAACCTGTGGGGCAGACTTCAGCCCTATCAAGAAGCAGATTTCAGACTTGTGAGTGGAGAGATTCAAACCTGTAGAACTTGGCCTGTCTGTGGAGAAATTCAGGCCCCAGGACAGAACTCACCCCCCCCTTTTCTGTGACAAATTCAGGGCCTATAATTTAGCCTAGTGTGGACAGTTTCGGCCTTGCAACTAGGGCACTTTCTAAGGACTAATTCAGGCCTGTAATTTGGCCTCTTGGGGGACAGATTTTTGACTCTCCTTAATCTTTGTTTCGACCCACTTTTGACTCAAAATCCAGGCATACTTTGGTGACATTTCTAGTGCATATTTTGGAGACCTCCTAAAGCAAACCTTGGAGACTTTGGAGCATACCTTAAAAGTTATGAAATGAACCAAATAACTAATACTACTGATTTCCTTTGCCCCTCTTGCAGGAAAATGTAACAACTTTCCCTCTAGATGAAGAAGGTAGTGGGGCTGGTAGTGGACTCTGTTGTGCTCTAGAAGCTGAAGAAATAGGAACCATTGGAGGTAGACCATGTCCTCTACTGGTGACATGGGTAGGTGGTGTCACCTCCTCGTCCTCCTCTTCCTCTACCCCCTCCACTACCTCTTGCTCTAACCAATCGGGGGTCGACTCCATCCTCTCGGCCTCAACCCTCCATGCAACAGTGGTGTCAATCCCATCCAATGAGATGGCCTCCACATCAGGTGTCCTCTCAAGTTGCCTCACCCACAAGCGTCATTTTCCAAAAATCTAGGAAGCGAAGCGTCTGCTATATATATATATATATATATATATATTTGCATTTATACTCAAAACAAACATCCCAAATACCAAATTAGTTGTAGAAGACATGAAAACATGCATATTTTTGCATAAATCAAGATAGTTATGGCATCCATGATTCCATTGTAGTTACTAGTATGTACATCAATGATTAATTATTCGAACATCAACCATCTATATCCTAGCAATTACAAACATACATCAAATTTTTAAGCATATTATATAACATAATACATTTAAGCATATTATAAAACATAAAACATAGAGCATATTATGATTTATCTAGCAAGTGAGCAACTGTCAACATTTGTCATGTCCAAAATTCAAATAATAATGTTTACAAAATGTCACTTGGTCACTGCCAAGACAAAAAAGGTTCAAATTCACAAGCCTACAAGTCTAATGATTAATCTATGACAAAAGTAGTAAATTGTGAATATATTTACTAATCTCTCCTCCTTCCACCATGAAGAGAACGTGGCGGCAGGCCTCCACGTGGTGGCAATGAAGAAGATGTTGCCTGTGGAATTTGTGGCATTGAAACTGATGAAGGCGAACCCCTTGCTGTTGGTGTTGAACCATGGAACCATGGAACCAAGGGACAAGATGGGGGTGGCATCTCAACACGATCATCATCATCCTAGAATCGCTCATAAATATCATCCAAAAAAAAACCACTAGTTAACAAAAAAAATTAAAAGCATGAATTAGAGATGCTTTATAAGGAAAATTCATACGATCATCATCATCTTGGAATTGCTAAAAAATTTCATACAAAAAAAACACTAGTTAACAAAAAAATTAAAAACATGAATTAGAGAAATGCTTTATAAGGAAAATTCATACCACAATGGACATACCTGGATAAGAGCATCCTCTAATTGCTCTAATCGCAACACTCCATCCTCCAAATTGGGCTCTTCTGGATTCTTGTCCCAAATCTTAAGGTCTTTATTAGTCTTTGCATCATCACAGTAATGGGACAACAATCGCAAGTTGTAATGAACATAAACCAAGCTCTCTGCCCAATCTAAACTCAACCTGTTCCTTTTAACATTGTGGATGAAAGAATAAGAGCTCCAACACCTCTCTGCAGAAGAAGTGTTTACCACCTGTGATAGCACCCGCAATGCCAAAGTTTGTAGAAGTGGAGTAGCCCCTCCATGCATGTTCCACCACTTGAGAAGAAAAAGTCTCTCGATCTCTAATTGCCTGCATGCTCCCAAATGGACCAATGTTAAGCATATAGTTGCTCAATTGTCTCTGTACCATGGCAGCCTCCTCCTCATCAGGGACTAAGTTACACGATGCAATCATATATTTTTTTGTGAACCTCTTGATCTTGGTGTGGTTTTCCCCTGCTTCACCCCCAGGTGCTGGTGTTGAAAGCCATGATGGATGATAGTATTTAGGTGTCAAAACATATGCTAATGCATGCAATGGAACATTTAGCATTTCCCATCAGTTTTCCACTTATGCACGAATATAATTGTACAAGGTGATATCTCTAGGCTCAACAATGTCTTTAATCTGCCCCAACATGCTATCCATTTGCTCATACACCTTCCCAATTTTTGGTCGATTTGAATCTCCAAACTTGATCATGTATCTTGGTGTGGTTTTCTCCTACTTCCCCCCCCAGGTTCTGGTGTTGAAAGCCATGATGGATGATAGTATTTAGGTGTCAAAACATATGCTAATGCATGCAATGGAACATTTAGCATTTCCCATCAGTGTTCCACCTATGCACGAATATAATTGTACAAGGTGATATCTCTAGGCTCAACAATGTCTTTAATCTGCCCCAACATGCTATCCATTTGCTCATACACCTCCCCAATTTTTGGTCGATTTGAATCTCCAAACTTGATCATGTAATAAATTGGTTTGGTGAATTACCAAACATATTTAACCTGTGACCAAAAGTGCATGTCAAGAATAGTGTCCTTGGCTGCATTAGCACCATCTCTATCAGTGTTAATTTCATCCCATGTTTCAGAACACACCATATTAGTTAAAGCTTGTCTCACCTTCACTAGCCGCCTAAAGGTGAGGTAATAACTGGCAAAATGTTGTCTTTGCAAGTTTAAGCAACTGCAACTTGGAGCAAATGCCATAGAAGTAGTTTACCCTTGTATGCCCTGTGATGAATTTAATGAGTTGCTTCCCTCTCCTGTAAAGCTCATTAATCCACCCACATTCTTTATGCTTCACAATATCATGCATCAAAAGGTTCAATGTGTGAACCAGACACCCAGACCAAAAGATGTGTGGATGAGTACGCTCAATAATTTTTTTTGTTGCCTTGCAATTTGCTGCATTATCTGTGATCACTTGAACCACATTATTCGGACCAACATCTTTGATTGATTGCAATAGGAGATCTGCAATGTTTTGGCAAGATGCACTGATGGAGGAGGAGTCATGACATGTAATAAATACTGCACCACTAGCAGAAACACCAAGAACATTTGGTTTTTAATATTTGTCCACCCATCTGATACAATGGATACCCCACAATCTACCCACTCATTTGTAAAACATGTCAAAGCTCTTTGAACCTTTGCTTTTTCTCTTTCTAATAACACTGTTCTAGCTTTCTCATAGTTGGGGGACTTGTATCCTTTTGGGGCTTCATTGATGGCCTTTACCATTTCATGCCAATAGGGAGAGCGGAGCACATTGAATGGTACACTGCAAGCACAAAGAAATTGGACTATCTTTTCATCCACATCATCCCTCCCAACAACATTAAGGAAATCCCCTATTGTTCTTTTACCTCTAGAGCTTCCAGAAGTACCATGAGGAGATGAGCTACCAAATCTAGAGGTTGCACTTGATTTTTTTTCTTTTTTGTTGTGCAACGTCCTCTATTTGGATGTATTTTCTTCTTTGTTCAGATGAAATGTTTGGGCAAATTTGTATCCCCACAGCACCCTTTTTATCATCACTGTCCATCACCCCAAAAAGATGCCTCCTCACACGGGTATATGAACCACGAAATGGTTTTCCTCCATGACAACCATGAGGGCACAAAAATTTGTAGCTTCCACCACCCTTTCCCCCTTCAAGTTTGGTCACATAGTTCTACAAGGGTGTTAATGCAACTTTCTCCTCTAGTGTTTCAGTTTCCCCTTCAGGTTCAACTTCATCCCCTTCCTCTTCAAACCCTTCCTCCTCATCATACATTGGGTCACTCATATTGGGACCACTGTCCTCTTGTGCTTCTTCCCTTCTATTCCTACTCCCCCTTGCCATCATTAAAACCAAAAGTGGAATGATACATAGAAGCCAAAAGAACACCATCTTGGAATATGGATATAGGTGGTGGACAACCTGCAATTAAATGAGCAAGTAGAAACAATGGGAAAGAGTAGGAGAGGGAGGAGAAAAATATGAAAAAAAATGTCAAAAAAATAAGGGAGTTTGGGGTTTGCACTTACCTCTTTAGCTCTTGTAGATGAAGTCCTCCAAGCTCCTCCTCCTTCACTCCTCCTTCACTCCTCCAAGCTCTCCTCTCTTCTCTTCTCTTCTCCAACTCTCATAACCTCAAAGTGAGAAAATGAGAGATGAATGGGGGCTTAAATCCCTTCATTCCTCACCCTAACACAAGGTGGACCCAACCCTAACAAGTCAAAATACCAAAAAATAATTTGGTTTTTTTTTTAAAAGACAACATTTTTTTGGCTGCGCGGCGGAAAAGGAGGAAGCATGTACGAAATCTTACGCAATCCGTACGCTTCGTCCTCCGAAGCGCGGCGCTTCATACGGCCGAAGCGCCGTATGAAACGCGCTTCGGAAAAATCGAAATGCGTTTGGGTAACGCTTTCAGAATTTCTAGGAAGTGTGTTTATCAGTTCGAAATGCGTTTCGGTTTTTCTGAAGTGTGTTTCGAACGACGCTTCACCCACGCATCCATACGGATCGCGGATCGAGGTTTAGATCCGGGGGGGGACGTTTCCTGCAACACTGATTTGGACACTTCCTTGCATAGTGGCCAAACTTATTGCAAACAAAGCACTTGCCCTTCCTTCCTCCCTTAGATCCAAGCTTTCCATGGAAATGACCTTTAGACCTTGCGTTATTTCTCCTCTTGGCATGAGCAGAGAATGAAGTGGGGTTGCTTCTATTAGAAGACATTTCTTGCTCCACCATTCTTGTTCCTTCTTGAATGCATCTCGACATCAATTCTTCAAACCCTGGAATTCGATCATTGTTGAGGACGGTGGTTCTAAATACATACCACTCAGGTGGGAGTCCTCCAAGGCTGGTGAGAGTAAGTTCCCTGTCAGGAATGACTTGAGAGTAGATCATTCTTGATCTCAGTAATCCTTAAGAAATAGGATTGAATATCCTCGTCCTTGCCCTTCTTAATATCCTTCAACTTATTATTAAGAAATATAATTTGATTAGCATTACTAACCTTGAACATGCCGACCAACCTGTCGTAGATCTCCTTGGAGATCTTCAATTCAGAGATGTAGGCCACCAGATGCTTGTCAATGGAATCCCTGATATTCTTCTTTGCTTTGACTTCAACCCTATTGTACTTGGTCTTCGCAGCAGCCAGTGCATTTGAAGGACGTTCAGGGATTTTACCGTGCACATAGTCCATCACTTCTTTTTCTTCCAAGGTCAAATCAAGAAACATCTTCCATCCATGATAGTCAGATTTATCATGGAGCTTGTCTTCAGCTGGGAAGTAGGATGAGGAACCCATTGAACCTTTTGTCCTTGTCCAACTATCTTTGGTGATTGCTCTTTCACTCTTGCTTGGGCTTTGTCTTCACCTCAACTCTGATTCCATGTTAATTTTAGGTAACAATGATATGTTCTATGCTTTAGAGCAATTTTACTTCAATTTCTTTATTAGCCTAGTATCAATATTCAGATTAGCCTTCACATCAACATGATAGTAAAATGCAGATAGAACATAAACATAAATAGTAGAAGACAAGCCAAGACAAGAGGAGACAAGATGTGGCACCAGCGAGAGACAACCCTCAATGTGGGGAACCCTTGATCAAATGTCTTCTTTTAGTCTTCAATGGTTCAGCAGAGAGATAGTACAATTTACAAATCTGATAATTTATAACTATAGCAAAAGAGCCCTAACGCGAAAAGTCAACGCTGGTCAACAGGGCAGATTTGACCCTCTGTGAATCAGTCAACTTTGGTCTCCAAACAGCAAGATAAAAATGCCCTCAAAACAGTCAAATTTAGCCCAATCAAAGTTTGGTCAAGCAGCCCACCTGCGGTCAGCCCTAGCTATAGTCAACGCTGGTCAATAGTCAACGTTTAGCCTCGATTTCTATGCCCAGAAATGCGGCCTGCCCAAACAGAGATAGTCCTCACAAAAACGCAGTCAAATGAGGTCAACACATGCTGGTCAACGCTTGGTCAAACTGTCCAGAAATTCGGTCTCCTGAAATTTCGCTCTCCTGAAATTTCGGCCTCCTGAAATGTCACCGTCTTGAAATTTCGCTCTCCTAAAACTTCGGACGTGTGGAGAGAGAGAGACCCAGAAAACGTAACCAATCAATGAGGGGAGAGAGAGAAGTGTGAAGATGAGTGTGTCCAAATGAGGCTAATTCACCTTCTATTTATATGCAACGTTGATGATAAATAGACGTAACTGTGGGGCCTATGAGCCCTACATAAGTTTGCTGGACGACCTTAACAATTTGACCATAATCAAAATAAATCCATAACTTCATTTGTACATGTTAGAATCGAATGATCTTTAGATCAATCCTACACCTCTCAGAGAGAGGAATCCAAGAAAAATATCAGCTTTCATAAATAAGATGACCCATGTGCAGTTTGGCCCTAGTTGCCAATTTTAACAGTATCACAATGAGGTTAGAGTTTACTGGCCTACAACTAGACTCAATCCTAAGCAATAGCAGGGGAAGCCTGCCTTGCCACATGGTGAAGGTCTCAGCTATCCTCATGTCAACCCCAAAATCAACTAGATCACTTGCTGTCATAACCCTACTCATCAAATGGTTGAGTGATCCATCTATCATCTAGATCCATGGATCCTATAGTGAAACTAGAAGCTCACAATTCCCAATCCCTATTGATTGCTGCAGTGAGGTACTGCTAACTATTGGAACCCATTTGTGCCTCATCTCTGATCCTTGTATGCAACCAATAGATGGACAAGGCAATTGACCAAACCACATTGGTAGATCAGAGCCATGCTCAATCCACCATGCCCAAATTTTAGATAATGCAACTAAGGGACAAAACATGATTACATAAGAAGAGGAGTTGTTTGCAGCAGATTTGAAGGCATACAAATCATTGGGATGTGACATTCAAGAATCTCTCTTTTTTGGAGTTTTACCAATTAAAAGAAAGTCACAAATCGATGTGGCCTTACAGGAGCTATGCAAGAATGGTGGAACTGTCTTTTAATTGATAAAACTCCACACAGGACCACATGACAGGGGTGCCTGCATGACCAAACGATGGGTCAACTAAACAATGGGTTTGTTGAACGATAAAATGACGCGTTGGTTGGAACAAAGGCTCACATTGGTATAATAAGTAACTTTGAATGGGGTAGAATCAAAGCACACGAAAAGGCAAGTTCACACAAATGTAACGCAAAACCGCAGAAACGAAGGGCGCACGACACGAAGATAGGAAGCACAATAAACAACAGAGTCACAGAAAAGAGAGGTTCGCCCAGCGAACGAAGTTTCTGGGCGCGTCGCAGGGTTTGCTTTCCGAGTTGTTTGGTGCGCTGGTTTTGGGGTTTATGCTGGGCAAGGTGTCGGTGGGGCACACCCTGATTGTGGGACTTGGTGTTTTGGGCAGGTGCATTGGGCTGTAACAGCGACCACCACATTTTGTAAACCTGGGCAATGCATAGGTTTAGCCATGGATGGCCCTTTGTAAACTGTTGTAACATATTTTAAGTTAATATAAGTAAAGGGGAGAAGTTGTATTTGGGAGTGTCCCCCTCCCGTTGCACATTCTTGTACTTGTGTTTGTATTGTTTTGTTTCCTCTGCTTTACGATATCACAGATTTGTATAACTGTTGTATGAAGTAATTGAAGAAGATTGATTGAAAATTTGACTAAGAGTTAAGTGAATACGAGTAGGCGTAGTCCGGGTTAAAGTAGTTGCGTATCTTGCAACGAAATATCACTGGTGCCACACGTCACCCACGGTGGTCTTTGGCGAGAATGGTGGAACTGTCTTTTAATTGATAACAGTTCCAACATTCTTTCATAGCTCCTGTAAAGCCCCCTCGATTTGTGCCTGTCTTTTAATTGATAAAACTCCACAAAAGAGGGAGATGCTTGAATGTCACATCCCAATGATTGGTACGCCTTCCAATCTGCTGCAAACAACTCTTTTATGTAATCATGTTTTGTCCCTTCGTTGCATTGTCCAAAAATTTGGGCATGGTGGGTTTAATGGCTTTGCCACACAGTTGAGCAGGGCTGTGATCTCCCAATGTGGTATTGGTCAATTGCCTTGTGATGTCCAATATCAACTTTTGCGTCCTCATCATTTCGTTTATCCTCTGTTGTATCATGATCATGTCATTCATGGTGGCTGCCATTTTAGATTACAAATTTTCTCCAGCTCTCATGGCTCTTTTAGCTTCTTATTTGGGCACTACTTGGCCCCAGTTCCCATAGTTGGCCAAGTGGCAAGAACATGCTCTGATACCACTGTAATGTTCCCAAGCTAAAATATCAAATATGCTAGTTTTAATTCACAAAAAATTTAAACCTTTCTTTGATTCCCTTCTTCAAACATTTCAAATACAAACATTTCGTCAGACACTTGGAAGGAAAAGTAATAAACACATGCAACAGAGATATATGAGGGACAAAATGATGATTCTTATTAGCCTGATATGAAGATTTACAATGCAATGACAATCTGCCGAACCTGACTTTATAGATCTGGTGACAATGAAACAACTCAGCCTATCGAAGAACTGATCACTGTCTGCCAAAAAAAACACTGAAACCTTCAGCAACATTGCTACCTGCTCAAGGATACGACCTCAGAGTATGATGATCTCACCCCAGTTGAATAACTTGACCCGTCTGCTAATAAATCCATCTTCCAGACAGATTTGACCTCTTCAGAAATATGATCACATTACTTGATGGCTTAGCCTTCCAATAACTGAGTTTGCCTTCAAAACAATGCTTGAACAATTTCAGCCTCCAATCCAATTAAACACGACCTCCTAATATATGTGCCCTCGGCCCTCAAGTGAGAATCTCAGTCTTTGCTATTTGGCCTCTAGTTTGATCAAAAAAATCTAGCCTCTGAATTGATGCTAGCTACAAGAATTTGGCCCTCGGATTGGGTCTCTAATGGTGAGTAATTTCAGACCTCAGATGACATGGAAATATTCATAAATCGACCCTCCACCAAGCTGAGGAATTTAGCCTCTTAGCAGATAAATATTTTGGCCTTCAAACATGCTGGTCTAATCTCCATAATAGATGAAATTCGTCCCCCAATCAGTGAGGAAATTCGGCCTCCTATTTGAAATGGATTCGACCCCTTCAAAAGATGACTGCCTGCTAAAGAAAAGGATCTTGTTCCCCAGATAGAAGGGCAATTCGGCCTCCTATTGTCACAAATAATTCCCAAAGTGTCTGGAGGAGAGGCAGTGGAGAGGGCCGATATAAGATAGTACTCTTTTTGCTTATTTGTTAACAACATTTGATTATTCATACTTGGAGTTCCTTGATTTCTTGGAGGGTGGACCATTTCCTTAATGTCCCGTATTCCTTTTTCCTTTTCCATTGGACCTGCCATTCCTTTGATCGTTATTGTTGAAGTTGCCCCTGGAATGATTGTGATCATCATCATGCGATGTGTCCCTTCTATTTGGACACTCCCTTGCATAGTGGCCAAACTTATTGCAAACAAAGCACCTGCCCTTCCTTCCTCCCTTAGATCCAGGCTTTCCATGGAAATGACCTTTAGACCCTGCATTATTTCTCCTTTTGGCATGAGCGGAGAATGCAGTGGGGTTGCTTCTATTAGAAGGCATTTCTTGCTCCACCATTCTTGTTTCTTCTTGAATGCATCTCGACATCAATTCTTCAAACCCTGGAATTCGATCATTGTTGAGGACAGTGGTTCTAAATACATACCACTCAGGTGGGAGTCCTCCAAGGGTAGTGAGAGTAACTTCCCTGCCAAGAATGATTTCTCCAATCGAGAGTAGATCATTCTTGATCTCAGTAATCCTCAAGAAATAGGATTGAATATCCTCGTCCTTGCGCTTCTTAATATCCTTCAACTTATTCTTGAGAAATATAATTTGATTAGCATTACTAACCTTGAACATGCCAACCAACCTGTCGTAGATCTCTTTGGAGGTCTTCAATTCGGAGATGTAGGCCACCAGATGCTTGTCAATGGAATCCCTGATAATCTTCTTTTCTTTGACTTCAACCCTATTGTACTTGGTCTTCGCAGTAGCTGGTGCATTTGAAGGAGGTTCAGGGATTTTACCCTGCACATAGTCCATCACTTCTTTTTCTTCCAAGGTCAAATCAAGAGACATCTTCCATCCATGATAGTCAGATTTATCATGGAGCTTGTCTTTAGCCGGGAAGTAGGATGAGGAACCCATTGAACCTTTTGTCCTTGTCCAAATGCCTTTGGTGATTTCTCTTTCACTCTTGCTTGGGCTTTGTCTTCATCTCAACTTTGATTCCATGTTAATTTTAGGCAACAACGGTATGTTCATGCTTTAGAGCAATTTTACTTCAATATCTTTATTAGCCCAGTATCAATATTCAGATCAGTGATCACAACAACATGATAGTAAAATGTAGATAGAACATAAACATAAATAGTAGAAGACAAGCCAAGACAAAAGGACACAAGATGTGGCACCAACGAGGGACAAACCCCAATGCGGGGAACCCTTGATCAAATATCTTCTTTTAGTCTTCAATAGTTCAGCAGAGAGATAGTACAATTTACAGATCTGTTAATTTATAACAGCAGCAAAAGAGCCCTAACCCGAAAAGTCAACACTGGTCAACAGGGCAGATTTGACCCTCAGCGAATCAGTCAACTTCAGTCAACTTCAGCCTCCAAACAGCAACATAAAACTGCCCTCAAAACAGTCAAATTTAGCCCAGTCAAAATCTGGTCAAGCAGCCCACCTGCGGTCAGCCCTAGCTGTAGTCAATGCTGGTCAACAGTCAACGTTTAGCCTCGATATATGTGCCCAGAAATGCGGCCTACCCAAACAAGGATAGCCCTCACAAAAACACAGTCAAATGAGGTCAACACATGCTGGTCAATGCTTGGTCAAATTGTCCAGAAATTCGGTCTCTTGAAATTTCGCTCTCTAGAAATTTCGCTCTCTAGAAATTTCGGCCTCTTGAAATGTCAGCCGCTTGAAATTTCGCTCTCCTGAAACTTCGGACGTGTGGAGAGAGAGAGACCTAGAAAACGTACCCAATCAATGAGGAGAGAGAGAGAGAAGTGTGAAGATTAGTGTGTCCAAATGAGGCTAAGTCACCTTCTATTTATATGCAACATTGATGATAAATAGACGTAACTGTGGGGCCTATGAGCCTTACATAAGTTTGCTGGACGACCTTAACAATTTGACCATAATCAAAATAAATTCATAACTTCATTTGTACATGTTAGAATCGAATGATCTTTAGATCAATCCTACACCTCTCAGAGAGAGAAATCCAAGAAAAATATCAGCCGTCATAAATAAGATGACCCATGTGGAGTTTGGCCCTAGTTGCCAATTTTAACAGTATCACAATGAGGTCAGAGTTTACTGGCCTACAACTAGACTCAATCCTAAGTAATAGCAGGGGAAGCCTGCCTTGCCGCATGGTGAAGGTCTCAATCCTCCACATGTCAACCCCAAAATCAACTTGATCACTCACTGTCATAACCCTACTCATCAAAAGGTTGAGTGATCCATCTATCATCTAGATCCATGGATCCTATAGTAAAACTAGAAGCTCACAATTCCCAATCCCTATTGATTGCTGCAGTGAGGTACTGCTATCTGCTGGAACCCATTTGTGCCTCATCTCTGATCATTGTATGCAACCAATATATGGACAAGGCAATTGACCAATACCACATTGATAGATCAGAGTCATGCTCAATCCACCATGCCCAAATTTTTAGATAATGCAACTAAGGGACAAAACATGATTACATAAGAAGAGGAGTTGTTTGCAGCAGATTTGAAGGCATACCAATCATTGGGATGTGACATTCAAGAATCTCTCTTTTTTGGAGTTTTACCAATTAAAAGACAGTGACAAAACAATGGGGCCTTACAGGAGCTATGCAAGAATGGTGGAACTGTCTTTTAATTGATAAAACTCCACTCGGGACCACATGACAGGGGTGCCTGGATGACCAAACGATGGGTCAGCTAAACAATGGGTTCATTGAACGATAAAATGACGCGTTGGTTGGAACAAAGGCTCACATTGGTATAATAAGTAAAGGCTCACATGACTTCGAACGGGGCAGAAACAAAGCACACGAAAAGGCAAGTTCACACAAATGTAACGCAAAACCGCAGAAATGAAGGGCGCATGACACGAAGAGAGGAAACACAATAAACAACACAGTTGCAGAAAAGAGAGGTTTGCCCAAGCGAATGAAGTTTCTGGGCGCGTCGCAGGGTTTGCTTTCTGAGTTGTTTGGTGTGCTGGTTTTGGGGTTTATGCTGGGCAAGGTGTCGGTGGGGCATGCCCTGATTGTGGGACTTGGTGTTTTGGGCAGGTGCGTTGGGCTGCAACAATGACCACCACATTTTGTAAACTTGGGCAACGCATAGGTTTAGCCATGGATGGCCCTTGGTAAACTGTTGTAACATATTTTAAGTTAATATAAGTAAAGGGGAGAAGTTGTATTTGGGATGTCCCCCTCCCGTCGCACATTCTTTTACTTGTGTTTGTATTGTTTTGTTTCCTCTGCTTTACGATATCACAGATTTGTATAACTGTTGTGTGAAGTAATTGAAGAAGATTGATTGAAAAATTGACTAAGAGTTAAGTGAATAAGAGTAGGCTTAGTCCAGGTTAAAGTAGTTGTGTATCTTGCAACGAAATATCACTGGTGCCGCGCATCACCCATGGTGGTCTTTGGCGAGAATGGTGGAACTGTCTTTGAATTGATAACAGTTCCACCATTCTTGCATAGCTCCTGTAAAGCCCCCTCGATTTGTGCCTGTCTTTTAATTGATAAAACTCCACAAAAGAGGCAGATGCTTCAATGTCACATCCCAATGATTGGTATGCCTTCCAATCTGCTGCAAACAACTCTTCTTATGTAATCATGTTTTGAGCCTTCGTTGCATTGTCCAAAAATTTGGGTATGGTGGGTTTAATGGCTTTGCCAGACAGTTGATCATGGCTCTGATCTCCCAATGTGGTATTGGTCAGATGCCTTGTGATGTCCAATGCGTCCTCATCATTTCGTTTATCCTCTGTTGTATCATGATCATGTCATTCATGGTGGCTGCCATTTTAGATTTCAAATTTTCTCCAGCTCTCATGGTTCTTTTAGCTTCTTATTTGGGCACTACTTGGCCCTAGTTACCACAGCTGGCCAAGTGGCAAGAACATGCTCTGATACCACTGTAATGTTCCCAAGCTAAAATATGCTAGTTTTAATTCACAAAAAATTTAAACCTTTCTTTGATTCCTTTCTTCAAACATTTCATCAGACACTTGGAAGGAAAAGTAATAAACACATGCAACAGAGATATATGAGGGACAAAATGATGATTCATATTAGCCTGATATGAAGATTTACAATGCAATGACAATCTGCCGAACCTGACTTTATAGATCTGGTGACAATGAAACAACTCAGCCTATCGAAGAACTGATCTGTCTGCCAAAAACACACTGAAACCTTCAGCAACATTGCTACCCTTGCTTAAGGATATGACCTCAGAGTATGATGATCTCACCCCAGTTGAATAACTTGACCCCTCTGCTAATAAATCCATCTTCCAGACAGATTTGGCCTCTTCAGAAATATGATCACATTACTTGATGGCTTAGCCTTCCAATAACTGAGTTTGCCTTCAAACCAATGCTTGAACAACCTCTTCCTCCAATCCAATTAAACACGACCTCCTAATATATGTGCCCTCGGCCCTCAAGTGAGAATCTCTGTCTTTGCCATTTGGCCTCTAGTTCGATCAAAAAATCTAGCGTCTGAATTGATGCTAGCTACAAGAATTCAGCCCTCGGATTGGGTCTCTAATGGTGAGTAATTTCAGACCTCAGATGACATGGAAATCTTCATAAATCGACCCTTCACCAAGCTGAGGAATTCAACCTCTTAGCAGATAAATATTTTGGCCTTCAAACATGCTGGTCTAATCTCCACAATAGATGAACTTCGTCCCCCAATCAGTGAGGAAATTCGGGCTTCTATTTGAAATGGATTCGACCCCTTCAAAAGACGACTGAGGATCTGGTTCCCCAGATAAAAGGGCAATTCGGCCTCCTATTGTCACAAATAATTCCCAAAGTGTTTGGAGGAGAGGCAGTGGAGAGGGCCGATATAAGATAGTACTCTTTTTGCTTATTGTTAACAACATTTGATTCTTGATCTGTTTCCGCTGCATTTATTGTCGATATTGTCTATGCATAATTGCTCAATGATGTCAATGGCATAAGATGAATTGATTGATGATCATTAGGTAGTAATTATTAGATCAGAAAATTGTTTTCTACTGTGCATTTTATAGAAAATTCAATAGTATGTGGACAATTCCCTGGTATTTATGGTGGATCACCAAGGGTTGTGATTGTGGTAATTGTGCACTTGACATTGTTCCTTGGATTTCTTAGTCCATTATTAAGGGAAAAATACTTGAAAATGTGTCCAATGATCAAAGTGGTCTTAAGCTTAACAATGTATGGTAGTTGCAAAATGCTAGGAACAACAGTGGACCTGCACCAATGAGTTAATTTCAGAATTGTCAGTCTGTTCCTGAATGATCATTACATATATCCTCCGTAAACACTCTCTAGATGGAGCTTGCCTTCAAAATTCCGTGGGATTCACAAGCACACAGTCGTAGAAATCATGATATTTGTATGAAACTCAATACGTTTGTAGTGGCATCTAATCAAATATAGAATCGAGAATGCTTCGAATGCTTTAATGTGTTGCCATTAGAAATTATTTGTATGTAACTCAATACGCTTGGAGTGGCATGTACTCTATAGGGAATCGATAATGCTTTAATGTGTTACCACTAGGAATTATGCCATCTTGTACTACAATGCTTTGAAAATTTATTCTGAGGGTCATTCTCAGCTTCAAATTCAACGCAGTATGTAATATTTGACATACTATGAATCTATTACTGAAGTGTGATTATTATGTTAGCAATGAAACTCCGTTTTATGGAAAGCTGTCCTCTGCAAAGTATCTGAATTTGATGTATCTCATTCTCTGTTGCCAACCTCCTGATAAAATTGGCAAATTGCGAGTTTTTCAACTTGTCGATTTTATCGGCCAATTTTTTGGAAAGTTTTTTAAATTTCAAAAAGTCGTGATTTAATCGATAAAATCACAATTTTATCATGAGTTGAAAGAAAAAATCGCGGGTGGTTTTGCGAACCCGGGATTAATTTGTAAAAATTGGGATTAAATCATAAAAATCAGGAGTTTTTCGAAATTCAAAAAAATTGATATTTTTGTACATTTCAAATTTGGCCAAGTTTTTGCCGATTTGTTCAATTTTCTCCCGAATTTTAAGACTTTTTCAATTTATAGACCCTTTCCGATTTATTCCCAAGTCCGACTTTTGCAACATTGATCTCATTCCTGTTGATAGAGGCTGTTGTGATAGCAAGGATGGGACGACTCTCCACCCAACCGTAGGCTCAATTGTGCAAGACAACTGGCCACCCCCGAGCCTCAAACAACCACTAGTTTAGCCAAACAAGTCTTGAAGGGAGCTGCCTGTATTGAACTGTGGTAACTATTGTTGTAGGCAAACTCTACTAAGGGGAGAAATACCTCCCCTTAGTAGAGTTTGCCTACAACAATAGTTACCACAGTTCAATACAGGCAGCTCCCTTATACAAAACATGCATTTTCTGCTATTAAACTGGTCCATGAAATATTTGGCTGTTGGACATTGACATCACTCCCTGCAGAAACATTATTGGTACTTCCTCTTCTGGGCTAGAAATTCTTGAGCTTTTCTCTATTTAAAGTTGAAATGTTGATTGCTTCTTCTAGAGGTATATTCGGCCCATCGTTTGCAGGATGAAACTGGCAAACCTGTGTCTTATCTCAATGGAGACTTTTGCTAGAGAGGATCTTATGTAGGTAAAGTTCTATCAAACTTTTAAACAGATAAAAACAGATCAAAATAGGTAGGTGTAAGTTGAATTCTTATCATATTCAACTAGTATGATTCTGCATACTTTTATGTCCTGGTACTTTGAAAAAGGCAAAGTATATGTTTCCACCTTCCTTTACCCTGTTTAATTGACTGAGAGAGACTTTGCATTTCAAAGTATGTAATCATTAGCATCTTCATTAAATGTGTTTTCCACATACTAATTGCATACTGTTTATCATTGTTCAACAGGGCTCTCTTTTTCCTTACAGAAGGCCTCCTGATGTGGGCTACCATCACAGAAGGTCTGCATCGAACCTACAACACACATCATGATTTACAGACAACTTGCCCAACTGCAAAGACAGGCCTATTTGGTGGAGCTGCTTTCCTGGCTTTGGATACTTCTCTGTTTTGGCTGATTTGTCAGATGCTTACTCTTAATGCAAGAGCAGATTATGAATTGGATGATGATGAGGATCTGAAAGGGAAGTATGGACAGGTAATGGCTACAGATTATACACCTGGGGCTGTTCATGTGCAGCCTTCAGTTTAAATTTCTGTATATTTTGGAGAATCTGATGTTAATCTATTCATCCCCATTTGTACTTTTTAATTTCATAACTTGATAGACAAAACATGACCCTTGATCTGAAGCTTTGTGGTTGTAAGCTCTTTGGTGTTGAGCTTAATTGATAAGTATTATGTAATAAACAAATTCATGCGAGTCAGATAACCTGCTTGGTAAGCGTTTATACTTGCATGAAGGGAAACAAAAAATTCTATAATGAAAATTGAAAGAATGGTATTGACATCATTTTCAATTAATTTTGTGTTCCAGGTACTCATGTATATTATTTTCTGCTAATGAAAAAATTAAGGTACCTTTTAATTGTATTGGTTTGTTCTGCATCATTACGGTTCAACTGAGGGAGCAGAATGAAGGTAGGTTTAGCAATGCTCTTTCTATGTTGTGCCTTTTTCTATTACATGAGAAGCTGAGTGATCTTCCTCTAATGCCAAGATATATATTATGACTTGAGTTTTTTATACTATTATGGGTCCGTACCAGAAATTGACATTATAAGATAATGGATGTAATCCTCATATCTTTAAGATTTATTATTCATCTTTGCATGGACTTTTGTGTCTAGCAGCCCTGTAGGGCTCATGCCTTGCAGCACCTTTTGATATTATGGGCCGGTATGTCATGAGCCCTACAGACCCACACGGTTCATGCCACGTGGGGCTGCATGGATTATGCCTTTTGAGAGACGGCGAGTGATCAGGAGAGAGGGAGAGAGATTCAGGTGGAGAGATAAAATGTTTGGGGTAGGTATGGGATAATAAAACATGTGTGCATTAGTTCAAGGTAGGACAGTATTTGTGCGATATACATCTCACTATAAAATATCATTATTGTCTTGAAAAGTACCTTTTATTCCACAAGACTTATCTATATGTTGATTTTATATGTTACATGAAAGTGGCAATTGGGCTTATGAAGTGCAGCCTGAAGACTTATTTATTGGCATTAAAAACTTTATTTGTATGTCTACTGATATGCAATTTACAAACCATATATTGCATCTTCTTGAATTTCATTTTTTATGCTGATGCAATCTATAAATATACATTTATTGGCAAGATTAATTATAGACACTACTTTTATGCAACTGCCGTAGCACATTGAGATATAGAATGAAGGAGGTTACTGACTTTACTTAGGGGTTTAGAAGTTCTTATACTTAACGGCTAGAAGATGGATGGTTGATAGGGTGAACCTGGACCTCATCAAGATTGATTACATTTTATAGTTATATTGGTAGATACAACAAGATGGCAAATTAAGATCATAATAAGGTAGTAGAATATCAAGTTCCTTTTCAAACATGTTTTGGTTATTTACTGGAGAGCATTGCCTTTTGCTCGCAAACTGATGTAGAAGCATAAGTAGGGAACATAATAGTGACGTATAAACAGAAGTAGGAAAAATAATAGTGATGTAGTTGATGATGGATAATTAATGTCACTTTAATCCTGTATATCTTAAATATGCTAAAAAATATTACATGTGTTATATGGTAACGACAGGGAAATCCATGGGTTCACTAACATATTGCTTTTTGTGGCTTTTTTGGATTCAAAGCTCATGTAATAGTGGATAGGGTTTTACGCAAACCATTGTATGAAATAAAAGAAGCTGCATGGAATACTAAGATGGTCATGAATTTCATGTCAGGGATGTACAATGATAGGTGTAGCAACTTAAATGTAACTTTATAGAAGTACAGCGATTGACTTGACAAGGCCTTGGTTGGCCACCACTTCCAAGTCGGACACTGAGTGTGACTAGACTAACCAAAGAAGGATCGAACAGACAACTAGAAAATTAGGCCACAGCAGCTTCATCCATTTCAGATAGTGATGCACAGGGGTAATAATGCCTAAAATTGAATTCACCACCATGCTTTGGGCACATCTTTAGCATTCTGTGTATATCAACTCTATTTGTATTAACTGTTAATGGTCAAGGAAGATGAAGGTAGTTGGATTAAATCATAGACATAGCAGCCTTGATATCGGGAGATAGACAAACTATTAGGACATCATGTTGCAGATCAAGGAGAAGCAAGCTAAAAATGAAACCTGCTAATTGAACTTAGGAGGACAATGAGGGTAATTGCCTTGAACCCGCAAGTTGTATACTGAAGGCCAACTATAAGGGAGTTTTAAATCTGAACGACAATATGATGGTACATAATAATCCTTAGAAAAGGCAGGCGTAATCTGTCCCGGATAAATAAGTTAAAGAAACAATTGAACGCGATGAACAATTTTTTGAAATAAGGCAGATGTACTTGACATGGCTCCGCCAGTGTATAGACTAATCGATCAATTATGTTTTAGCTAAATTGACATTTGCCAGTGTAACTGAATCATGATCCAATCTAAATGAAAGTTAGATCTACGGTAGCATAAGTTAGATGGGACGTAAAAGGAAGTTAGAAACCTCTTTTATAAATTCAATAGTTCTTACGTGAAGTTTATGATTGAGTAAACAAAAGCTATATGGCCTGTGTAATTATCTGTTTCTTTTGGTTTCTTCCATATGGATATATGTAAATTGTCAATAGCATATCCATGTTGGAGTACACACACTAGACAAAAAGTTTGATATGGTTTCATAAGGGCAAGTATAACAAGCTAAGAAACACGACACGTCCTCTCCCTTGTGTCATGTATTTCACATGTCAGACATGACACGTGAGTGACACATGTTTGATACAAGTTTGATTGGTGTCGGACACAAGCCTTACTAGTGTCCCGAAACTTGGACACATGCCCAACCAGAAAAGCATCTTAAAATCGATTTATTGTCTTATTTTCATGCAATTCAGCCACAGTTTTGGAGCTCTTAAAGGTTTTGGAATGCAACTATAAGGGTGATTAAGAGTCAGAAGGGATTGTAAGTGTTGGGAAGTGGATTTGTCCAAGCCCTACTAAAACTGTGCAATTAATGGTAATGTTAAACTCTTAAAGTAAAAAGTTATCTTTTTACTTAAATTTTTAACATAACCATTAATTGACTCGGGATGTTTGAGAGTGGTTCCAATCTCATTGGATTTCATATGGAGAAAGTAGAATTTTAAATATCACTCAAAATCTAGTAGACTTAACCATTTTTAGGATTTCAGGGATGTAGGTATTGCAACGTATCCATTGGAGTTTGTCATGTATGAATGTATGGAACTAGCATTTAGTTAGGAGGACCAAACCCTCTATGTACCTAAATGTTGGTGGCATTGATTGTTGAACTCCTCTATCAAAAGCTTAGAAAAAATGTACCCATCACAAAAACAAAATCTCAAATTGACATGTTAAGTTTTTTTTTTTTTTTAATGCTTAGAGGGTGATATGTTGATGAGGATCCCAATAGGCAATGAGTTTGATGGTATGTAGTACTAGTTATTTGTTGTAGCAAGTTATTTTTAGGACTCTACAAGACATCTAGAGCCTCTTTGTCGATGCATTTTTGGTTTAGAGATGTATTGCACTCAATGCCATTTGGTTATATGCATTGATTGAATGATTGAAGTTTTATTATCATGATGTAATTTTTTTTATATATTTCAGATTTTATGTTAATTCACTAATTTTATAATTTTTAATATATAATGTATAACGTGTACTCTATGTCATGTTCTAGGGTATCATCGTGTCATGTGTTGAATATTGTATTTTCGTGTCCTCCATGTCCCATCTCTCATGCTATGTACTTAGATAACAAGAGTAAAATCCATTTATTACACTGTCAGACAAATTAGATCTTGGTTGCAAAGAGCTATTTTTGCTCTTGTTTTTGCATTTGACATTTATTATTGTGCTTCATTTTTGTATTTGACATTGGTTTATGAACCAAAGCAAATTATACAAAACTCTTGTATGATGAGGTGAAGTATTTAGGAAAGGTAAAATCATCTACGAATGTAGTCTTCATTCATGAGAATTCTAGATCATCATGTTTATGTAGAGACTCAGTTTTGACACAATACTCAACTTGGTGCATGGCTTCTACAATGACCAACATTGGGATATTTCAAAGTTAAGAATTAATGGGATTGTAAGGTGTATTTCGTTTATAAAATATGTTCTTTAAGGAATATATTATTTTTTCGATTATTATTATTATTATTATGGCACACATTACTCGTAAAGTTGTAAGGAGTAATATTTATATTTATTTATTATTATTTTTCAATGTCATACATGTTATGACTAGAAGATACAAAACTTTAGCACATACATCTTATGATTGCATGAATACATTCTCTCTCTCTCTCTCCCACACACACACACACACACACACATATGAGATGTTTAGAACATCATAATGATAATACACCAAACCAGAATGCGAGCCTTTGGAGGACATTTTGACTTCCAAAAAACTTTCCACCACCAAACAATCTCAACATTTTGTGCATTCATATTTAAGTGGACATATCCCAACTTGGGAGTATAAAATCCATGGGAGAGTGAGCCAATACTAGTTCATTGTCATTGTCTGTTAATCTAATACGAGTTGAAAACAAAGCATACATATAGCTAGATCATTTCCTCTTGAATATCCACATGAAGGTTTAGATCAACAACTGTGAGCCAAGCTTGAAGCCAAAGGGTAGTTTGTACTGGATTGTTTATATGAGAAATTTTGGAAAACCCCTAATCTCTAAGAATATGAATGAGGACTTTTGACAATCTATGTCTGTCCCCACAACCTGACCAAGGGTCAAAACCTAATCTTGCCGTATCCCATTCCCAATCTTCTGGGCCAACCCTGATGCAATCAACTCAAAATAATTTAGTACAACTTGCCAAACAATACAAATATTCCAATGCAGTTCATCCTGTAGCCACACCCAACCCACCAGGAAGTAAGGAGGAGTGATGTATTTTTGGTAGACCACCATATTCCAAAGACTAAGGATAACAACCTCCAACCACAATTTGCTACAAGGCCTTTTTAGAATAAAAATATATTTTTAAGACCCCATCCACCCAACAACTTTGGTACAACAAGACGATTCCAATTGACCCAAGGAAGGACAAGTTTATCATGTAAGCCTTCCCACAAGAACTTAAAACAAATCCTTTTGACTTTTTCCAAGACACCCTTTGGAATCCAAGCCAAAGACATTGACCTGTAACTCCAACAAGTGAGTCTTTTCTCAAGTTTGGCTATCAACCAAAGCTAATCTTCTTTTTTGTAGCAGTTTGGCTTCAGAAAAAAACCCAAATACTTTAAGCCATCCTCTAGATCATTTATCTCAAAAGGAAAAACAACTCTAATGTGAAAGATCTCTTGTTCCCCCATATAATGAAAATATATGGTGGAATTTCTAGCATTGATAACCATACCTATAACTTACCCAAAATGATCAAGTATCTCGTGCAATTTTTGGACATCTCTTATCGAACCATTACAAAAGACGAGTATATCATCAGCAAAATGCAAATGTGTAATTGCAAGAGTATGAACAAGAATCACACCTTAAAATTCTCCTCCTCTTTGTTGCCTCCAACATATGACTAAGCCCCTCAACCATGACCAAAAAAAGGAGCGGAGACAAAGGACAACCTTATCTTAGAGCTTGTTGAGCAAGAAAAAATGGCGATGTAGACCATTTATCAAGACAACAAGGGACTCATGACCCAATTTATAAAAGGAACCTCAAAACCCACATGAGTTAGAAACGTATGATGAACAACCAATTTACACAATCATATGCCTTTGAGAGGTCAATTTTATTAACAACACCTTTAACCCGTTAAGTTTTTGTGCTATGCATCCCCTCTTGTGCTTCACTAATTGCTTCATGAGTCTATCTCCCCTCAAGAAAACCAAATTGTTCCTTTGAAATGGATTTTGGAAGTATAGGGTTAATCCTCCTAGCAATCACCTTTGAAAGGACCTTATATACAAAGTTGCATAAAGAAATAAGCCGATAGTCTTCAAAGGAGTAGGCCTTTGTCCAATTTAGGGATGATGGCTATGAAAGTAAAATTGAAAGCTACCAGAACCCTACCCTCACTTATAGACTCATTTACTACTTTCAACAAATCCTTGTCAATTAGACCATAAAGTTGTAAAAAAAATTCAATAGCCTTTGCACCAGGGCTCGAGATTTTGTCTTTTTCGAGGTTGGCAAGCATCACCTTCAGTTCCTCCTTGGACACTTCCTTCACAAGAGTTCTAATTTCTTCCTCCTCCACAAAACTTGAAAAGAATTGAGCCACTCTGATAAAATCATCAATGTTAACCCCCTTGGGTTCCTTGAAGAGGGTTTGAAAATGGGCCCTGCTGTGAGTAGCGAGGTCTTAATAGTTTGAGATCACATGGCCCTCTTGATCCTCCATATTCCATATTTTATTGTTTAATTTTCTTCCTTTTGCATAGGCATGAAAAAACTTGGTATTCTCATCACCACAGTCCAACCATATTACTTTGCTAAAATCTCCTTCCTTCTATCTTCAAGTCTTCTTAGCTCCTCTTGGGACTCCTGAGAGCCAAAAACCTCTTCCTTTGATTCTGAAAAAGCCACAACTTTCTATTCCACGTCCACCAAGTCTTCCTCCACACTTATATGATAGTTAGATTCTTGATATGCTTCAGATTGGCCTCAAATTATGTAGTAGCGGACAAGCCAAATAATGCATCAAAAGAACACCAATTGTCTCTGAACTGCCAAGAAAATCTCATTATTTTATCTAGCTAGAATTCATATTGAGAGGATTGGCATGCTTTTAATTTTTCCCTTTCACCTCTAACAAGATTGGAGCATGATTTGATTCACCACCAGAGCCCACCCATTGATGAATAAGAGGGAACCTATGCACCAAAGTCCCCAACCAAGAATCCATCCAGTCCTTTTACCACACTCCCTTCACCAACACGATGGTTCCTCCATGTGGGTTTAAACTTAACAGGTACTAGATCAATCAAGTTTTTGTGTGAATAAAAATCAATGAGAATTAGCTCTGGCGCAAGGACCCCATGATTCAATAGCTCCCATAAAGTAATTTAAGTCTCCTTAATAATCAAACTTTCTTCTCCCAACACATACTTTCCAAAGAAATCATTCCAAAAGGACACCTGATCTTCATCTGACACATAAAGATTGATAAATTTAAAGCTAGTGTCCAAGTCCACTAGAAAACTCATCATACGCAAGCTAGAGGTAATATTCCAAGCGTTATGTGCTAGAATCTTCTGGGAATCCCACCCCAATGCCAAACCAGTGAATCTACCGCAGACATCCAAAGCAATGAATTTCCAAGAAACAAAGAAAGACCCTAGGAGATTTGATATAAACTCTCCCTCATGAATTGTTTGTGGAAAAAAAAAGAATATTAGAATGTTCCACCTAAACTTTTCTCTTTAGTGCACCTATTTTGGGATTACTTGCCAGTCCTTGACAATTGAAAGATAGGACTTTCATTTAGTAACCCCTTGTAGGGCAATCATAGCTCTAAGCGCCCCAATTATAGATGTTTATCTGCCCACAAACATCTCCTCACAGGATTTGGTTTTGGCTAAAGAAATGTGTGATTTTCTCCCCTTACTCTTAACAGATAGAGAAGAACCAAATAACTGACCAATCGCTCCTACAAAACCATTAGATATTGGAAGGACTTATCTTGATCTCAAATTATAGAGGACATCACCCTCATCCAACTCACCAGAGTACCTCGAAGAGGCATAAGTAATCGACAAAGAATACCCCAAGAAACCCCCAAAAATAGGACAAGAGACTTGCATAAGAGAAGAGCAATGATCAAATTTTGAGTGGCCAATATATCGACTCCTGAAGAAGATTCATCCCAGTCTTTCTCTAATTCTATAAAAGAACTTACAAGGAACATGGGGTAGGGAAACACTGTTACCAAGATTCGAAAAGCCCACACCAGCCTAGATGTCCTAAGCATATGTATTGGTCCAGAAGCAAACATGAAGGGGCCCATCAAAGAGGCCAACATGGAGCATGGCAAAACAAATCCAATCGGCACCTAAGGCACATCCTTTGTCCAACCCTTCCTATGGAAGATAGGATTAGTAGCCTGAGCCCCTGTTGCTGCTATCCTTTGTTTCTTTAATGACTTATACAAAAGTTGGGGGTTTTTTGAAGGGAAGACCTTAGTTGCTAACCAAATGGCTATATTTATGGCCCCTTCTGCACCTAAACGGAAGGCCCCCATAATCTAGCAATTGAACTATATCTGTACCTTTTCCAATATTCATGGTCTCATGAAGTTTTTCTTGAAGGTCCAAGCTCACAAGAATTTGAGCCACAAACATATATTGGGACTCTTTGAAAGAAAAGCTGCATCTATGAACCATCCCAGGCTATTCCCCAGATTTTCAAAGCTTTGTCTATTCCACATGTGACAGTAAACCAGGGAAATGAACCCATAACGACACCACATCTAGCCTCTCCCAGCTAGCATCAAATAATAGAGTCCAAAACTTGAAAATTACAGGAGTGGAATCAAATGGTCCATACCTTTGTAGCAATCTTTTTAGTCTCCACATGAGATTTGAAAATCATTTGTATCCAACCATTGGCAAGGAGAAAGATTTTTGAAGCTTTTAAAACCTTTGGCTTGATCTTTTCATTCCTCCACTCCTCAAGGGTCTTTAGACAAAATTTACAGCCTAAGACCCTTCCAACTATAAGGATTTCTTTGTGTATTCCACCACTTGAGCCATCTCAACATCATCACCCAAGCAAAGTTTTTAAGGGGCCAAAGTTTGATCACTTTTCAAGACTTTATTCTTCTTTCTTTTGGGAGAAAACTCTTGACTAACCAAGGAATGAAAGATGAGGGTCTTCAAACTCCACCCCAATCTCTACCTGTCCGGGGCCATTATCATTCCCTGAGACAAAACTCTCTTGAGCTGCTGAGACCTACATTATACCTACCTCAACAAAAGGAAACTCTACGCGTAGCAAAGAAGCCCTAAAGATCATACTTATAACCACTAGAAAACCACCAACATCTAAGGGATCAAAACCAGATGAAACCCCACCATCGTCCCCTAAAAAATGGAAAACTACATCCAAGAGACCCATTGAAAAAGACTCTTGTAACCCTAGTGAATAATTGTTGAAGAAGGGTGGGTTTGGAGGAGCAAAACCCCACAAATTTACTGCTTGTGAACAATAAATCTGTTTCGGGGGGTGGGGGGAGGGGGGAATCATTTACCTGAATGAGCACTAGCGAGAACCCCATACGCATGTTAGTGGAAGAGATGAAAACACTGACATTCATCCGATTCTATGTCATAGTGGGCCGCTCAAAATAAAAATAGGGTTTTGTATAATTTGGGTCTCTGTGAACCACCCGCTACACCAACACATATGACAAATAGAATCCATTCGCCTTACATTCCATGCTAAAAGCTACAACTTCCAGGCTCGTTCCCATCATCTTCCCTACGGTTCAAACCTACTTCAACCCTTCATGGTACTTCCTTGCCACTGAAAGAAATAAAGTTGTTGAATCTCTTGGACATTAGCATAAAGATTGCATATTTGCACATGTTTTTCTTGCATAGATTGATCGTAGTATAAATTAAAATAAATGAAAAATATTTTTGTTATAAATTCTTAAATCCAAGGTTGACCTTAGAGTCTTGATCTTAAGCTCGATAGGAAACATGATTGTTTTTCCATAGACAAGTTCATAAGGTGTGAACCTATAACTATTTTCTAGGTGGTGTTGTAAGTAAATACTTTATCAATCTATTAGCTTAAAGTAAATTATTTTCTATAATTTCGCGAACAAAAATGATGATGAAAGCTATTCAACCTATGATGAAAAATATTTACTTATTACATATTTTCATTCAATAGAATGAGAAGGTAGTTTCTCTCATATCAATGTGGGATTATTTTATAAATATATTCTTAAAAGTATTATTTGATTTTATGAAAGAGGTGCAAAGACTATATGTAATTCTCTTACACAAATTGGAACAAGTATTTCTAAATTTATATGTAATTTCCTTACACAAATTGTAGCAAGTATTTCTTGTTTAATGAAATGAAATATCAATTAAATATGGCTTAGTTGTTCTAAGAGTTAAGGCTAAGAAATGAAATCCAAAGTAAACTAATAACTACGTTGGGAGACTTCTAAAGGAAACGATGATGATTTGGGACAAAATTCAATGCTAATAATTTCTTTGGGAGACTTCTAGAATAATAATGATTATTTGGGACAAGATTCAATGCTAATAATTTCCTTGGGAGGCTTCTAGAATAATAATGCTTATTTGGGACAAGAGAAGTAGACTTCTATCCAAGTTGATGTATTTTCATTATTATTTCTTCCAATGTGTGTATGGGTAAGGTTTAATGCCATAAGTTTGTGTTTTTTTTGGTCCTTGAGTAAGATATATGTATTGTCATTAGATAAATTTAGAGTTATTCTCTATATTATTGTTTTCCATGTGTGCATGAGTAAGGTTTAATGTCATAGGAATGCGTTTTTTTAATCATATTTTTTTGGGTTCTAGAGTAATATCTATATTGTCATTAGATAAAATGGTTATCAAATCTGTTCTACATACTATGAAAATTATTTACTTATCACATGTTTTCATTCAATAGAATAAATGGAATGAGAAGGTAGTTTCTCTCCTATCAATGAGTATTATTTTATAAATATTTTGTTTAAAGTTTTGTTTGATTTTCTAAAAAGGGTGCACGATTATGTGATTCCCTTATACAAATGAGAACAAACATTTTTTACTTTATATGTAATTCCCTTATACAAATTGTAATAAGTATTTCGTACCTTTATGAAATATAATATCAATTAAATGTCTTATTTTAAGAAATAACATCAAAAGTAAACAACTCTAAAAAATATTGTTGCATTAATATTTCAAAAATCAATAATTTTTCAAAGTATCTCAAAAGTCAATATTAATAACTTTCTTTGAAGACTTCTAAAGGGAATGACAATGATTTGGGGCAAGGCCCCACAATAATAATTTCATTGGCAGTCTTCTAGAATAACGATTATTTGGGACAAGAGAGTTAGGTTTCTATCAAATTTGATGTATTCTCTCTATTATTCCTTCCCATGTGTGCATGGGGAAGGTTTATTGCCATAAGCTTGTGTTTTTTTTGGGTTCTAGAGTAAGATATTTGTATTGTCATTAGACAAATTTAGAGTTACATTCACCACTTTTAGAGTCACTAATTATTAACTCTTAAAATCTAGATCCATTATTAAATATTTAACCTTTTGTCCAAGCTAAATATCTAATTACAAACTTGGCTTATTAAAGTGCATATTCCATCTTGGTGCTTAGCATATTGACAAAGAAGCAACCATTCCTTCAACACTGGTTGGGAATTGGGAATCTTGCAATTTGCTTTTTTTTTTTTTCCCTATCTTTGTTTATCTTTCTTATTGGTTTGAGGCTAGTGGAGATTTGAATGATGTTAATAGAATTTTATTGCCTTGTCTAATTCAACAAAAGAAACCAAATTTGAATGATGCCCTATTTCCCCCTTTTCCTTATTATTTTTTATGTCTCATTGATTGATTTGATGATGTTGATGGCGACAAACAATTTTAATTGCATCACATTATTGAGATTAGGAAAATGGAGTAGTTTCCTTCTCAAGCATGAATTGATTGGTTCATGCTTCATCTTCATCTACTAGAAGCACTTTTATTGGGGTGTTTTTTAGTCATATTTGTATTTTACGTATCAATGTGGCTTAAAGGTTTGTTTACTCACATGCATGTGCATGCATGCAAGTGTGTGCACATGGAAACACTTTTTTTTTATAGGTATCTCTAATTTATTTCAACGTGGGGTTATAAAAAGTTATCCAAACGTCGATACTTATTGGATATGGAATTTGATCATGCATCCAACAAGTTCCTACACTTGAAGTTTAATTTATATGAATTCCTGTATACAAATTGTAACAAGTATTTCTTACCTTTATGAAAAAGGATATCAATTAAATATGTCTTATTCTAAGAAATAAAATCAAAAGTAAACTACTCTCAAAATTAGATTTTAGTGAGACCCTCAGACACATGTCAGTGGATGAGATAGAAACACTGACATTCATATGATTCTATGTCATATTGGGCCGCTCAAATAAAAGTTAGGTTTTGTATAATTTGGGGTTTTGTAAATAACCCGCTACACCAACACATATGACAACTAGAATCCAACCACCTTACATTACTTGCTAAAAAACTACAACTTCTAGGCTCGTTCCCATCATCTTCCCTACGGTTCGAACCTAGTTCAACCCTTCATGACGCTTCCTTGCCACTGAAACAAAAAAGGGCCACATAGTAGCTAGTACTTGCCACTTAGCTTAAACATAACTTTAATTAAACAAAAAAATAAAAAAGACATATTTCATCACAAAAATAAAACAACTAATGAAATATTGTATTGTTGAATACCATCACCAAAAATTAATATATATGATTAACTAATATTGTTTATATTAACATACATATCTGTGTGTGTGTATATATATATATATATATATAATTGTTTATAATTAAATATATCAAAATATGTTTTTAATATAAGAATAAGTCATTTTAAATTGAAAAAATTATAATTCATGAAGATAGAAATAATAGAAAAAATAAAAAAGTTAAATAAAAAAGAAATAAAACAAAAAACAAAAAATCAGTAACTAATAGAAATGGAAGTTACTAAATGACCCATAATTAGACCTCAACCAACACCTTACAAATAAATAGATTTAAATAATAAAAAAACAAAAAATAAATTCCTAATGTTAAACTATGGATAAGAGTCATAATTTTTGGTCAAAGACAAACTAATACCCAGTCAAAGGCAACACTAAATGTATTATACCATGCAGGTATAATAAGTGGTTTTAAATTGAAAATATTGTGAAAAAATTATAATTCATGAAAATAGAAATAATAGAAAAAAAGTTCAATAGAAAAGAAAGAAAACAAAAAACAAAAAACTAGTAACTAATAGAAATGGAAATTACTAAACAACCCATAATAAGACCTTAACCAATCACCTTACAAATAAATAAATTTAAGTAATAATAAAAAATAACAAAAATTGAATTCCTATTTTTAAACTATGGATAAGTGCCATAAATTTTTGGTCAAAGACAAACTAATATCTAGTCAAAGGAAAAATTGAATGTGTTATGCCATACCTGCAACAAGTATAATAAAGTTGTTGAAACTCTTGGACATTAGCATAAAGATTGAAAAGTTGCACATATGTTTTTCTTACTTAGATTGATCCTAGTATAAATTAAAATAAATGAAAAATATTTTTGTTATGAAGTCTTAATTCCAGGGTTGACCTTAGAGTCTTGATCATAAGCTCAATAGGAAACATGATTGTTTTTCCATAGACATGTCATAAGGTGTGAACCTACAACTATTTTCTAGGTGGTGTTGTAAGTACATACTTTATCAATATATTATCTTAATGTAAATTATTTTTCTATAGTTTTGTGAACAAAAATGATGATGAAATCTACTCAACCTATGATGAAAAATATTTACTTATTACATATTTTCAATCAATAGAATGAGAAGGTAGTTTCTCTCATATCAATGTGTAATTATTTTATAAATATATTATCTAAAACATTTATTTGTTTTTTTGAAAAATGTGCAAAGACCATAAATAATTTTCTTTCACAAATTGGAACAAACATTCAATGAAATCAGAAGGTAGTTGTTACACAAAAATATCGTCACCATGATTATTTGCAGTCAGTATGGGTCATTGCTTGTACTGTCCTCCTAAGCAAGTCTCAAACCTCAGTTCTTCAAATCAAGCTTTGGAAATGAGAGAAAGACATTAAAAATCAATGTAACTCTGGTTCGGCACTTTCTCTCATGGTCACCTGCGGTCCCGCACCTTCTGTGTACAAAAACTGCGGACTTGCCCGCTCTGTCCCTAACGGTGTAGGTGCGGACCCCTATGAAAGTCAAAAGGCGCAAGTTTTATCTTAAAAAACTCACTTTGGGTTAATTCTAGAGGTTTCTAGAAGGAATTTGACGTGGATTGTTCGCTCTAAGGTGGTTCATGCATCCCAAAAGAGAAGGAGCTAATTCCTTGATGAGAGGAGCTATCCCTTTGAAGGAGGGCTTTATCCCTTTGAAGGAGGACCTAGTAACCTCCCTCCATTGCACTATAAATACAGGCATTGGGCTGGTTGCTAAGGAGGTTAGAAGTTGAACATTTTTGAGGGTAAATGCTGGTGAAATCAAGACTTCCTAGTTGAGCTTAAGAGGAGAGATCACACATATTTTTGGCTTCATTGGGGAGTGAGTGAAACTTGTCAAAGTAGAGGAGACTTCTTGCTGGACCCTGGGAGGAGCTTGTACAGCGTCAAGGCAAAGGTTGTAAAGTTCTTCTTCTTTTGAATTAATACAATCAAACTCATTTTTCTCAACAAGTATCTTATGTTATTTATTTCATGGACTCCTTGACTTTCATGTTAAATATGTTTTATGCAATTGGCTTTTCAGGTGCTATTTAATTTGTTTGCCTTGTTTGTGTTTGCAGATTCGCGAAAAGGAGCTCATTTGGATCAAAGGAGCGAGGGCATCCATAAGCTTGCGTTGGACCTAAGGTAAGCCCTAAAAACACTTGTTTTCTATTGTTTATCAAAGCATATTTAGAGAAAGATAGTGTTTGGTTGGTTTGCTTGTCATTAGTTCTTCTTTAGATTCTAGGAAGGTATATCTTGTCTCGGATTGCAACCCTATGATCTACATTTTGACCAAGCAATTGCTAGGGGGAAAGTACTCTAAATGGATCGTTATCCTACAAGAGTTCGACTTGGAATTTGAGAAATCTAAGTCTAAGAAATCTTTAGTTTTTGCGGAGTTAGTGTGACTTCACGCGTGTTGACACGGAAACTGTGGCGGAGGAGCCCATTGCGGACGAATCCTTGTTTCTAATTAGCACTTTAGGTCCGTCGTATGGGGATATCATCGTTTATCTCCAGACCCAATCCTTTCGGCCAGAAATTTCAAGGTCAGAACGTCGAAAAATTCGATTCCAGTCCCAACAATTCAGGATTATTGGAGATACTCTTTATCGCCGTGGGGCGGATTTTATTTTTCGACGTTGCTTAACTCACGAGGAAGCTGAAAGGGTTCTAAATGACTGTCACTCTGGAGCGTGTGGCAGTCATATGTCTGGGTTTGCCACAGCGCAAAAGATATTGCGCGCTGGCTACTTCTGGCCGTGTTTATTTAAAGATTGTATTATGGCGGTCCGAAAAATGCCATAACTACCAAATTTTTGATCGTAAGATGCGCGCTCCACCTGCTTCTCTCCACCCTATAATTGTCGTTGGTCCTTTTGCCAAATGGGGTATCGATTTTATTACATGTAACCCTCACTCGGCCGGGGGGCATGCGTATATCATCCTTGCGGTAGATTATTTTACTAAGTGGGCCGAGGCGATGCCTACATTTGAGGCAGAAGGCAAGACAACTGCAATTTTCGTGTTCAATCATATAATTGCTAGGTTTGGTGTCCCGCAAGCGATAATCACTGATCATGGGCGCCATTTTCGAAACGTTATGATGACCGAACTTACAGGCCAACTTGGTTTACGTCACGATAGTTCAACTCCTTATTATCCACAAGCGAATGGTCTGGTTGAATCCATCAACAAAGTTTTAGTTATCATGATCCGACGAATCATTGGGATTCATCGGTCGAATTGGCACAACATGCTATTTTCAGCGCTTTGGGTATACCGAACTTCAGTAAAAACATCAACAGGGTTCACTCCTTTCCAACTAGTCTATGGTTTGGAAGCCGTGTTACCCATTGAATGCGAAATCCCGTCATTGCAAATGGCCATCGAGTTACTTCCAGCCACTTCCGAAGAGGAAAAGCGTTTGTTATACTTGGCTCAATTAGATGAGAATCGACGTGATGTTGCATTGGCGATCGAGACTCACGCAAAACGAATGAAAGCTCAGTATGATCGAAATATGACCCCTCGAAATTTTTCGGAAGGTGATCTAGTCTTAGTTTATGATCAAGCTAATGATAAATTAGGCGATGGAAAATTTGTTCCTATGTGGCATGGTCCCTATGTTGTCAAGCGAAAGCTAGCCAAAGGGGCCTATGAATTGGTAGACTTTGATGGGGACTCTTTGGGTAAACCCAGAAATGGCCTTTACTTGAAGAGGTATTATGCTTAAAAGAATGGGTATGGAGATTTAGTTAGGATAGTTTTTTCTTTCTAGCTGGTGTGTTTTAGTTTAAAACAGTGTGCTTAGCTTAGAGAGTGTTTTTTCGTCATTATTCCTGCTTATCTTGGTTTTACTGTTGATATTGCAGATGTCGATGCCTCTCCAAACATACATTGGTTTCGCTGATGGTGCTTGTCATAATACACGGAACATCTCTTCCGTAGCTTGGGTTATCTATTCGCCCTCTGACGAGTTAGTATCTATGCATGGGGTAAGCCTCGGTCAAACAACGAACAACATTGCCGAGTATAGTGCAGTGATTGAGTTATTGTCTGAATCTATTTCATTTAGGATTCGGAGTTTGATAGTGAGGTTAGATTTTGAACTCGTTGTATTACAACTTAATAGAGTGTATGCCATTAGAAATCCAGTGTTATTAAGATTATTTTTGAGAGTGCGTCTCTTGGAACGTGAATTTGATTATATTGAATATTAGCATATTCCAAGATCTTTAAATACATTAGCAGATGCAATTGCTTCTTGAATGTTAAATAGACATTTGCAATAATCATACATGTAAATTTAAAACCATTCCATAACATGATTTACAAGATAAGCCGGTAATAGTGATATATATATATAGGAGTGTGTCAAAAAATACATCGTCCTTGATCATAGGTTGAAAAACACCTTAATGATTGGCAAAAATGATAAGTACAAAAAACAAAAATGTCACATGTGCCCACAATAGGCGATCATCCTATCACTGGTGATGATCTCTATAAGAAACCACTGCACGGGCCACCTTGCAAAGTAACCTCCTAAAAGGTCCCGAGACTCCAATCACATAGCGCGAAGTCGACGAGGAATGTCGTCTATAGTGGTCTCAGAAATATCTCCTGTCAACCGCTCGAGATGACCCTCCAACTCGGCCAAAACCTCTGCTGATTCGTCCTGTGGGGCTGGCACGAGTGCAACTGGTTGCCTCCTCTCGTAAGGCCGGAGAGCGGCTGGTGACTGTGGACCCACATCTGCATTTGAAATTTTTACTATTAGTTTTGAGACGATGAAAAAATAACAAAAAAAAATCAAAATAGAAAAAATGTTGAAAAGGATTTTACCTGACTCGTCCCATTGCTCTCCTGGTGGAAGAACCATGTCTGGGTCACCACGAAAATCTATCCCAGTGTAAGGGAAGTCTTGAATAGGAAAGACCTGGTTTTCTAGCCATTAGAAATACTCAGGTTTGAATCGAGCAACCTCTGTCCTCTCGTCCGGGTGACGGGCCATGACTGCGACCCATCGCATCAGTTTGGGCTCTCGGGGAAGCCCAGCTCCAACAGTAAGGTGCTGTGGGATCAGCATAGGAACCCTCTCTAGACCAAAACTCACGACTAAAGCCCCATAACCAAAGGTCTTTAGTCATCCGTTCTTGGCCCTGGTCAGTTGGCCTTTCACATTGGCCAACACGGCATCGCACCAGTTGAAGATGGTGCCTCGAAAGCAATCAACTGCCATACGCATCTGGGATCCGGTGGTAATATGTAATGCGGCAGCTCCGCAAAGTCTGGTGACAGTAAATGCAATCACCATGAGCTCAGGATGGGATATCGTCTTTATGTCTATCCCTTTGTCTCTAGCCTAGCTGTTGCAGTACTCTAGCTGGAGGCTATCGACAGACTGGCCACCTGGCCTAGTCCCGTGCAGAGTCAAGTCTTCGCCTCTCTTAGGCAAACCAGTCAATAAATAAATGTCCGTCGGCTCGATTTCGAGCTGGTGGCCGCCGACGAAAAAGCACTGGTCCTGTATGCTCCATCTATCAACCAGCCACTGTAAGAAATCCACCTGAGCCCTCATGCCAGGAATGGCCCAGAATTTGTACAATCCGCACACCCTCAAAGCATCAAGTGAAGGTTGATGATTCCATGCGGCAGCATCCATGTCCTCATGCTCTCGTTCACGCCAATCTAGCATGATGTACTCTCTGCATCAAGTATAAAGACAAATTAAAATGCTAGAAAATATTTTGTGTGGTCCATTTTTGAGAATTTTTGGGTTCAAAACCATTGCGGCGGGGACTGCACCCTCCAGGTTAGACACAGTGTATGGGACCGCACTTTGTCTACACGGAAAGTGCGGACCCCGAGCTTTTTCCCAATGGAGAAAAAGTCGGGGTCCGCAGGCCCGCAATGGTAAACCTGCGGGCCCCCGCGCGCGGGTTTTGCGCCTAAAAACCCTCCCAAAAAATGAAATAAAGGACTAAAACAAAAACTAAACGGTTAAAAATGAAGAGTGGGATGATGTGGATTACCTGGAGAAGACGACGTTCGATTCCGACGGTTGGATTTTCCGCAATTTTCACGGGAAGTTTTTTGAGCAAAAGCACTATTTTCTCACCCAAACTCAAACGGTAAAAATGAATCGACAAAGGCCCTTTTTATAAGTTTTTTGAGTAAATAAATTGCAAATTTGTTTATGTTTCACTTTGAAAAGGTATTTTGCGACATTTTTATCCATTTCAAACAGGGATGAGTAATGTTTGTGTTTTTGTGCAGAATAAAGGATTATTCAGGCGAAATCTATCATTTTCAACGAAAAAACATGTAGAGTCATCTTTAAGCTCTTTTTTGACTCCTAAAACATGAAAATATTGCTGAGTGTTTCTTTTAAACTCGTTAAAACGGAATTAAAAGATGGTCCACTTACAACTCTTTTCCGACCGTAAAAACATGAAAAGGTTGCCGGGTTTTTGTCGTTTCAAATTCGATATCGGTCATAAAACGACGTGTCATTGATCGCTTTTTTACTTTTTCGAGTCAAGGGCACTAATGACGAAAAGTACTCCTTGGTCGTAAAAGATCAAGCGGTTCTCTCAAGTATTATTTTATACTTTTTCGGGCTTGGGAGACACAAATTTACGAAAAAGGTCAACCCTAGAGTCTTCTTAAGTTTTTTTAAACTCTCTAAAATTGAAAAACACCGAGTTTCTCCTATACTGGACTCGTTAAAAATTTCACAGTAAAGGACTTGTTCAATTACAAACAGGAACGAACCACTCCTTCTTAGGGTTCGAATTTAAACTAAGTTGGACTTATCCGAAGGATGAGCTTATAATCAAGCAAATGTTATCCTCCTCAAGCTTGTCAAAAATAAAGAGGTACTTGCCAGAAATGGTGGGGGAAAAGAGAGAAAAATGAGCATGTTTGTCATACTTTGTAACTACTCTTGAACACGACACTTTTATTCACCTGGGTTGGGAAATCCTTTGCCTAACAGTTGATCAAACCACATTGAAAGTCTTCAGCCGGTTTCTGGGTATTAACTTTGGGTCAATTGTCACCAAGCCATCTGTCGTGTCATTATGTGTTCAAGAGGTCACTGCCAATAAGCCATTCATCTGCAAAATATCTGTCATCCATCTTGACCATCCCTGAGTCAGTCCTTGCAACTAAATTTCTTCAACTTGATTTATGATTTCGTGTTGTGGGCTTGCCTACGACGGATCACTTTCTATCGACATCAGCTCATTATCTAAAAAGATGATCTAGGAATCGTCAGTACCTTGAAGTCTGCATGCCTCAATGGCAGGTTTCTCGCCTTTGACGACAGTTTACATCATTGACTTTAGATTAAAGGATTCCGTGACATGTTCGACATCAACACATTTATTCGCATCTTATGGATTGTACTGGGTACTTTGAGAGCCATTGACATCATTGGTGGTTTCTCTCACACTTGTTAACAATTTACATCATTGACTGGTAATCAAGTTGTTTCTACCATGTTCGACATCAACACATTCATTCGCATGGATAGAATCGTACTATTTCGGGAAGTAGAAATGAAGACTCTGGATCTAGTTTCCACAATCCAGGCTGCGAGGAATTTTGTATTCATTATATAATGGACTATTCATAAATAGATGGATGCGTCCATACTGTGTCCACATGAGTCTATACTTGTGATGTTTTGCAAAATCATTCCTGTATCAGAGCAGTAGTTAGTTTTCCAGTCAGTTTTGATCTGAGTATGGGAATGCTTACCTCAACGATGATATGATCTCATATATATATCTTACATTGAATGTTTTTACAGGTTCCAACCGGGCTCTCCACAAGATGATCCTTGAAATGATAAAGTACTTCACTCTTCCTAAATGATAAGAAATCCTCATCTACTATAGACTTCACACTTTAGGGGGCAATCTGTTACACAAAAATATCGTCACCATGATTATTTGCAGTCAGTATGGGTCTATCATTACTTGTATTGTCCTCCTAAGCAAGTCTCAGACCTCAGTTCTTCAAATCAAGCTTTGGAAATGAGAGAAAGACATTAAAAATCAATGTAACTCTGGTTCCACACTTTCTCTCATGGTCACCTGCGGTCCCGCACCTTCTGTGTACAAAAACTGCGGACCTGCCCGCTCTGTCCCTAACGGTGTAGGTGCGGACCCCTGTGAAAGTCAAAAGGCGCAAGTTTTATCTTAAAAAACTCACTTTGGGTTAATTCTAGAGGTTTCTAGAAGGAATTTTGACGTGGATTGTTCGCTCTGAGGTGGTTCATGCATCCCAAAAGAGAAGGAGCTAATCCCTTGATGAGAGGAGCTATCCCTTTGAAGGAGGGCTTTATCCCTTTGAAGGAGGACCTAGTAACCTCCCTCCATTGCACTATAAATACAGGCATTGGGCTGGTTGCTAAGGAGGTTAGAAGCTGAACATTTTTGAGGGTAAATGCTGGTGAAATCAAGACTTCTTAGTTGAGCTTAAGAGGAAAGATCACACATCTTTTTGGCTTCATTGGGGAGTGAGTGAAACTTGTCAAAGTAGAGGAGACTTCTTGCTGGACCCTGGGAGGAGCTTGTACAACGTCAAGGCAAAGGTTGTAAAGTTCTTCTTCTTTTGAATTAATACAATCAAACTCATTTTTCTAAACAAGTATCTTATGTTATTTGTTTCATGGACTCCTTGAATTTCATGTTAAATATGTTTTATGCAATTGGCTTTTCAAGTGCTATTTAATTTGTTTGCCTTGTTTGTGTTTGCAGATTCGCGAAAAGGAGCTCATTTGGATCAAAGGAGCGAGGGCATCCACAAGCTTGCGTTGGACCTAAGGTAGGCCCTAAAAACACTTGTTTGCTATTGTTTATCAAAGAATATTTAGAGAAAGATAGTGTCTGGTTGGTTTGCTTGTCATTAGGTCTTCTTTAGATTCTAGGAAGGTCTATCTTGTCCGAAAGATCGACTTATTCCGCATGACAGTAGTTTCTCTCATATCAATGTGATTATTTCATAAATATATTTTTAAAAGTATTATTTGGTTTATCTGAAAAAAGGTGCAAGTACTATATGTAATTCTCTTACACAAATTGGAACAAGTATTTCTAAATTTATGTGTAATTTCCTTATACAAATTGTAGCAAGTATTTCTTGTTTAATGAAATGAAATAATAATTAAATATGGTTTAATTGTTTTAAGAGTTAAGGCTAAGAAATGAAAACCAAAGTAAACTAATAACTACCTTCGGAGACTTCTAAACAAAATGATGATGATTTGGGACAAGATTCAATGCTAATAATTTCCTTGGGAGTCTTCTAGAATAATAATGATTATTTGGGATAAACGAAATGATGATGATTTGGGACAAGACTCAATGCTAATAATTTCCTTGGGAGTCTTCTAGAATAATAATGATTATTTGGGATAAGAGAAGTAGGCTTCTATCAAAGTTGATGTATTTTCTTTATTATTTCTTCCAATGTGTGTATGGGTAAGGTTTAATGCCATAAGTTTGTATCTTTTTTTTTTCTTCAGTAACATATATCTATTGTCATTAGATAAATTTAGAGTTATTCTCTCCATTATTTCTTTCCGTGTGTGCATGAATAAGGTTTAATGTCATAGAAATATATATATTTTTTTTAATCATGTTTTTTTGGGTTCTATAGTAAAATATTTATATTGTCATTAGATAAAATGGTTATCAAATCTAATCTACCTACTATGAAAGTTATTTACTTATCACATGTTTTCATTCAATAGAATAAATAAAATGAGAAGGTAGTTTCTCTCCCATCAATGAGTATTATTTTATAAATATTTTATTTAAAGTTCTGTTTGATTTTCTAGAAAGGGTGCAAGATTATATGTGATTCCCTTATACAAATGGGAACACACATTTTTTACTTTATATGTAATTCCCTTATACAAATTGTAACAAGTATTTCTTACTTTTATGAAAAAAAATATCATTTAATTATGTCTTATTGTAAGAAATAAAATCAAAAGTAAAAAACTCTCAAAATTAGAGTTGCATTAATATCTCAAAAATCAATAATTTTTCGAAGTATCTCAAAAGTCAATATTAATAACTTTCTTCGAAGACTTTTAAAGGCAATGATGATGACTTGGGGCAAGACCCCACAATAATAACTTCATTGGGATTCTTCTAGAGTAATGGTGATTATTTGGGACAAGAGAAGTAGGTTTCTATCAAAGTTGATGTATTCTATCTATTATTTCTTCCCATGTATGCATGGGTAAGGTTTATTGCCATAAAATTGTGTTCTTTTTGGGGTTCTAGAGTAAGATATTTGTATTGTTATTAGATGAATTTAGAGTTACATTCACCATTTTTAGAGTCACTAATTATTAACTCCTAAAATCTAGATCCATGATTAAATATTGTAACATTTTGTCCAAGCTAAATATCTAATTACAAACTTGGATTATTAAAGTGCATATTCCATCTTAGTGCTTAAGATATTGACAAAGAGGCAACCATTCCTTGAACATTGGTTGGGAATCTTGCAATCTACTTTTTTTTTTACCTATTTCTATTTATCTTTCCTATTTATTTGAAGCTAGCGGAGATTTGAATGATGTTACTAGAATTTTATTTTCTTGTATAATTGGACAAAAGAAACCAAATTTGAATGATGCCCTATTTCCCCCCTTTTCTTTGTTATTTTTTATGTCTCATTGATTGATTTGATGTTGATGGCGACAAACAATTTTAATTGCATCACATTATTGAGATTAGGCAAATGAACTAGTTCCCTTCTCGAGCATGAACTGATTGGTTCATGCTTCATCTTCATCTACTAGAAGCACTTTTATTGGGGTGTTTTTTAGTCACATTTGCATTTTCCGTATCGATGTGGCTTAAAGGTTTGTTAACTCACATGCATGTGCATGCATGCAAGTGTGTGCACATGTAAACACATTTTTTTTTCTTGTATCTCTAGTTTATTTCAATGCAGGGTTATCAACAATTATCCAAACTTATATACTTATTGGATATGGAATTAATCATGCATCCAACAAGTTCCTATATTTGAAGTTTACTTTATATGTAATTCCCTTATACAAATTGTAACAAGTATTTCTTACCTTTATGAAAAAGGATATCAACTAAATATGCCTTATTTTAGGAAATAAAATCAAAAGTAAACAACTCTCAAAATTAGATGTCAATGAGACCCCAGACACATGTCAGTGGAAGAGATGGAAACACTTAAATTCATCAGGTTTTATATCGTAGTGGGTCGCTAAAAATAAAAATAGGGTTTTGTATGATTTGGGGCTTTGTGAATGACCCGCTACACAACACATGACAACTAGAATCCAACTGCCTTACATTCCCTGCTAAAAAGGTACTACTTCTAAGCTCGTTCCCATCATATTCCCTACGGTTCGAACCTACTTCAACCCTTCATTGCACTTCCTTGCCACTGAAGCAAATAAAGTTGTCGAATCTCTTGCACATTAGCATAAAGATTGAAAAGTGCACATATGTTTTTCTTGCTTAGATTGATCCTAGTACAAATTAAAATAAATGAAAAATATTTTTGTTATAAAATCTTAATTCTAGGGTTGACCTTAGAGTCTTGATCTTAAGCTCAATAGGCAACATGCTTGTTTTTCCATAGACAAGTTCACAAGGTATGAAGTTATAACTAATTTCTAGGTGGTGTTGTAAATACATACTTTATCAATCTATTAGCTTAAAGTAAATTATTTTCTATAATTTCGCGAACAAAAACGATGATGAAATATATTCAACCTATGATGAAAAAATTTACTTATTACATATTTCATTCAATAGAATGAGAAGGTAGTTTCTCTCATATCAATGTGTAATTATTTTATAAATATATTATTTAAAAGTTTTATTTGATTTTTTTCATATGTAATTCTCTTTCACAAATTGGAACAAATATTTTTCATTCAATTGAATGAGAAGGTAGTTTCTCTCATATAAATTTGTGGTTAATTTATAAATATATTTTGAAAAAGTATTATTTGATTTTCTGAAAAAGGTGCAAAGACTATACGTAATTCTTTTACACAAATTGGGACAAGTATTTCTAATTAATTTATATGTAATTTCCTTACACAAATTGTAGCAAGTATTTCTTGTTTAATTAAATGAAATATCAATTAAATATGACTTAGTCATTTTAAGAGTGAAGGCTAAGAAATGAAATCCAAAGTAAACTAATAACTACCTTAGGAGAATTCTAAAGGAAATGATGATGATTTGGAACAAGACTCAATGCTAATAATTTCCTTGGGAGTCTTCTAGAAAAATAATGATTATTTGGGACAAGAGAAGTAGACTTCTATCAAAGTTGATGTATTTTATTTTTATTTCTTCCAATTAGTGTATGGGTAAGGTTTAATGCCATAAGCTTGTGTTTTTTTTGGTTCTTGAGTAAGATATACGTATTTTCATTAGATAAATTTAGAGTTATTCTCTCTATTATTTCTTTCCATGTGTGCATGAGTAAGGCTTAATGTCATAGGAATGTATTTTTTTAATCATGTTTTTTTTGGGTTCTAGAGTAAAATATTTATATTGTCATTAGATAAAATGGTTATCAAATCTGTTCTACCTACTATGAAAATTATTTACTTATCACATGTTTTCATTCAATAGAATAAATAAAATGAGAAGGTAGTTTCTCTACTATCAATGAGTATTATTTTATAAATATTTTTATTTGAAGTTTTGTTTGATTTTCTAAAAAGGGTGCAAGATTATATGTGATTCCCTTATACAAATGGGAACAAGTATTTTTCATGTTATATGTAATTCCCTTATACAATTTGTAACAAGTATTTCTTACCTATATGAAAAGTAATATCAATTAAATATGTCTTATTTTAAGAAATAAAATCAAAAGTAAACAACTCTCAAAATTAGAGTTGCATTAATATCTCAAAAATCGATATTTTTTCAAAGTGTCTCAAAAGTCAATATCAATAACTTTCTTCGTATTTGGGGCAAGACCTCACACTAGTAATTTCATTAGGAGTCTTCTAGAGTAATGATGATTATTTGGGAACGAGAAGTATGTTTCTATCAAAGTTGATGTATTCTCTCTATTATTTCTTCCCATGTGTGCATGGGTAAGGTTTATTGCCATAATATTGTTTTTTTTCTTGGGTTCTAGAGTAAGATATTTATATTGTCATTAAATGAGTTTAGAGTTACATTCACCATTTTTAGAGTCACTAATTATTAACTCCTAAAATCCAGACCCATGATTAAATATTGTAACCTTTTTTCCAAGCTAAATATCTAATTACAAACTTGGCTTATTAAAGTGCATATTCCATCTTGGTACTTAGAATATTGACAAAGTGGCAACCATTCCTTGAACAGTGGTTGGGAATCTTGTAATCTGTTTTTTTTCCCTATTCCTATTTATCTTTCTTATTGATTTGAGGCTAGCAGAGATATGAATGATGTTATAGAATTTTATTGCCTTGTATAATTGGACAAAAGAAACCAACTTTGAATGATGCCCCATTTCCCCCCCTTTTCTTTATTATTTTTTATGTATCATTGATTGATTTTATGTTGATGACGGAAAACAATTTTAATTACATCACATTACTGATATTAGGCAAATGGACTAGTTCATTTCTCATGCATGAATTGATTGGTTCATGGTTCATCTTCATCTACTAGAAGAACTTTTATTGGGGTGTTTTTTTAGTCATATTTGTATTTTCCGTATTAATGTGTCTTAAAGGTTTGTTTACTCACATGCATGTCCATGTATACATGTGCGTGCACATGGAAACCCATTTTTTTCATGTATCTCTAGTTTATTTCAATGGGGGGTTATCAAAAGTTATCCAAACTTAGATACTTATTGGATCATGTATCCAAAAAATGCCTACTCTTGAAGTTTGAGTACACCTGTATGGAGATAAATAAAAGATATGATAAAAAGTAGGATTTTCTTTCCTTCTATTGTCATTGCAACAATGACGCTCCAAACTTTTTGCCTTAGTCAATTTCAGAGCCTACATGAATTGTTGTTTTAAGCTATCTTGTGTCATCTTGTTATTTTTTCATGTTTTTCCTAAGTGTCAATCATCCTTGCAACATTCCAAAGTCTCACTTTTCCTCCTAGGTCAAAGTTTCTAAGTGTCATCTTCTTATCTTTGGAATCACTTGTGTCGTCTTTATAAAGATAGGAAAAGAACTAGCTTTCTTTGACCTGGTGATTAACTTTCTTCACTTGACATGAATATCACACACAAGTAAGAAAGCACAATCTTTTCTCCTAGAGAAAGTGCACTTTCTAAACTTAGTAGTTACACTAGCACTAATGAAGGAAACTACGCCCTCTTAAGTAAGAGCACACTTCAAAATCTCAGTGGAGAGCACTTCCATCACTCAGTTGAGTGCACTTCTTATCCACAAAGGCAACACGCTCCTTGTTAATAGAGACCACACCCTCCTTTTTCTCGGAAAGTGCGCCCTCTTTGTGCTCATGCATGCGCTCTTCTTTGTATGCATTAAGTTGCTTTGCATGTGAATTATTTTATAAGTTTTCCAACTCATTATTCATTCTCATCATCACTTTTCACTCTAGGCTGAGCACATCTTCTCACCACACAAAGTTTTGCTTCAATCTTGATCACAAGTGCGTGGATTCTCAATAAGTTTTGCAACGTGTAGCTTTTGTTTGGTTTTGTCGTTTCTAGTGGCACTATTGTTTTCCTTAGTGGTGTTTCAATTTTTTTTCACATATGATGTGTCATTTTATTCCATACTTCCTCCTTCAAGTGTCTTCTTTGCATCACTACTGGCTTTTCTTGTGAAGCTTCACATTCCATGACCTTTCACCTTCCGGTCATGATTGCGACATAACCCATAACCTATAAATACTTGCAACTCTTTTCTTTTGTTGTTAATGTGTCCTTGAATTGATGTTGACCTTCACTTAACATTTTTGAGCTTTATTTTGGCAAGAGTGCACTTCTGGAAAATAAGGACCCTCTCTTTATCAAAATTGCACTCAACAAGAAAGCAACCCCTTCCCAAAATACACAATGCACTTTCAAGCAACAATTGGGCATTCTTGTTCACTATCATTGTGCCTTGCGCCCTCACTAGATCTATCTAGTGCACTATGCACTCTCAGGCATCAATGTTTCCCTCCTTGTTCATTGTTGTTGTGCCATGCTTCCAAGCAACCTTTGTATCTCTCTCCAAGAGTGCACAACACAGTGTTAAGCCTCAATAAGGCCTTGTCTGCTCACTGTTTTCCCGACATGTGCCCTCTCTCGTTGCCCTGACGCAGTGCACACATCTAGTGGCTAGTAAAGCCACCCTGTCTTGCTTTAATAGGCTTTGCTTCCAGCTTTCCCAATTCTGTCATTAATCACTGTCTTTTGAATAGTTTGCATGTAATAGTTAGGGGATTTCTTGAAACTAATTGTTGTTCACAATGAGTGAATTTCCACTTGTAGGTGCCACATATACAAAATACATCACCTTCTCTTCATTTGTCGAGATAATGCCTCCTACCACTCGTCAAGCTACATCAAAAGACATTTTAGAAGCTAGTACTGAGGAGGCATTGGAAATTAATAAGCCAACTATCCATATCCTTCCATATACACAATGCTTCACTGATAAATATTTAAATGTCTCACGAAATTGCATTAAATATGATTTCATGCAAAAGATATTCCTAGAAGACTTGGAAGAAATGGAAGTGTGCATAAATATCAAGAGGTTCAAGATACATAAAGTTGCATGCAGATTTCCAGTGATGCCTTGTGTATAAGTTATCGAATGGATCTTGTTACACATGGATAGAAAGAATTTGGTCCTCAACAATGAAAGCGGAAATTAGATTTCTACTTACCATCTGCATGAAATTCATTCTTATTACAAGATGGTAAGACCAAGGGAGTATGAAAACACACAATTTTTGTAACTTGGGAAAATCTCAATACCAAGGAAGTTATCAAATCCTAGTGCTAAGAGCCTGCAATATTCCACTAGAGACCAAGTGCACTTTACCAAACCAAATATTTGAGAAATGTTTATGATCCAGGTGGCTCCACGGACACACACAAGACAAAAGGGCTTATGAAAGCTCGAAAATCAAAGTGATCACAATGATTTTGAACTAGGACCAAAGCGTAGATCGCATCGTCCTGATTACAGTGGTGTGAACGGTTCGTCAAATTGAGTCCGTATGCGAAAGATAGAAGAAATCAAAGTTCAATTGACTTTTTGTTGACTGGGTAGGCTTAAGGAGGCCACAATTTGGACAGAACCCGACCACCGGATTCTAGCCAACCTAGGCTAGATTTCGAGCAAAATTGTGGCCTTGTTAAAATGACTCCTTCGGTCAAAAAACTGAATTTTCAAAAAGGCCGAGTTCCGTTTACATAAAAAAATATATATAAAAAATGGCGGGTGGCGAGCCACCAACCCCGCCACCCCAACCCGTAATTGTAACAACAATATTAATGACGGAGGGGCGGGCCATGACCCTTGGCCCCTCCACTCATCCCACGGAACAAACAAACAACAACGGGGTGGGTGACCATCAGCCCGCCACCCCACAACCCTCATAACCATCCCACGAAACCACAATGAAACCACGGGGCGCATAAAGCAAATAATGCGGAGTTGGGTAGGGCCAACTTCCCATTGAAAAATTATGGATATGGAGGTGGGTACGGTGGGTGGGCCACCCAAGGCGGACTTGACCCAACAGAAACTTAAATTTAATTTTTTCTTTGTTTGTAATGTATGAAAAAGGGAGGAGGCCGGGCGGTACCTCCTCCATATGAACCGGGCTCCTTAACCAACTCAGCTAACCATCACTTGGGAAAATCCACCGGCCAAGTTTTATTTAAACGCAGTTTGTCAGTGCGCCCAGAAGGAGGAGGCAGTGCACGTAGTTCGAGGCAGCATTTTGCAGGAGGGCCGAATTTTCACTTTGTCAGATTTTGACAAATTTTATATGGTTTCAACACTTCTCGACGCCACGAACGTAATGGCGCTATCCATTTCTCTATCAGAGTTCTGAATTTTTCAGCCATTTTTTAATATGGAGGTGGAACCATCACCGCTGTAGAAACAAGGAGCGAAACCATGCTCCTTGAAATTTTCTCGAGGAGGTAATTTTTCTCCATGTTGGAATATAGTAAACGTTATAGTCATTTTTCACGGTTTTCCGCAGGGATTGCAATGGCGAGGGTAGATTTGCCTTTTGAGTTGCAGATTTCCAGTCCACCCTGGAGTAGAATCTTTGAGGAATCTAGGGGAGATCTAAAAGATTCCTTGAGCCCCAGATTCTCAATTTCTCAGAATTCAGAAATTTGACAGTCGATTTTGCACTATTCGATGCCACAAATCTGATGGTGCATTCAAAATTTTTCTCATTCTATTCTTCAACCACTTTTCTAAGTGGAATGCGGGTGTCAGCATTCATGTGCGAGTAGCCATTTCCACGCGATTGATGCTGTGAGATCGATGGCACAAACAACTTCAGCAGTTTGACATCCTCTTCTTCAGATGGCCCTGGATGTGAGGTATATGCAGTGCGTTCATGTACTTCTTTTGCTATGCATTGTGCTGCAAAAATCCCTATTTGATGCTTGATGTGGGATCTTGTTTCTTACGCGTTTTCATGATTCGTGCTTGATGTGATGCAGAATCATCTGTGTGATGTACTTATTGTCATGATTCATCATGTTGTGTTTGATATCCCTTTGTTGTATGTTGATGGGATACTCATGTTGTCGTCATGTATGTTTACGTTGAGATCGCTTTTATACCATGTTGGCGGGATGCTCATCGTGAATGAGTTTATGTCATACTGATAGGAGTCCTTTTGAATGAGAGTTTCCTGCAGCAGAACATCTCTTAGAGCCACTCCCGCGTGAGGGAATTTTTCCTTGTATGATAACGACATCAACTCTATGTACATCATCACTATTGACAACACTTAATGTAGTTGCCTACACCATCTTGACATTGGGGCTCGAAGACGTAGTCCCTCCTGGACGAACTCCATTATCAACGACTTATGTTTTCATGTGTTGATGATTGACATGTTTCTCTTCTTTACAACATGCACATGTATTCATTTATGTTCTTTTAAAAATGAAATTTAACACATCAAGAAAGTAAAAGGTCCTGGAAGGGTCCGTTGTCACACCCAGACTTGGATCAAGTGGTATCAGAGAGGTCTTTGCGTTGATGTGAATTGCAGCGTGAACAATGGAACGTGCAGTGACAGAGGATGAAAAAGCAATGTACGAGACCATGCTCAACATTTCCAAAAGAGTGGAAATAATGTATGAAACTCTGCAGAAAGAGACAAAGGAAAAGGAGCGATTGTAGCTTCAGTTGCAAGCCACAGAAGAGGCCCGGGAAGAACTGAAGCACAACAACCAAAAACTTCAAACAAAGAACGCTGGATTGAAAATGTTTCTACATGAAGAGAAAGAGGAGAAACATAGTTTTCTACGACAATGGCAAGAAAATGATGAGGCCTTGGAAAAGCTGCAGTGTGACCCATGTGAGGTAAAAAGTAGTTCTCCGAATTCATGTATGTGTCCTGATGATGATTTCGTTGTTTTTGAAAATCATACCACAGGAATTGGCTCCAAATTGTTGAAGAGAATGGGATATGAAGGAAAAAGCTTGGGCATTAATGGCCAAGGCATTGTCAACCCCATCAAGGTAGAAGAATTACGCCATAAGGTAGGAATTGGGTATGTCAGAAAGGAAGTTGGGGAATGCGCCACGACAACTAGCGAACCACCAACACCAGATGATGAGCAAACCTCATCAGTTCTTTCCAAACCGACAGAGGAGGTAAAATATGTTGATTTCCTTTCAGTTTCGCCATCACATAGTATGATTTATGTTGGAGATTTGGAGATCCCAATTACAGGGAAAAACATGAGGCTCCTTACAAGGATGAGGCACAAGGAGGAAGAAAAACTTGGCGTTAATAACCAAGGCATAGCTCAACAATTGGAGGTTGTGCAAAGACCTCAATTTTCAATCTTGTGATACACCGAGGGTGAATGCTCGAAGATGTCATATGCTTCCGAGACATCGTCAAAATCGTCGAGGAAAGAGAATGATGGGAACACATTCCCATCATTCCATGGAAGTTTCCGTTGTAGGGTAAGAGCTGAGGCAAGCTCTCATCACCATAATTACATCAGAGACGACAAGGAAAGGTATAACCAGTTTCGATATTCGAATGGTCATTTCGATTATAATCATGTTTTTAATGATGAACGTAAAACATGGAATTGAAAATCATGTACCTTTTGTGGATTACATAACCATACATTTTCTAAGTGTTGGAAAAGAATGGCAACACACAAAAGGATGAGGCATGAAGGACCCTCTCAACAACAGGTAAAGAAACATGTTAAACAGATTTGGAGGGAGAAGACTTATTGCAGTCACTGTGACAGAAGTGGCCATCAAAGAGACACTTGTTGGAGGCTCCATCTAGAGCAACACCTTAAAGACAAAGTGTCAGTGCATGAACCAGGTGAAATGATTGATCGAAAAGCAAGACCATCATAGGATGATGACCCGTTCACCTTGATAAGTGAAAAATGGTTTTTAGACATGTTAGCGTTTCATGGTCGTACTTTTGTAAATCATTTGTTGCATTTGAAAATGTAAAAGTAATGATGTGTTTTCCATCACTTGTTCAGCAACACTAATGTCCGGTCTTATTTTGTGTCGCATGATAAATTGTGAAAGTGATGTTGTGTTTCCATCACTTGTCAAAACAATAGTGTTTGGCCTTATGTTTGTAAATCATGTGTTGCAGTGATGAAGAATTTTCCATCACTTGTTAAAGCAACAATGATATGTAGGCCTTGTTTTCGTAATTGGGGTATTGTGTCCATCTTGATGTAAACTTGACCACCGAGTATGTGTTATGAACTCATGGCAAGTATGAGATGCTTGGGTCATTAGTTGGTCATGAAAGTCAAGCATGTAATTTGTGAAACAATGTACTATAGGTTATAGAGGTGGTAGGTGTCGGCTCGTCGCTTAAGGCTCCCAAGAACAAAGGTGAAGGAGATGGAAGCGAGGCCTTTCAGGACACTTGTGATGTAGAAAAAGTACAAAGAAGTTGCAGATTATTTTTCATGCTTTTGGAGGACCAAAAGCTCCTCAGTGGGGAGGATTGATCTAGGTGGCTCCAGGGACACACATAGGAGAAAGAGGGCTTATGAAAGCTCAAAAATCAAAGTGATCAAAATTATTTCAAACTAGGACCAAAATGTAGATCTCATCATCCTGATTGTCGTGGTGTGAACGGTTCGTCAAACCAAGTTCGTATGCGAAATTTAGAAGCAATCAAAGTTCGGTTGACTTTTCGCTGACTGTGTAGGCTTAAGGAGGCCACAATTTGGACAGAACCTGACCACCTGATTTTGGCCAAACTGGGCCAGATTCCGGGTGAAATTGTGGCCTTTTTAAAATGACTCCTTCGGTCAAAAAACCAAATTTTCAAAAAGGCCCAGTTCCGTTTATATAAAAAAAAAATATAAAAAAGGGGGGATCCCGCCACCCCAACCCATAATTGTAACATAAATATTAATGATGGAGGGGTGGGCCATGACCCCCGGCCCCTCCCCCCATCCCACGGAACAAACAAACAACAACGGGGTGGGTGGCCATGACTGCGCCACCCGACAACCCTCATAACCATCCCACAAAATCACAATGATACCATGGGGCTCATATAGCAAATAATGCGGAGTTGGGTAGGGCCAACTGCCCATTAAAAAATTACAGAGATGGAGGTGGGTACGGTGGTCGGGCCACCCAAGGCGGGGCCGACCCAACTGAAACTTAAATTTTCGTTTGTTTGTAATGTATGAAAAAAGGAGGAGGCGGGGTTTGACCGCCCAACCTCCTCCATAGGAACTGGGCTCCTTAACCAAATCAGGTAACTGTAACTTGGGAAAATCCATCGACCAAGTTTTATTTAAATGTAGTTTGTCAGTGCGCTAAGAAGGAGGAGGTAGTGCATGTAGTTCAAGGTAGCATTTTGCAGGAGGGCCGAATTTTCACTTTGTCAGATTTTGACAAATTTTATATGGTTTCAGCACTTCTCGGTGCCATGAATGCAATGGCGCTTTCCGTTTCTCCATTAGAGTTCTGAATTTTTTAGTCATTTTTCATTATGGAGGTGGAACCATGATTGCTCAAGAAATATGGAGCGGAACCATGATGCTTGAAATTTTCCCGAGGAGGTAATTTTTCTCCATGTCGGAATATAGTCAACTTTACAGTCGTTTTTCATGGTTTTTCGCAGGGATCGCAATGGCGAGGGCATATTCACCTTTTGAGTTGCATATTTCCAGTCCACCCATGGAGTAGAATCTTTGAAGAATCTATGGGGAATCTAAAAGATTCCTTAAGCCCCAGATTCTCAATTTCTCAGAATTCAGAAATTTGACAGCCAATTTTGCACTATTTGAAACCACAAATCTGATGGCGCATTCAGATTTTTCATTTTCTCATTCTATTCTTCAGCCACTTTTTAAAGTGGAATGTAGGTGTCAACATTCATGTGCGAGCAACCATTTTCATGCGATTGGTGCCGTGAGATCGACGACACGAACAACTTCAACAATTTGACATCCTCTTCTTCAGATGGCCTTGGATGTGAGGTGTATGCAGTGTGTTCATGTACTTCTTTTGCTATGCATTGTGCTGCACAGAACCGTGTTTGATGCTTTATGTGGGATCTTGTTTCTTACTCGTTTTCATGATTCTTGCTTGATGTGATGAAGAATCATATGTGTGATGTACTTGTTGTCATGATTCGTCATGTTGTGTTTGAGATCCCTTTGTTGTATGTTGATGGGATAATCATGTTGTCGTCATGTATGTTTGCATTGAGATCCCTTTTATACCATGTTGGCAAGATGCTCATCGTGCATGAGTTTATGTCATACTGATAGGATTCCTTTCGAATGAGAGTTTCCTGCAGCGGAACATCTCTTGGAGCCATTCTTGCGTGAGGGAATTTTTCCTTTTATGATAACGACATCACCTTTATGTAAATCATCACTATTGACAACACTTAATGCAGCGTCCTACACCATCTTGACATCGGGGCTCGGAGACGCAGTCCCTCTTGGACGAACTCCATTATCAACGGATTACGTTTTCATGTGTTGATGATTGACATGTTCCTCTTCTTAAAACATGCACATGTATTAATTTATGTTCTTTTAAAAATTCAATTTAACACATCACGAAAGTAAAAGGTCTTGGAAGGGTCCGTTTTCACACGGACCTAGATCAGTTTACTAGTATCTCATGAAGATGTGGTGTATACTACATGGACGGATGAATGAAAATTAATTAAAGGAGAATTGGATTTACTTGCTCAACATGGTTGTCTCAAGAGGTAAAGTTTTCAACTTGGCTAATATCCTTTCCCATGTACTGCAACTTCACATATAGCAGGCCAAAACAACATTACAAGCCAAACAAGCACCAAAGTTCTACATGCCTTCTTATCTACTGGATGATATCTGCACTCGTTATGAGTTTACCAGGATGAAATGGAATTAAATCTCGCAGGAGAAGTTACATGTCTACTTCCACTGCAAACTACTAATTGAAGTTAGTCTTCAAGGAGTTTATGATAAGCTGGTTGAGAATTTATTTGCAGTTGTCTACAAGATGATTTTTGAGACCTAACCTCCCTGAATGACAGGTTAGGTGAAGCAAGCACTTTATGAGAATGTAGATTGGGTTGCTTCACCATAAGGCACATACATCATATGTTTTTGGTGTTAGAAAACCCCTCACCTTATGCCTAGGTATGTGACCAATAAGGTGGTCTTATAGGAAGTAGCCTATCAGTTGAATAATGGATTTTTTGCACAACTCCAGAGGAGGAAGAAGGTTCCTTGGCCCTCTTTTCCTTTACAGATTAGACTTTATGAGCTTAAGAGAATTAAGGAAGCCAATTCTAAAATTGAAGAACTCAAGCGTCTTCACTTTGGAACAATGAGTTTTCGTATATATGATCCTATAAATATTTCCAGACAACATTGTGAGAAGATGCAATAAAAATAGTTGTATGAACCTATAACCATTCTAGAAGATGAAAAAAATTATGAATTGGTACAATGCACTACAAAATAATCAACCAAGAGATGAGGCAGGGTCCTCCCAGGTTTCATAGGTACCAGATATACAGATGAAGGATGTTCGACGGGAAGTCACTGTCCAAGTGGACACTATACCACCCAAAAAGTAGTTAAAACGTGATCCACTGGCAAAGAGACGTAAAAATTTCAAAGCCGATTTGATGTGCAAAGGTGAAATTGAACAAAGCAACATAATAAATCGAAGGAGGAGGAGAAGATAAGGTTAGAAGTAGAAAAGTAGAAAGAAGAAGAAGAAAATAGGAAGTAAGATGACTTGCTTAGGTAGCAACAAGAAGTAGAAGAGGAAAGGAAAATAATGGAGGAAAAGGAACAACATAACCAGTTACAAGAAGAATAAATGTAGAGAAAACAAGACGATGAAGTCACACAGATAATGGATGAAGAACAGATGGCCCGTGTAATGGAAGCAAAGTTGTAGGAAAAGGTTGCCATTGAACCAATTGTAGATGAACCTGACACTTAGTAAGAACCTCCTTTCACTGGTGGTGATCTCCTATTTAGCGAAATGGGAATTGTTCCTCCAACCAATGACATGGTTATGGATGTATCCAGTTTCACCTTCAATCAAATAAAGAAAAGGATTGTACAATAATGTCAAGGTACTTTCCCAATGATCTTGTTCATCTAGTATCCATATCTATAGAAAAGGTGATAACATCTAATACTAAGAGAAATCCCCGAACAATCATGGCAACGAATGTGTCTTTTGCGACAACAACACAGGACAATACATAACATATTTTGAGTGAGAATTCACGATTGTGGAAAAATCTAGCTGCAACAAAACAACAGGTTGATCACCTTGCCATAGAGAATCAACAATTGTCTTCTACTAGTATTAGCACAATGGAGCTATGGTCATCTATTTCTAAAGCGTTAAATCCAACGAAAGACACCATGAAGTAACCATTAAATGAGGTGATTATGTTGTTGGTGGCACCCTTGGTCCAAATTCAGAATAAATTTCAAGAGATCTTGAAGCTTCTAAATGTTACAAGTAGGGCTGTGGATTTGATGCAGGATTGGGGTGTCAAATATCATGATGTTCCTGAAAAGTTAGTAAAGAAAGATAGATTGGTTGTTGAGGTGGAAAAAACACAGTTAATACTTCATACTCAAAGTTACACCCACCTTAGTGAACAAGTGACTAACACGATAATTGCTTATCTTCAACTGCATAGTGGTTTAGAGTCTCTGACACATAACATAAACTGCCTTCTGTTAGCGCTTGGAATTCACCTAGGCTGAGATAGACAAACTCTCAAGGCTACATCAAACCATTTCACCTCGTAGCTAGCCCTACGAGGTATGAGAAGGCTCTCTTGGGTCAGATTCGGTAGATCTTTCAATATGATAAGCTGACCAATTAGGAATAAAGATTTTAGGCTAGTAAATTGATAAGGGAGGTTGATTTAAAGATTTTTGGGGTTTTTGGTGGCAATTGGAGAGAGTGCAATTCAGGGTGCGGGGATTGGGCTCAGTTTTTGCAGGGGGATCTTTGGGGCAAGGTAGGAGTGAGTGCTGATGCCTTAATCTGAGATGGATGATCAGGAATGATAGAGGAGGAGCTAAAGAGGGCAAACAACAACTTTGAATCCTCTTTAGACAGTGGAAAACATAGATATTGAACAAAATTAAAAGCTGAGCATGGCATGCATGAATTCAAACTTTATCACTTCATCTGTTCAATTAGCAGCAAAGAAAGAGATGGAACACATAAACACACTTACAATGACAAGTAGGAAACACACCATCAACACAATAATCCACAAGAATCCACAATGATGTTTGCAAAACCCTGGCCTTCCTTTTCCTCAAATTGCAGAGATACAAGTAAAATATACAATAGAGCTTCTCCCTCAAGAGTCCAACCATGAAAATGAGCAAGAGAAGGCATAATATAGATGATCTAACTCCTTTCCCCACCTCTAGGGGTCGAGCTCAGCTTCCTAGGAGCAGTTTGAACTAATTCTAAACTAAGCACTAGATAATAGGCAGTCAAAACAACTTGCCTCTAAAACTTAGGTAACCCATCCATGCATTTAATATTCACTATTTACATCAAGGAAGCTTCTAGAAGGGTTAAGAGAGATTAAATCTATCAATGTGCCATGAAAATTATCCATACATCCATCATTTACAAGTACAAATGATCAACCAAGGTAAAAAACAGAGTTTGCAGGCCTGAAAAGTCAAAACTGGCAATTTTAGCTCGAGTGGTCGCGCGGGGGGTGAGACCACTCCACAGGCAAAAACCTGTAAATTTCCCAAAAAATTCACAAATGACAAAATTTTCTCCAAATTTCTTGAAATTTGGGATGGGAGTCCCCAATCAAGTACCATGCTCAGTCAAAGAGGCTTTGGCCAAAATTTGGAGTGGATCGGGCGTTTTCCTTCGTTTTTGTGCTTTGGCCAACCGTCCTTGGAGCACCTTCGTTCTCGCCGGTATTTTTGACATTTATCTCAAACCATGACACCTGTGTAAAAAGTGAAGGAGGTTTTTCTTCCTTGGAATGTTGTGGACAAAAACCTCTCTCAGTTTTGAAAAATTCATCTTTGATTGCTCAGAAACAGCTTTTGAGTGAAACTTGTCCCGATGTGTGAAACAAGGGATTTTGTCGAAATGGAGAGAAATGAAGGGGATAGAGGGCTTCTAAATTCTTGGGGAAATTTTTGGGAGTGGGGAGGGATGTTAGGAAGCAGGGGAAAGTGGAATCTCAGAGATTGAGTGAGGGGAAGGGGTCGAAAAGGGAAAAACACAGGCCAAACCTAGAAAATTGCCAGGTTGTAGCTAGAAACTAGGGTTTGTGCAAAAATGAGGAATTTGGGGGATCTGAGTGTTGGGAAGTGTTTAATAAGGTACTTTAAGGATAGGGGAAGGTGTATGAAAATCAGGAAACAAGTTTTTCCGGTGATTTGACCGTCCAAGAGAAATTGCCTTCAAAACCCTAGGAGAGGGAAATGACCTTGCCTAGGTGCAACTGAAGCATGAACAAGGTGTGAAATGACTCATTAGATACTGAGATGATAATGAAAACCCTATGAATGATGATAAACTCAGCTGAATGATGACATAGACTGACATTTGGGCAAACCCTAGGCCTAATGCCTAGTGACCAAATTTTGTTTGAAGACTCACTGAAATGACAAAATTTGACCTTGACACTTCAACATCACTTTGTAAGAGCACATTTGATCACTGTAGGAAGGCTGAAAAGACTGACACTAACATTGGCTCCAATGGGGATGGTAGCTCTTTGGAGGTGCCAAGAACCACAGACCTCTGGGAGAGCATACCAGTGCTTTATTCATTGGGCAATGGAGTCATTATTTCGGCAAACAACACAAGACTTTGACTCATTTATTGAATGAAACTTGACTGAAAACTGACTGAAACTTAACTAGAACTTGACTCAAACCGACTCGATGGCAAACTGAAATAACTTAAACAACTCACTCAACAGACCAAACACAAATGACTCATGACTAACTTAACTTAAAACAAGAACTTACAAAGCTTTTTGAAGGGCAGCAGTCCATCAAGATTTGAAATCATGATGACAACCACCGGTGTTTCTTACAAGACTATATACATCAAACTATATCAAAATGCCAATGCAACCAATCAAGAAGATGCCTTCTTGATTGATTCTCCTGATCAGATCTCATGATCAACAATAGATAGTGGTAACTGGGCATCCAAAGACATAGCTGACCATATTCTCCTTCATCACTGAACACTGCAATAAACACTATCACTGCTGGCTGCAACAAACTTGCTAGAGGATCATGAAAAACATGAAGATTTGCCACTGCCACCTCCTGCTGAAAGATCAAGGTGTCCTTTGTTTCAAATTCTGATCTACCTTCATCATGTGCTTCGTTAAAAGTAGGCTCATAGGCTTCAAAAAACTCCGAACAAATGGATGAGCAGATCTCTTCTTGGAAAAACACTTCAGCACATGAAACATATGAAGAATCTGAAAGGGAATCCTGAATGCTATGATCTTCTATGGTGTGAATGTGCTGTAGGTCATCTTCATATGATATCACAACCAAATTATCAAGTTCCTTATTACATTCTTCAATCATAAGGAAAGAAACTTCAGCTGATTCTTGAAGTGCACCAATGACATTTCTATCATCTACCATAAATTCATCCAAAGGAACTGTTTTACTTACTTGAATGAAGATGTCATCTTGTTGTTCATGAGCTGGCTGAATTACCTCCTCATGCAGGCTCTGTTCTGATGGCATAAGGATATTTGGATCAAGAACTTTGTCCATGATCTCAACAACAAAACTCTCCTTTTCAGGATTCGGCACAAGGTATTCTTGGTCACCATGATTTGAATGTAGTTCTGAAGTAGTTGTCCTAACATTATCACATTCTGCAATCAACACTGGAATTACTTGCATGCTGCTGTCTTCTGTGGGCAAATCTGAAACAACATTTGCTCTTTCCTCATTTTCAACCATATGGAAATCTTCAGCTTGCTGATCTTGACAAGTATCCTCTAAGATTTTTGTGTGCTGCTGAAATGGATTTTCATACAGAGCCTCCATGATCTCTTCATCCATGAAATTATCATCTTCATAAAACTTCTCAAGGCTTTCAATAAAACTATAAGCATGCTTGCAACAGTCATGAACCAAATTTAATGATGGATAAGATGCTTGATATCTTTCAATGAACATAGCATGAAAATCCTTTAAACAGTAAATACAAGCAGGCGGCAAACTTTCATACCATGATTGGGCTTTACCTTCCAGAGTGGCCAAGAATATCTTCATCAAGCAATCCTCAGGAAAATCGATCTTCAACTTGCGAATATGCATATGAAATCTAACTAGATGAAGAGAAGCATCCTTCTTACCATCATCTTTAAATGTAGGCAAATTCCTTGACCAATCTACCTTGGGAATCTTATTCGGAAAACCTAGGATGTGATCTCGGCTCAAGGGAGCATATCTTCTTGCGATTAGGTCCATCATGAAAATCTCACAGCTACTGATATTCCTGCAGTGAAGTCACCATGAAGCATAGGTTGCTGGATTCTTCAGTGAAAGGAGTCGCCAAGTGAATGATTCAGCCTTTCAAGTGTCTGATCGTTGTCCACTATCAACAATCAGATCTGAACTTGATACATTTACTGGGGTAAGTGTCAATGAAGCGCTACGTTCACAAGCTCACGGAGATTGACTGAAGCAGCGTTTATCTACTTGCGCTGATGTAAAACAAGAGCGTTTTCGAAGGCTACCTGGCGTAACTTCAGGCTCCGTCTAAGACTTATGAAATAACATGTCAATGAGCAAAGGTTTAGATGTTCTCCCCAATATGGTCGCCACTATGTTAGCGCTTGGAATTCACCTAGGCTGAGATAGACAAACTCTCAAGGCTACATCAAACCATTTCACCTCGTAGCTAGCCCAACGAGGTATGAGAAGGCTCTCTCGGGTCAGATTCGGTAGATCTTTCAATATGATAAGCTGACCAATTAGGAATAAAGATTTTAGGCTAGTAAATTGATAAGGGAGGTTGATTTAAAGATTTTTGGGGTTTTTGGTGGCAATTGGAGGGAGTGCAATTCAGGGTGCGGGGATTGGGCTCAGTTTTTGCAGGGGGATCTTTGGGGAAAGGTAGGAGTGAGTGCTGATGCCTTAATCTGAGATGGATGATCAGGAATGATAGAGGAGGAGCTAAAGAGGGCAAACAACAACTTTGAATCCTCTTTAGACAGTGGAAAACATAGATATTGAACAAAATTAAAAGCTGAGCATGGCATGCATGAATTCAAACTTTATCACTTCATCTGTTCAATTAGCAGCAAAGAAAGAGATGGAACACATAAACACACTTACAATGACAAGTAGGAAACACACCATCAACACAATAATCCACAAGAATCCACAATGATGTCTGCAAAACCCTGGCCTTCCTTTTCCTCAAATTGCAGAGATACAAGTAAAATATACAATAGAGCTTCTCCCTCAAGAGTCCAACCATGAAAATGAGCAAGAGAAGGCATAATATAGATGATCTAACTCCTTTCCCCACCTCTAGGGGTCGAGCTCAGCTTCCTAGGAGCAGTTTGAACTAATTCTAAACTAAGCACTAGATAATAGGCAGTCAAAACAACTTGCCTCTAAAACTTAGGTAACCCATCCATGCATTTAATATTCACTATTTACATCAAGGAAGCTTCTAGAAGGGTTAAGAGAGATTAAATCTATCAATGTGCCATGAAAATTATCCATACATCCATCATTTACAAGTACAAATGATCAACCAAGGTAAAAAACAGAGTTTGCAGGCCTGAAAAGTCAAAACTGGCAATTTTAGCTCGAGTGGTCACGCGGGGGGTGAGACCACTCCACAGGCAAAAACCTGTAAATTTCCCAAAAAATTCACAAATGACAAAATTTTCTCCAAATTTCTTGAAATTTGGGCTGGGAGTCCCCAATCAAGTACCATGCTCAGCCAAAGAGGCTTTGGCCAAAATTTGGAGTGGATCGGGCGTTTTCCTTCGTTTTTGTGCTTTGGCCAACCGTCCTTGGAGCACCTTCGTTCTCGCCGGTATTTTTGACATTTCTCTCAAACCATGACACCTGTGTAAAAAGTGAAGGAGGTTTTTCTTTCTTGGAATGTTGTGGATAAAAACCTCTCTCAGTTTTGCAAAATTCATCTTTGATTGCTCAGAAACAGCTTTTGAGTGAAACTTGTCCCGATGTGTGAAACAAGGGATTTTGTCGAAATGGAGCGAAATGAAGGGGATAGAGGGCTTCTAAATTCTTGGGGAAATTTTTGGGAGTGGGGAGGGATGTTAGGAAGCACGGGAAAGTGGAATCTCAGATATTGAGTGAGGGGAAGGGGTCGAAAAGGGCAAAACACAGGCCAAACCTAGAAAATTGCGAGGTTGTAGCTAGAAACTAGGGTTTGTGCAAAAATGAGGAATTTGGGGGATCTGAGTGTTGGGAAGTGTTTAATAAGGTACTTTAAGGATAGGGGAAGGTGTATGAACATCAGGAAACAAGTTTTTCCGGTGATTTGACCGTCCAAGAGAAATTGCCTTCAAAACCCTAGGAGAGAGAAATGACCTTGCCTAGGTGCAACTGAAGCATGAACAAGGTGTGAAATGACTCATTAGATACTGAGATGATAATGACAACCCTATGAATGATGATAAACTCAGTTGAATGATGACATAGACTGACATTTGGGCAAACCCTAGGCCTAATGCCTAGTGACCAAATTTTGTTTGAAGACTCACTGAAATGACAAAATTTGACCTTGACACTTCAAAATCACTTTGTAAGAGCACATTTGATCACTGTAGGAAGGCTGAAAATACTGACACTAACACCTTCTATGGGTTCACTTGGAGAATAAAGAGGAAAGGATGTCATCATGTGGGATATAAAGGAGTTTATTGAGGAAATCAAGCAAGCAACAAATCAAGAAGGTTTGGAGATTGCCAAGAACACTATTATAGAATATGAAATTGGGCCAACTAAAGTCCACATGAAATTATCCTAGATATGGAATAACATACAATCAAGCTCCAAATCCATATTATCAGATGCATTGGAGGTAAAAATGTGATATATTGCAGAACTACTAGTCAGAGTTAATTTAGTTATCGAAGCAATGTTCAGAGCATGGCACGCCTACATTGCAAATTAACTCCATGTCCAAGCTACTGATTTTTCCTTTTCTCCATGAGAGTTTTGTCCTATATAGCCACCATTTTGATGTAAATTGTATGTTTTGAATAATAAGTACAAATGATCTGTAAAATTCTGTGGATATTCCATTGGATAGTTTGTCACAACAAATATGATAATATTATATTAAAAATATGAGATTCTACACTACTACAATTTTATTTAATTTCTAAATCTGTAAAATTAACCGTAATTAGTGCATGCATGTAAAACTAAATCAATCAGAAAATTAGAGAAGAAAAAAATAAGCTCACACACACATAATACACAAGATATGCTCTCTGGGAAACCCTTTCGGGAGAAAACCCAACTAGAAGGTGTGGTCTCTTTGCTCTCTTTCTCGGTCTGGAAATATGGCAGCAGATACAAAGAAGTAATGTTTGTGGCCCATGGGCTACTACAATGAAAAAATCCTCTATGTGTTCTCTACATCCTATCTATCTTGGCTATCTATGCTCAATTATGGAACAAAATTCTCTCGAAACAATGGAATGCCTCTTCCTCCTAGTGGTATGATTATGACACAACCGATAGCATAATAATGCTTAAGATTGACTACGTCAACTCTTAACTAGAGTTACGAAATATAATATTCTAGAGTATTTTAATAAAAAACACGTGGCTTTCCCCTTTTCCATGAATAATGGGGGCTGACGTGACATCCTCCCAAAATATAGGTTTGAAAATAGAAAGGCCAATTTCTGAGTGGCATAACTTTTGCATATAGACTCCGATATACCTGATTCTTGCACAATTGGAAAGCTATATGTGTGCAGAATAACATGAAAATATGCTGTGATTTAGTGTCAAATTTTTACCTCCTAAAAATGTCATTTTATTGCTCAAAATGCTCCTGAAAGATTTCAGACCCCATTTTTCCAAACTAGGTCCCGCTAGTAAAAATGATCACCGTGAGCCGATTCCTCCACTTTTTCCACTAAAAATGCCTCGAGATGGATGAAAAATAATATAAGGATCCAATTCAGATCACACCTCCCCATTTTTGGAGGCTTTTGATCCCCAAATATTTTACTGAATGAGGTGAGGAAATTTTTCGTCCACCTTCTCTCTGGTGTACCATTTAGCTTTTACTGGAAGAGTTCCCTTCAACCCAATATGCCAAAGGTATTGTTGCCCTTGTCTTGTAGTTTTGGACCTCTTTTGCAAAATTTTATCTTCTGTCAACTCTGGCTAAGCGTCTGGTGCCAAATCCTACACAAAAGGTAGGACTTGTTCCTCTTCTTGATCTAGCATGGAAGGCCCATAAAGTTTTAAATTCTCCACATTTACAACTGAGTGAATGCGAATATATGGTGGAAAACTGTGTTGATATGCATTATCACCCACCTTTTCTAGTATCTCAAAGGGACCATACCTTAGAGCCTTGGGTTTCTTACCAGGCGCCTGCAACCTCTCCTTGTTCAACTGTAGCCATACTTTGTCTCCCACCTTGAATGATTTATTTATTCTGTGTTGATAATGCCTAGCCTTATACTTCACCCGTGACTTTTATAATGTTTCCTATACCTGTAGATGGATCTGTGTTATGAAACTAGCTCAAGAAAAGATAGAAAAGATAGATCAACGCCTTAGAATTCAGCCTCTTCGAGGGGGAAACCTCCTTTACATTACATAAATGAACAATTCTTGGATGATACAAATGACAAAACCTCCTTTCTATATATAGGAGTCTAAGGAGTCACAATATAATCCAACCGACCTAACAATAATAATATAAAGCCACAAAAATAACCATAGAGGGATTCTATGGGGCACAGAAATAACAATATGGGGGTAATAGGGGCACAACAATATAAATAGGGGGTATAACTACAATAGTAATGGGGTAATCACTAGTATTATAGGGACCCAACATGCCCCTCTCCTTCAAAAAAGTGTTGTCCTCAACGCTTGAGCAGTTCTGGATACTTCTGTATAAAATTCTCATCCTCCCATGTGGAATCTTCAGCAGATAAGTTCTTCCACTTGATAAGATACTCTGAAATTGATCGATTTCGTAGCTGTCGAGTTCTTGTTTCTGTGATTGCTTCCGGTTCCAATATAATTTTTCCTTCCTCGTCAAGTTCTGGCAATATTGTTTGAATTGGGAGCTTGTCACCTATAACCTTCTTTAAACATGAAACATGGAAAACTGGGTGCAATCGAGAAGCTGCAGGAAGCTCCAATTTGTATGCCATAGTACCAATATTTTCCAACACCTTGTACGGACCATAATACTTTGGTGATAATTTATTATCCTTCTTAGCTTGCTTTAGGGACATTTTCTTATATGGTTGTAGCCGTAGGAATACCCAATCACCTACATCAAAACTTCTTTCACTGCGATGTTGATCTGCCTGTTGTTTCATTCTATTTTGTGCCAACACGAGGTTATCCTTTAAGAGTTGGAGGACTTGTTGTTGATGTTCGATGTGATGTTCCACTGCCTGAACCTTAGAATTTTCTCTTAAATATGATGTGATGGATGGTGGTTGATACCCATAAAGTGCCATAAATGGGGTCATTTTTGTTGCTGTATGGAAGGAAGTGTTATACCACCATTCAGCTAGAGGCAACCATTTGACCCATTGTGTCTGTTTATCAGATACAAAGCAACGAAGATATCCTTCCAAACATTTGTTTACTATCTCAGTTTGCCCATCAGATTGAGGATGATAAGATGAGCTATGAGCTAACTGAGTACCAAGACAAGAAAATAATTCTGTCCAAAAATTTCCAGTGAAAATGGGATCTCTGTCACTTACAATAATCTTTGGGTTTCCATGTAGCTTTTGAACTGTTTCCATAAATGCAGTAGAAACTGTACTGGCTTTAAATGGATGTGATAATGCACAAAAGTGTGCATACTTGGTAAGTCTGTCAACTACCACCATGATGACACTCTTTCCCTCAGACTTGGGTAAACCTGTGATAAAATCCATTGAAACCTCCTCCCAACGTTGGCTTGGAATGGATAAAGGTTGTAATAGACCTGGTGTCTTAATTGTTTCAACTTTATTTTGCTGGCAAACCAAACATTCTGCCACAAACTTTTGAATATCTGATTTAAGGCCATCCCAAAAAAATTCCTTCTTAACCCTGTGGTAAGTTTTTAAAAATCCTGAGTGCCCTCCTAAGGGAGAAGTGTGCAATTCCATAAGAATCTTTTGTTTTAGCTGGGAATTCTTACAGAGGTATAAGCGATCTTTGTACCATAACGAATCATTTTGCCAGCTAAATGTATCAGAAGTACTGGAATCTTGTTGTAGCTTTTGAATAAGTGCCCACACTTCTTCGTCATTCTTCCATTCCTCCCTTGCTTTGTTTATCCAATCTGGTTGGATAATAGAAATGGCACACAACAATGCTTCCACATCCTCATCCTTTCTTGAGAGTGCATCTGCCACCACATTTTGCTTCCCTTTTTTGTAGATGATTTCAAAGTCATAACCCAACATCTTTGTGACCCACTTTTGTTGCTCTTCAGAGGATAATCTTTGTTCTAAAAAGTATTTAAGGCTATCATGATCCGTTTTACCTTGAAGTGTCTTCCCATTAGGTAGGGTCGCCATTTCTTAAGTGCATGGAGTATTGCCAACATTTCCTTCTCATAAATAGCTTTGTTTAAAAACTTTCCCTTGATTGGACGACTTTCAAAAGCAATGGGTCTTTCATCTTGCATTAGAACAGCACCAATTCCATTTCCTGAAGCATCACATTCCACAATAAAGGTTTTTGTGAAGTCCGGTGTAGCTAAGACCGGTGCTTGGCACATTGCCTCTTTAAGATGTTCAAAGGCCTTTGTTGCTTCCGAAGTCCATGAAAATGAATCTTTCTTCAATAATGTTGTTAGAGGTGCTGCTATTCTCCCATAATTCTTAACAAACTTGCGATAATACCCTGTCAACCCAAGAAATCCTCGCAGATGCTTTATGGATGTGGGGATTTTCCATTCCTTAATGGCTTTAATTTTGCTAGGGTCTACCTTAACTCCTTCATGAGATACAATATGACCCAAATATTCCACCTCCTGGACTCCAAAGAAACATTTGGATCTTTTTGCATATAATTGTTTCTCCTCCAATAGTTGTAACACCCTGTCAACATGTTCAACATGATCCTTCCAAGACTTGTTGTAGATTAGTATATCATCAAAAAATACTAACACAAATTTTCTAAGGAATGGTTTGAAAATTGAATTCATCAAACCTTGAAATGTTGAAGGTGCATTGGTAAGGCCAAAAGGCATGACCAAAAATTCATAATGACCCTCATGAGTTCTAAATGCTGTTTTCGGAATGTCTTCAATCTTCATTCTAATTTGATGATATCCCGAACGAAGATCCAACTTGGTGAAGTAAATTGATCCATGCAATTCATCCAGTAATTCATCAATAACAGGAATGGGGAACTTATCTTTAATAGTGAGCTTGTTGAGCTCCCTATAATCTGGACACATGCGCCATGATCCATCCTTCTTGTGCACCAATACTACTGGAGCTGAGAAAGAACTTTGACTCGGTTGAATTATACCAGCCTCTAGCATTTCTGCAACCATACGTTCAATTTCACTTTTTTGGACATATGGATATCTGTACGGCCTGATGTTTGGAGGAACACTTCCTGGAATCAGATGAATAGCATGATCATGATCACGCATAGGTGGGAGACCTTTGGGAGTCTCAAATACCTTGGAATGATTGTCCAGGACTTTTTGGAGATCTGGAGAAATAGATGATTCCAATGTGGAAACATCTAGCGAACATAATTGTGCAATTACACCTCTTTGCTCCTTTTTTAGAAGCTTTTTCATGCCATTAGAGCTGATTATCTTTCCTGGTTTCCCTGCAATACCCCTTAATTCAACTTCCTTTCCTTCCACAAAAAATTTCATGAAAAGTTCTTGAAAATTAAAAGCTATTGTACCCAAGGATTGTAGCCATTGGACTCCTAGTACAACATCAGCACCTCCCATTGGAATGGAAAGCATTGGGCTAGTCAATACATATTCTCCCATGGATAGCTTGATATTATGGCACTTTCCAGAACAATTTATTGTTCCTCCATTTGCAATCATCACTTGACACTCTGGTGCTGGATATAGGAAGCAATTCAATTCTTTTGCTACCCTACAATGAATAAAATTGTGGGTGCTTCCTGAATCAATCAACACTATTACCTTTTTCTTCTTGATTTGTCCTTCTATCTTGATGGTTTGAGGAGTGGTAATTCCCACCAATGCATTACAAGATATGGTCGGATTTATTTGTTCTTCATCTAGGCTTTGTTCCTGGAATATATCCTCTTCTTTTGACCTTTCTTGCTCCTTTTCTTCTTCCTCTTCACAATCTATGTAGAATAATTTCTTCTCAGCACACTTATGACCTTTTGTGTATTTGCTATCACAATTGTAACAAAGCCCTTTTGCTCTTTTTTCTTCCAATTGTTGTGGTGTCAACCTTTTAGGTTGTGGAAGACTATGGGCAACAACACTTCCGTCTTTATAGTTGTGAACGGTATGCTTCCTAGTTGCCATAATTTTGCTTTCCATTTTTCTTGCTAACCTGAATGCCTTCTCTAATGAATCAGGTTCCCAAAGGCGCACATCATGTTGGATATTATCCTTTAAAGACCCTATGAACACATCAATCCTATGCTCCTCTAGAATATCTTTTACCCTTATGTTCAATTTTTGGAACTCCTCAATGTGCTCCATTATTGAACCCTTTTGTTTGAGACTTATCAATTGGCTAAAAAAAGTGTTGCTTTTTGTATCCTCATAATGTGCTATCAATTCTTCTGTAAAAATTGCCCAAGTGATAAATTGTTTACGAGAACAAAGCCATTGATACCATACAAACTGATTTGGTTCCAAATATAAAGTTTCCATACGTACCTTTTGTGTGTTTTGCACATTATTGAGATCGAAGAATTGCTCCATCTGTAATATCCATGTGGCGGGATCCTTGCCATCAAACTTCCTCATATTGATTTTTGGAACATGGTGAGTCTTCGATCCAACATTAGAGTCTATGGAATCATGATTAACATTTATTTTATTCTCATCATGAGTTTCCTTTACTACCTTTTCACCATTAGTGACCCTTTCTTGTAGCAACTTCTTCAATTCATCCATCTTATCATCCATGCCATCAATTTTAGCGTCCATGCCATTCAACTTAGCTTCCATGCCATCCATCTTAGCTTCCATGCCTTTTATCTTAGATTCCACGCCATTTACCGTAGATTCAACGCCACTTATCTTAGCTTCTGTTAGCTTTTGTGAGCGTGACATTTGTTGCACTTGTTCTTGTAATTTTGATATATCATGTAGCATTTCTTCCTCTTCTTCATGAGTCATGCTAGAGCTTTCAGGTTCCTTACTAGGTGTTTGCATTTTCTTTCCTCGGGGCATCAGTTACCGATAATAATGTTTTACTATGGCCTTTGAATTCCGTTAAACCAAGCTTACACAAAAATTAAAAAAAAAAACTACACACCTTTTTTCACTTAATAGAAGCCTGCTATTGAATCTGATGTATCTCTGTAATTTCGGATCATCCAATTCTGAAATTGCTACCTGCAGTAGCCTTCTGCGTCCTCTTTCCAATGCCATAAGTCTGAGCCAAATTGGATTCTCCAAGGAAGAGTTATGTGAATTCTCCCACAGTGACTTGCTTTTAGACTGGTTCAGTAGAGCGAACTTGTACGACGTGCCACGAGTCACTGTTTTAACCTTTGAATCTGAAACACACATACAAGAAGCTATAGTCCGTCCTCTTGCTGTACCTTTTTACGAAATTTCAATCCGATCCTCAGAGAGAGAGTTATGACGATTTTCCCCAGGTCACCTGTTTTGAATGTAATTCAGGAGTCTGCAAAAAGGCCAACTTCCTCAGATCATATCTCCGAAAATATCGCGCGAAAAGCTCTGAAATTCGCACCCAAGGTTCCGCGCCAATTCTTCTCAGATGGGTTTTTTTTGCGACTTCTGAAACGTCACAGAAAAATAGTTATAGCGAAAATGCCACGATGACCTGTTTGGAGCAGCGAAACCCTAGGATCCAAAGCTCTGATACCAAATGTTATGAAACCAGCTCAAGAAAAGATAGAAAAGATAGATCAACGCCTTAGAATTCAGCCTCTTCGAGGGGGAAACCTCCTTTACATTACATAAATGAACAATTCTTGGATGATACAAATGACAAAACCTCCTTTCTATATATAGGAGTCTAAGGAGTCACAATATAATCCAACCGACCTAACAATACTAATATAAAGCCACAAAAATAACAATAGAGGGATTCTATGGGGCACAGAAATAACAATATGGGGGTAATAGGGGCACAAAAATATAAATAGGGGGTATAACTACAATAGTAATGGGGTAATCACTAGTATTATAGGGACCCAACAATCTGCCTGATCTTCTCTATAAATTTTTCATCCCTCAAAGCATCTCCTGTAATCTCTTTCTTCACTCCTCCTTGCCACCCATATGCAATATCCAAAGGTGAAGGTGTAAAATATCCAAAACAAGTTTCAAATGGGGACTTTCCTGGAAAAGTGTGGACCACTTTGTTATAAGAATGTTGTATATATACCAGATTTTCATCCTAGGTCTTTGGATGCTTTTGGTTGTAACCCCTCAGAAGCTTCACAAAAGTCCTATTGACTACTTATGTCTGCCCATCTTTCTGTGGATGGAATGTTGTATATCACTTCAACTTTGTGTTGATCTTCTCCCATGATGTAGTACAGATTGCACTGACAAATCTTGTATCCCTATCTGAAATTATGCTCCTTGGTATCCCAAAGTGTACCTAGACCTCTCCAAAGAACTTGTTTTCTGCTTCTTGTCCGTTGATGGTCTTTTTACAGTGCATCATAATACACATCTTACTGAACCTATAAACTACCACGAATAGTTGGTCATGTCCCTTCCTGGTTGTTGGGAAACCTCCCACAAAGTCCATGGAAATTCTTTCCCAAGGACGAGTAGGTACATATAAGGGATGATACAAACCCTGTTTCTTGTTGCTAGGCTTTCTGGTATAATAAAGCATGCATCCTCTTATGAACCTAGATACCTGCTCTTGCATCTTAGGCCAATACCCATACCTTTGCAAGTTAGCCACAATCTTCCTACACCAAAGTGCCCTGCAACCTTGGAGGTGTGAGCCTCTCTAATCAACTGAAAATACTCACCTTTAGGAACACATAGCTTATCTAGCATGTAGAGCAACCCACCCTGGAGATGGTAGTCAATGGTGATGTCACCATCATGCACATGACTCTGACTCTACAACTGCTAATACACCTCCTTGAAGTCCTCATCTTTTGAATATGCTTATCTGTATGCATCATGGGTGAATAGATCCATGTGCGTAGGAGTCCCCAAAGCTGCAATCTTTGAAGTGGGTGGCCTTGAAAGCGTATCTACCAACTTGTTTTTGTTTTCCTTCTTATATTTGATCACCAAATAAAACTACTGTAAAATCCCGATCCACTTGTAATGCCTGGTCTGTTGTAGCTTATTCTGGGCCGACAGGTACTGTAACGGTTGGTGATCTGTGTGGATTGTTGTTTCCTTTCCCATTAGATAGTTCTTCCACTTCTTCACAACTTTCATCGTGGAATAGAGCTCCTTATCGTAGGTAGGGTAGTTAAGAATTTCCCCATGAAATACTTCAGAATGGTAGCAAATGGGCCTTCCTCCTTGCATCAAGACGACTCCCATAACATACCCACTTGCATCTGTCTCCACTTCAACCATTGCAAGTTTGGTAATGCCAGAACTATTTCTTCACTGGTATTCTTTTTTAACTCATCGAAAGCCTTCTCCTACCCTTTTCCCCACTGGAAAATCTTGCCACTTGCTGTTATGGCATGGAGCGGTGGTGCTACCACTGAAAATGAGGCTATGAATTTCCTCAAGTACTGCGTTTCTCCAATGAAACTCCTAACCTCAGTAACATTAGTAGGCACCGACCATTTCATGATGGCCTCTATATTGGAAGGATTTATCTTCAATTCCCCTCCACCAATCACATATCCGAAATACACCAAGGACTGGTGTGCAAAATCGCACTTCTTGAGATTTTCTAGCAGCTGGTGCTTCTTGAATGTTTCCAACACCTGTGTCAAATGTGAAATATGCTCCTCCTAGGTAGAACAATATACCAGTATATCATCCAAATAGACAATAACAATTGAATCTATAAAAGGGCACAATACATCATTCATTAATCTCATAAATGTAGTTGGTGCATTACATAGGCCAAATGGCATAACTAACCTCTCATACAAACATTGCCTGGTTTTGAAGGTGGTATTCCATGTATTTTCTTCTTTGACGGGAACCTCGTGATATCCAAATTTCAAGTCCAGCTTGGTGAAAATTTTTTCTTGCTGCAACTGATCGAGCATATTGTCTATCCTGGGCAGGGGGTATTTGTTATTGAACACGATTTTATTCAACGCCCTGTAATCTATACACATACGCCAAGTCCCATCCTTTTTGCCACAATGATGATGGGTGACCCACATGGTGATGTACTTGGTCGAATGACACCCTATTCCGGCAACTGCTGCAACTATTTCTTCACCTCACTTTCTTCTATAACATACTTCATGTACAACCCAATATTTGGCAATGGGGAGTCTGTCAATAGCTAGATCTCATGCTCCACTTCTCTCTTCAGGGGTAGCCCTTTAGGCTCTCGGAACACGTCCTTGTATGGCTATAACAACTCCTCCAATTGTTGTTCTTTTTCTTAGTACACCCCTCTAGGGTTGCCTTGCCTCTTATCGACTCGTCTACAGACTGATTTTCTCTTAAAAACAATAAACCATACTTCTTGCTGGAACCGATCAATTTCTTATCTTGGTTGGTACTTACTAGTGAAATTTTTGACTTGCCTTTGTGTGCGTTGAATCTTGATGATGAATGATTTTCCATCCTTGATGAGACGGTACTGGTTAACTCTCCTAATGAATATTTCATCATGCATGTACATGTATGGACTCCCAAACATGACTCCACATACATTAAGGGGAACCAAATTTAGATCTACTTCATCAATAAAATCAACAATCATAGAAAATATAAATTTTCATTGTTTTGTTACCTTCAGCTCTACATCCTTATGCACCCATCCTAGTGGATATGTGTTTGGATGATCAAAAACTTGCCAACTTCTTGACTAGATTTTCTGCAATGAGATTTTCCGCAATCTTGAGTCAAATAGAGCATCAATCTTCATCTTCTTGACTTGTATATTTACATGGAAGAGTTTGGTCATTTATTTCTCTTCCTATTGCTGAAGGCTACTCAGATTCACCTCCTTTCTACATTGATGTACATACGATCTTCTCATCCACGTTTGAGCTGCTTTCAACTTGGTTCCTCGAATAAGTGGCCATGAGATTCTTCTTATTATTATCTTTCTTTTTGTTCTCCGGGTTTAGCTTTGGATGAAACTTCCAACACTTCTCCCCTATATTGCCATCAATGTTGCAGTGGTTGCTAGGATCTTTTCACTGGTGTGTTGTGGCTTCCGTCTTTTTATCTTTTCCCCCTTTTGCTTCTTCTTCCCATCCTTAGAAGCGTCTTGTTGCTCCTTTCGCTTTGATCCACTTGATTGTGCTCCTTTCAAGCCTATGTTCTCCAGGTACTATGCTTGTACACAAGCCTCACCCACCATTTTGGGATTGAAAAACATCACTTGCTCACGCAGATGGGGGTGCAAACCCCCCAAATACTTGAGGAGTACTTCCGGGTTCTTCGGAGAGATGCCCAACATTATAGCCATCTTTCTGAATTTTTTGGTGTACTCTTGCATGCTTTGGCCCAACTTTTACCTGAAGTAATGCCACTGGAACCATTGGTTTTCCACTTACCCAATGGGATAAAACTATGACTTAATGAGGGTTTTTTAATCCTCCCACTTAGTCACTGGAGGTTCTCCCTCCAACCTCAGGGTTTCCATGTGGCTCTCCCACTAAGTCAGTGCATGGCCCTCCAATTTCAGCCGCACGAATGAGATCTTCTACCCTTCCTCTATCTGATGGAAACTGAAGTAAACTTTAAGTTTTTGCAAGTAGTGGTTCAAATTAAGAGCGTTGATATCGCCGTGGTATGGCTTGATATCGACTTTTGCCTCCACTTTAAACAGGGATTGGTTCACGGTACGCAAACCAGATTGATCTTTTTTGGGTTCTTTCTTTGACTGGTTATTTATGTCTTCCTGATCTCTTGATCCCCCTTCTGATTTGTCCTCTGCATTCGAACCCCCTTCTCCAAATATCCCCAAATTATTTCTTAGGCCTGCCATGAGGAGGTTTACATTGTGTTTTATATCTGTGACTTGTTCTTCGATCTGTGAAAACCTCACCTTTACAGGATCATGAGGTTGATTTATAGATTCGTCGCCCATGATTAGGGTTTTATGATTTTCATCCTCACCGATCTAGATCCATGAAATCTACACAAATTGCCTAAAGAAATATGCTCTGAGACCAAATGATCCGTAAATTTCTGTGGATATTCCATTGGACAATTTGTCACAACAAATTTGATAATATTAAATTAAAAAGAAGAGATTCTACACTATTACATTTTTATTTAATTTCTAGATCTGTAAAATTAACTGTAATTGGTGCATGCATGTAAACATAAATAAAAATGAAAATTAGAGAACGAAAAAATAAGCTCACACACACATAATACACAAGATATGCTCTCTGGGAAACCCTTTCAGGAGAAAACCTAGCTGGAAGGTGAAGCCACTTCACCCTCTTTCTCTGTTTGGAAATATGGCTGCAGATACAAAGACAATGTCTGTGGCCCATGGGATGCTACAGTGCACATATCCTCTCTGTGTATTCTACCTCCTATCTCTCCTAGCTATCTTTGCTCAACTATGGAACAAAATGCTCTTGAAAGAATGGAATGCCTCTTCCTTCTAGTGGTCCGGTTATAACACAGCTTGATAGCCTACTAGTGGTTAGGTTTGACTACATCAACTCTTAACTAAAGTTATAGAATAGACTCTTCTAGAGTATTTTACATAAAAAACACATGGATAGCCCCTTTTCCATGAAAAATGGGGTTTATGTGGCATCCTATCGAACTATAGGTGTGAAAATAGGAAGGCCAACATCTGAGTGACATAAATTCTTGCATATGCACTCCGTTTGACGCAATTATTGCATTGTTGGAAAGCTCTATGTGTGTAGAATAACATGAAAATGTGATGCATATATGAAACTAAGTTTTACCCCCAAAAATCTTCGTTTGATTCCTCAAAATGATGCTAGAAGGTTTCAGACCCCATTTTGCCAAGCTGGGTCTTGCCAGTAAAAACAATCCCATGAGCTGATTCCTCCACCTTTTCCACTACAAATGGATCGAGATGGATGAAAAACAATATAATGATCCAATTCGGATCACCAAATGTAAAATAATTCCAAGAGACACATGTGGAATGTGAAGAGTTACATAGAAGTCCATATGTTGTGGAAGTCACAGAGTCATGAGGAAGCTCAAAGTTCATTAAAATTTGTTATAAATCAGTCCTCATAATTCAACAAAGGGCTTGGATATTTAGGTATTTGGCCTTGGCTTCTCTAATGGTGCATAAGGGATAAGATCATTAGTTCGGAGAGGCAAGTTGTAGCTTGATGTTCCACTATTAGAGGTAGTGTTTTATCAATGTAACAATGTACTTGGATCTTTCATTAATGATCAAAATCTCTTGGAGCCACACTCTTTCATGCATTTATTGTAAATTTTGTAAGACTATTCTTTAGATGTTTGCGGTATATGTTGTGTTATGCATACTAAATATAATTAATTATTTCAATTCTTTAGATATGAACCTTGTTGAATGGGTGTTGTTATGCGTATATATGATCATTATTATCTTGTGAACTAATTTGAAAGTTAAACAACGCATCCTCTTAATTTCTCTCGTGTGTCTCTTCCATGATAGTATTAGTACTTTTTTGTTACAGGTTCATCTCTTATCATTCTCGCACGGAAGCTCCTTTTACAACTTACACTTGGTGTCACATAAATATTACACACTTGTTAACCCAAAGTTATGTGTATGATATCTTGTGTATGTTTTGCAGCCAAGGCATTCCTTTAAAATCACTTGCAACGGTGGCTAGACCTTATTTTCGAATGGGGCTCCTACACCAAACAATGTGAGGTCTAATTGGGACTTCACTTCCGCAAGACCCTTGTATGTTGGCGACATCCAACATTGTCAAAATCTTAGCGCTAGGTGGGACACATGACAAGTTGAGACTGTAAAGTCTGTTTGAATCTCTTATCTTAAATGAATGCATCCTAGATCATAATCCCGAGGTGTTTTTAAAAGGATTTGGATCTTTCAATCCCTGCAACATTCTTACATAACTTGTCAAATTTAAATTTTGATGGCAAGGGTCCAACAACCTTCCTTGATTATGTGGTTGAATTCATACAATTATATTTTTCAGTGGATTTTATTTTGAAGATTTTATTGCTCGATTGTTCACCCTCACTTTGGATGGTCATTCCAATAAATGTTTTTATTCCTTACCTGTTGCTTCTATCCATTCTTTCAAATAACTGGTTAATGAGATTCTTCATGTCTTAGACAAGTATGGTTATCAATATGTTTGTAATATAAGTGATAAACTTAGGATGGAATCAAATTAATCTTTAGAATAATTTGCTAATCGATTTCTTCACATTTGTTATGAATTTCCCGATGAAGATGTGGATTGGGAATCTTTGTATGAGAAATTTGGATTTTTGGTTAGGATTTCAAGGAAGTATGGTCAATCAGATCCGCCGAATGGTACTTTCAAAGAAGAATTTCAACCTTTTGAGGAGGAATCTGCAATTCGTTTTATTCCTTTCCCCCCCTCCTTTTCTCGTCCCTTGTGTTCTCCCTATTCAAATTAAGAAATATGAGAATCAAATCCACGAATCCGATTCGATAATTATTACTAATGTTGATGAACCCAATGATGAGGAGTTTCTTTTCCTCTCTTTTCTTTCTTAAGATGATGATCCTCCCTGTTCTATCAATCATTTATCTCATAGTCTTGTTAATCAATTTACCAATCTTGAATCCTTTAATCATGTTTAACCCATAGAAAAATCTTATACAGATCACCCTGTTTCTATTGAATTGTGTGATGACGATTGTTCGGTTTTTATGGATGAATCTTTGTTTTCAAAGAATGACTTAGATTTGCATAGAATTCAATTAGAGTCAGATCTGATCATTGAGGAATTTATTTAAGGTTTATCTACCCCCACCCATTATACCTTGTGTTAGAATATTAGTAGCGAATCAATTAATCTAACACAAGGGAATGGAAGTGTTCAAGAAGATCATATGTTAGTTATCAATTATTAATTTGCAAACCATGTTAATCTGTTTGACTAAAATCAACAATTCCATACTGAGCAACTCAGATTCGGTCTCTTTTGTTAATTAAAATGATGGAAGTTGTTAGGATATATAACTAGCCATGGGTTCAAAGTTTGAACTACCATATTTTAAGAGTTCTGAGCATTATCAGGAATGTTGGGTTGTGTTATATTCTTTCCACGTAGTTAATAGGGGGTTTGAGGGGCTTTATGGGGTCCAGGGCAGCGCCCCAGAAAATTTTGGTTTTGGACCCTATGTTAGGTTGGGTGGGCCCACCTATGGTTTTGTGCATGATTTTTGCACATGTGTTTTGGACGCGATGGTTTTCAGTCCATGGTATTGGACGCGATGGTTTTCGGTCCATGGTATTGGATGCTTCAGCATGTATAGATATGTATTATAACATTGAAAGGAACATAATGAAAAATCAAGCTGGTAGTCCCGGTTTTGGGATCCAGGGGAAATCTCTATGTATATGTGTTTCATGTGTTCTACTCTCGCATTATTTATTTTCTGTGTTTTAGAATTCGTATGCAGGTAATTTCTGTACGGGGTTAAAACCTACATTTGGTATCAGAGAAGATTTGGCTTCAAGGGGATGCCTTTGTTGTTGAGGGGTTTCGCTTAGGCCTGTGGTAGACCCTGTTTAGTGGGAGATCTGCGAGATCGATTTTGGTGGCGAAAGAAGATGGCGAGCAGTGGAAAGATAGAGATCGAGAAATTTAATGGTCAGAGTTTTGAGTTGTGGAAACTCAAGATGGAGGATCTGTTGGTGGATAAAGATCAGTGGATCACGGTAGATCTAGGTACTAAACCAACGAGAGTGTCCGATAAAGAATGGAAGAAGTTGGATCGGAAGGCAAAGAGCACAATACGATTGTGTGTCTCAGATTCAGTATTGCTGAATGTATCGGGGGAAGCTAAAACAAAGGCTTTGTGGGACAAGTTAGGGACTTTGTACCAATCTAAGTCTCTGGTGAATAAATTGTTCCTGTGGAAAAAGCTTTATAACCTGAGGATGAAAGATGGAGACTCGGTGAGAGAGCATCTAAACGCATTTAATACTATGGTAAGTCAATTAGCATATGTTGATATTAAAATTTCAGATGAAGATAATTGCATCAGTTTGTTGTGTTCTCTACCACATTCATGGGATAGTATGGTTATTACAATAGGTAGCAATGCAACTGCCTTGCAGTTTGATGAAATAGTATCAGCCTTGCTGACGGAGGAGATGAGACGAAAAAATATGGAGAGCCAAAATGGTGATGCCTTTTCTGTATGAGGACGGTCCCAGAACAGAAACAAAAATAAGTCATAGAGTGGGAGATCTAAATCTAGAGGGAGATCTAAATCTCTAAGAAAGCCTGTAAAGGTGGTGTGCTGGAAATGCGAAAGTAAGGCCACTTCAAAAGGGATTGTAAATCTAAAGCTCTTGACTAAGGAAATGGATCTGATGAGGCTCCTTCTGCAGAGGTGAAAACCACCTCAGATGAAGGTGGGGATGTGTACTTGGCTTCTTCAAGTACACATGTGGATCATGAGGCATGGTTGATTGACTCAGGTTTATCCTTTCACTTCACTCCCCATAGAGAGTGGTTCTGTGAGTATGATAAATATGATGGTGGTGATGTCTTCTTGGGGGATGACAGGAAGGCTAGAATTATTGGTCGTGGAAAATTAAAGTTGAAGCTGCAAGGTGGAAGGGTTAGAACACTTACGAGTGTTCTGCATATTCCTGCATTAGCTAGAAATCTTATTTATGTTAGTAAGATGGATGATGCAGGTGTAAAAATAGTGTTCGAGAAGGATACTTGCAAGATGGTTCAGGGAGCACTAGTATTGATTTGGGGAGTTCGGATTGGAACTCTGTACAAGTTGCAAGGTAGCACTGTTGTTGATGGGTGCAATAGTTCCGTGGTTCCTGAAAGTGGAGCAGAAAATCTAGTGGTCTCTGGAGAAAAGACCATGATGTGGCATCAAAGGCTTGGACATATTGGAGAGAAGGGCCTTCGAATACTTCATGGTAAAGGTATGGTAGAAGGTATGAGTAATAGCTCTCTGGATTTTGATTTCTATGAAAATTGTGTATACGGGAAGCAGAATCGGGTGAGTTTCCCCTCTGGTGGTAAGAGGGAAAAACATATATTAGAGCTTGTGCACAATGACGTGTTTGGACCTGTGAAGGTTCCATCACTGGGTAAGCCTGTGCACTATGTATCATTTATAGATGAATTCTCAAGGACTACATGGATATATTTCCTTAAGAATAAATCTGAAATTTTTGATAGGTTTAAAGAATTTAAGGCTCTAGTGGAAAACCAGACAAAGAAGAAGATAAAGGTGTTGAGGACAGATAATGGTGGAGAGTTTTGCAGTAAGGAATTTGAAGAATTCTGCAAGAATTGTGGTATAGCATGACAAAAGACTACTCCATATACACCTCAGCAAAATGGAGTTGCAGAAAGAATGAAAAATACGTTGATGGAAAGGGAAAGAAGCATGCTCAGTGGTGCTGGGTTAGGACAGGAATTCTGGGCAGAGGCAGTGGATACCACAAGTTACCTGGTCAACAGGTCACCTTCATCAGCATTGGAGGATAAGACTCCACAAGAGGTATGGACTGGTAAGAAACCCTCTCTTTCACATCTGAGGGTATTTGGATGTGATGCATATGTACATGTTCCAAAGGAGAAAAGAACAAAGTTGGATAGTAAATATGAAAAGTGCATATTTATTGGGTATAAGGATGGTTTAAAGGGTTATAAGCTTTGGAACCCAATAATAAGGAAGGTTATGTATAGTTGAGATGTGGTGTTCAGAGAGGTGAAATATGTTATTAAACATGAAGTCAAACCAGAGGAACCTGAGAAGATAGAGTTTGAGCTAAAGGAGGAAGAATCATACTCTACAACAGAGGAGAATCAGAAGATGAAGAGCCACAAACTCCGACTATGAGAAGATCAGTTTGAGAAAGAAGGAAACCAGAAAGGTATAGTCCATATGCTTTCTGTTCAAATTTTGCTTTGTCTGTTACTGATGATGATCCCAGAATTGTGAAGGAAGCAGTGGATTCAGAGGATGGAAAACTCTGGAAAGAGGCCATGGTTGATGAAATGGCATCTTTGCACAAAAATGAGCCTTGGGATGTGGTGGAGTTGTCAACTAGAAGGAAACCCATTGGCAGCAAATGGGTGTTCAAAAAGAAGACAAATGCAGAAGGAAAAGTGGAGAAATACAAAGCTCGGTTGGTAGCAAAAGGTTATTCCTAGGTGCCAGGAATTGATTTTGGTGATATTTTTTCTCCTGTTGCCAAGGTAACTTCTATTAGATTACTTTTATTTGTTGATGCTACTTTTGATTTTGAGGTAGAACAGATGGATGTGAAGAAAACATTTCTTCACGAGGATCTGGAAGAGGAGATCTACATGAAGCAACCTGAAGGCTTTGCGGTGAAGGGTAAGAAAGAACTGGTATGTAAATTAAAGAAGTCTCTATATGGGTTAAAATAGTCACCAAGGATGTGGTATCAGAAATTTGATACATTTATACGGGGACTTGGCTTCACTAGAAGCAAAGCAGATCACTGTGTGTATTTTAAATTAATTGGTGACCGTGTTATTTATCTGGTCTTGTATGTGGATGATATGTTGTTGGTTGGAAATGACAAAGAAGTTATCCAGGATTTGAAGACCCAAATGTCCTCCAAATTCGACACGAAAGATATTGGTGCTGCAAACTATATTTTGGGCATGAAAATTAAAAGAGATCGGGCAAAGATGAAGCTTTGGTTAAACTAGAGGAAGTATGTCGAGACAATATTGCAGAGGTTTAATATGCAGGATAGTAAACTAGTGAAGGTTCCTATTCCTGTAGGTGTGAGGTTATCTGCTGAACAGTGTCCCAAGACACAAGAAGAGGAAGAGGACATGTCCCGTGTTCCATATGCAAGTGTAGTCGATAGCCTGATGTATGCAATGGTCTGTACTAGACCAGACATTGCACATGCAGTGGGAGTATTGAGCAGGTTTATGTCAAAACCAGGGAAGGAGCACTGGACAGCAGTGAAGCGGGTTTTCAGGTATTTGCGTGGCACTAGTGATTATGGTTTGTGCTACCAAGGAAGACTAGGATTGGACAGAGTGTTGGATATTCATGGCTTTGTTGATGCAGACTGGGCTGGAGATCTGGATCAGAGAAGATCTACATGCAGGTATGTGTTTAACCTATTTGGAGGTGCAGTCAGTTGGATGAGTAAGAAACAATCTGTAGTGGCACTGTCAACTACAGAGGCAGAATACATGGCAGCCACTCATGCAAGCAAGGAAGCAGTTTGGTTGTAGAGATTGTGTTCAAGTATGGGGTTAATATAGGAAGCTATAAGGATAGATTATGACAGCCAAAGTGCAATTTTCTTGGCAAAGAACCCCGCATATCATTCAAAGACAAAGCACATTGATGTTCAGTATCACTTTGTGAGGGATATGATAGAAGACAAAAAGGTGCTTCTCATAAAGGTGGACACTTTGAAGAATACTGCAGATGCATTGACAAAATCTGTGAGCTCTAAGAAGTTCTCTTGGTGTAGAGTGACAATGGGCATTTTAGGGCTGAAAAAATGACTAAGCTCTCTTGTGGCCCCCTGTGGAAAGAAAACAAGTGGGAGAATGTGGGGTTGTGTTATATTATTTCCATGTAGTTAACAGGGGGTTTGAGGGGCACCCGTAACCCCACTTTATGGGGTCCAGGGCAGCGCCCTGGAAAATTTTGGTTTTGGACCCTATGTTAGGTTGGGCGGACCCACATATGGTTTTGTGCATGATTTTCGCACATGTTTTTTGGACGCGATGGTTTTCGGTCCATGGTATTGGATGCGATGGTTTTCGATCCATGGTATTGGATGCTTCAGCATGTATAAATATGTATTATAACATTGAAAGGAACATAATGAAAAATCAAGCTGGTAGTCCCGGTTTTGGGATCCAGGGGAAAATCTCTATGTATATGTGTTTTATGTGTTCTACTCTAGCATTATTTATTGTATGTGTTTTAGAATTCATATGCAGGTAATTTCTGTACGGGGTTAAAACCTACAAGGAAGTTGAGGCACTTCAGTCTACAATAATGGTTATATCAGGCCCTCGCTACCTTGATGAAACTTGTGAATTTGGTCAGATCAAGGTTTTCTCGCAAAATTCCATTCTTAGCATTCTTTCATGGGATGCGGATTCATTCTTGAGGGATGTTCAATATCTTCATGTTGAATTATTTAACCCTCAATATAGAATCTATGTCAGATGCATAAAATCCAAGTGATGTACCTTTCTTCATGTAAATCTTCGATCTTGAGTTTGGAAACAAAGAGAATGTTGAATGATGAGCAAACATTCTGATTTGACATGCCTCTCCCATCGTACATTATCAGGTTTGACTCACCCACTAGAATTGATGATTTCTAATCTGTATGTGATTCACAGTTTGATTTTGACCTTGCACATGATATAGATATGTCCATAATGAATTTGTCTTTGGAAGGTTTTCATGTTGGTTGTTTTTATGACCCTATTGCAGATTGGTTGGAATGGTCATACCTAATGAGTTCAATGGCTCGTAATAAGTACCTTCATATGTTTAACCACACGTTGTATGGCTATTATTCAAATAGGTGTTGTTTTGGCGTCTCTTATCTTCATCGATTTTACCACACATAGAGCAATCATTTACTACGACACAATGCTTTGCTTATACTTCATACCTTTGTGGTTGCGTGAATATGTCTTGGTTGTATATCTTTCTCATTGCACATTATATTTTATTTCTTTCACTTGATGATATCTATCAACTTAAGGGCGGGGAGAAAATTCTATGGCTACAATGGATATTCCATTTTACTTAGTCTCGATTCTCTACCTTTTAGCTTAGGTTCGATTGAATTTAGCTACATTGTATTGTTTTTTTATCATTTTTTTATCATGCTTTTCTCATCTTGTTTTCCTTATTCATGCTTTGATTTCAATAATCATGCATGAAATTTATTTTTTCGAGCTTCAAGTTGATGTGGATAAACTTTGGGAAAGGAAATTTTTGTGATGTGTGTGGAGTAGGAAAATTATCTCTGCGGACAGAGACAATCCCTCTAGCCCAGGGGAGAGGATCTAGCCACAAACAAGACAATCTGACATAAGTTCCCTTAGATTGAGAATGGATAAGATCCTACCTCTTATATCTCTAATCCTTTTTTGATGAAGTCCTTGTGTCTTCACTCTAGCGATCAACTCCCTAATGTTCAATCAAGCACCTGAAACAAATAAACAAGAAACCAAAGCACACATGATAGAATACAATAAATTCAATCTACTTAAGAGGCTAAGGAGTCTTAAGCTACCAAATACCATACACAATTGATATAGGAAATAAAATATCAGTTGTATTATTATGAGAAAACGGAAATTAGAACCTTAGCCTTAGCGTTGCAGGTCTCCTTCAACGTGTCCATGTTCCATCACCACAGTTAGCATCTCATGATTCACCTCAAACAATGGAATTTCAAGGCTTATTCCTCTTTTCTCCAAACCAAACAAACTACAAAATAATTCTCCCTTTACAAATACAAACTAGAAAGCTAAATCTATCAATATTTTGCTTGTTATTCAATCTCCTTCATTAGCTCTTCATTAACTAGCTGAAGTTGGAAAATGATAAGTTTATATAGCTTTGAGAGACAGGATATAGATCCTCTTATGATGGCAGAGGTATTATCTCTTTTGTTTTTTTCCATTTTAATAGGGGAAAAGAGCCCAAACAGTCTCTCTCGTCTCTATCTTGCCTAACCATTTACCAGACATCTGTTCACGAAGCTTCTAAACTTGGAAGCTTCGACTCCATTTTTTAAAAATTTCCAAAAGAGGATCGATGTGGGTAAGGGATGGATACCAGCATTGATCGGTGCTAGGCTTAGTATTAAACTCTACAGATCTGAGTAGGGAAGAAACTGAGGGATAGCTCTGACCTTAAAAAATGGGTTTGAAGGAATATTCTCTGGAAATGACGTAAGAGGGAAATGTTCTGCAGATGAAGAGTGATATAAAGGCATGATCTTCATGATGGGAAAACACATGAGGTTCACTATAGAGGTCCTCTAGGATAGAGGAATGGGGAGTACATGGACAATGACAAAATACTATGTAACAGATGCCCCTTGAAGCGTGAAGGGAGAACAAGAGTGAGGGGTGAAATGCTTTACAAGTAGATGCATGGAACTAGAAACTGTCGTCGGAAAACCTGCAAGCAAGCATAGATACATATACATCACTAAAATCTCTGATAAAATATACATGAATCGTGGTATGGATGCATCCATCCAGAAAAAGATCATGTAAATGGATCCAAGGTATGGGTGCAACCATCAAGTAAGAAGGATCATATCTAACCCAAGGTATGGTCGCAACCATCCAATAATGAGAAGGATCACATATAACAAACTCATGGTATGATCGCAACCATCCATCTGAAAGAGACATGTATGTAAGCATGATCATGTCACATTGCCTTGCAACCTGGACTTTTGTAATCTGATCCCAGGGTCTTGCGCTCCAACACAGCCTGATCAAAGTACAAATTCTAACATGTGAATAGTTGTGTTGAAGTCGAACATGCTAGAAAGTCACTTTATTACCGATTAATGATGTGAACTATTAACAAGCGCGAGAGAAACCACCAATAATGAAAATGGCTCTCAAGGTACCATCAACACAATTCACGTAGTGTGAATAAGGAACTGAAGTTGAACACTCGTGAAGTCACTCGATCAAAAGCCAATGATGAAAACTTATCATCGAGTGTGAAGAACTTGCCATTAGGGCATGCAAGCTCTAAGGTAATGGAAGGGAGTCTCTTGGGAAACTTCCCGGATAATATGCTGAAGTCGATAGGAAGTGACCTTGTCGAAGGAGGGCCATGATGTATCCCACATCATCGATGCGAGACAAAGGGATGCAATGGTTATGGATGATACAGAGAACTAGGAATGAGTGTAAATTGCAGAAGGATTAACTTTTGAACATATCAGTGACACGACTCTATAGACTGGCAGCTTTTTGGATCCACAAGATCAAAGGTCATGATGATGTGGCAAATATCAAATGGAAAGGAAAAAATTGGATGACCCAAAACCCAGGAAGGTCAATGATGGAGTGAGGTTATCCCAACCTGACACGAAGTAGAAGGGTGTCATGTTCAAGAGTTACAAGCTCCCGACACAACTGGTAAAAAATTTCCATTTTCCCCCACCATTTCTGGCAGGTACCCCAATTATTTTTTATCACAAACTTGAAGGGGATAGCATATGCTTGTAATATAAGTCCATCCTTCGGACGGATCCAACCTAGCAAGATTATCGAGCCCTAGGAAGGAGAATCTCGCGTCCGTCATGGTGACGAATCTGATGCCGTTTAATATTTTAACGAGTCCGAAAAAGGAAAAACTCGGTATTTTTTTCATGTTTAGAGATTTTGAAAAAGACACGGAAAAGAAAAATCCAGAAGTTACCTTTTCGTAAAGTTGTCTCTCGAGCCCGAAAAGGTAGAAAACAATACTCGAGAACCTCTTGGCCATGTCAACCAAGGAGTACCTTTTTCATAAATAGTTTATCCCAACCCGAAAAAGGGGTAAACATATACTGGGTAAACGACGTTTTGAAACCATTTTGTGAGGTTAAAATGACAAGAGCTTGACGATGTTTTCATGTTTTGAGGGTTGGAAAAGAGCTTAAAGCAGAATCTGTTTTTATTTTCTTTAACGAGTCAAAAAGGGAAAAATACTCGGCAATATTTTCATTTTCATTTTTTACGAGTCAGGAAAAGAGCTTAAATACGACTCTAGTTTTGCATCATCACCGAAAAACCATCAAATGTCATTGCACAAGAAGCAAACGTATTATCCATTTCTAGGAAAAATGGCGAAAAAATGCTTTTTAAAACCCTAAAATATGGTCAAAAGTTTATAAAAAGGGAAAAAAGTAAAACATTTTTACCATTTACCTCATTTACCTCACTTGAGTAGTTTTTTACCCATTTGTGCCCTAGATCTTCAGGAGTAGATTGCAGCAAATCCAGGAAGCTGATCATCGAACTGTTTGATGCAAGTAAGATTCGTGGCCCTACTCTTTGCAGTGATGCCTATTTTTTAAGAATTTAAATGTCTTTTTAGGGCATTTGAGGGACATTTAAAAAAAGAAAATCATTGACGGTCAGTGCAGGATCCAAGCAAGGGACCGTGCTGATCATCGGATTTTAACATGGGGTATCGTGCCATCGGCACACCTATTTTAAAAACAATCACGTCGACGCAGAGAATCGATTTTTTTTTCGATTTTTACCCACTTTTAATGCTTTAAAACAAAATTTTCCCTTGCAAAGATTGATGCTAAGTTAAATGTGGGGTGTTTGCAAGAAAGATGGTGATTTACTGGAAATAATGTGAACACAAAAGAATAGACCAACTGGACTTGGATGATCCAAATTGTCTTGATGCATTGAGGAACTGTGGGCTCCTCAACTTCTTCCTGACATCGGGCCCACGGGCTCAACCAGAACTACTGCAATACTTGATCAATCTGTGGGACATTGAATGAGAGGTATTTGTGATCCATGATCAAGAGTTGGAGTTGGAGACTTCAGAAATTTACTTCATTATCGGACTGTCCCGCGGAGGGGAACCAGTCCAGCTGTATGGATGCATGTCTATTGGGGCAAGTGTGAACATTCTCTTTGCCCAACATTGACTGGGAGCTTTGAAATCTACAAGTGAAAAGATTGACATCATGAAAATAAATGATCTTGTATTGAAGGTGATGCTCTTTACCATCAATCGAGTAGCTGGGGCTCAAGCACTACAAGAGCCCAACAAATCTCGCTTCCAGTATGCTGTGGACTGGATGGCGCCCATTGTCGTCAACTGGGTGGAAGCCATGAAAGTGAACATGAAGTGACAATTATCCAAATGCAAATTAGGGAACCTGAGGCAATTTGAATATGGTTATGTTTTGGTAAATTTCTTCTTGAAACGAATCCCACTGTTCCACTACTGGCTGGCGGAGGTGAATCCCTCGGTACCACGAGATCCACAGATGGTTTGATGGAGCAATCTGATGCCCAGATTTGGAGGGGGCCAGATAATGTCCTATAAGCCCGTCTTCTTTGTGTGGCTGAGGTGACAACTAATTGTTGTGGAGGATTGGCCATATAGCGGGATTGACTTTTGCAGTGACCTTGACATGCCACTCCTAGAGGGAGAATACTTTGACGACGAAGGTGAGCAAAACAATTTTGGTTTTTTTGGTTTTTTATTGTTTTTTAATATATTATTCGTGACACCTTGACTTTGTAATTGCAGATTTTGGACCAGAGAGGCTAGCCAGGATGTCCCCAATAGCTAGGCGTGCGGCTCAAAAATTCAAGGTTTCTCCTTATCAGGAAGGAGTTGACAACGAAGAGGATATTGTTTGCAATCTAGATAACCTGACGAGAGGAATCCCAGAGTATGCACGGATGGAGGACATTCCTCATCGTTATCAACGACACTTGGTGGGAGTGTAGGATTGGATCCGTCGATTACTGACTCATGTAGTACGAGCAGTAGCATGCTATCATGAGCATCGCGAAGAGTAGTCCATAGTTAGTATTTACAGTTTTGAGGCCTGCGAGCCACATATGTACTTGGAAAACATATATTATTTTTTGGATTTTGATGTATTGTACGAAAAAATTATCGACATATATATGCTATATTTCCCATTTACTATGATACAATGTTTTTCACATATTGCATAAATGTCTGTCTAACACATAATTAGCCAATGCATTTGTTAATGTATTCATATGCCTAGGAATGTGATGATATGTGATATAATCAAAATTTATTTCCAAGAGATGAATACGCAAATACATTCTCAATAATTGAGAGTTTCTGACATAATATTTCGCATTGAGTCGAAGAACAACAAGTTGCGAATCAAGGTTTACAATCATTTCTCGAATGTCAAGAGCAATGGCTTCTGACAAGAGCTCGAGAACTGCGCTATATTCAACAATGCTATTAGTTGTTGGACCTAAACAAATACCTTGAAGATCAATCAACTCACCATGAGAGTCATAAATATCCCATGCCATGGATGATAAATTCCAGGTACTATGGCAAGCACCATCAATGAAATTGACATAAGGAGTCACATACATCTGCAAAGCAGGTGAAGACATGATAAGCAGGAAAGCTGCTTGAAAAAAAACACCAAACCACACTGCAAAAAAATGAATAACGCACTTATGCAAAAAAGTAACCATGTGAGATGACTCATGCATAATGCTTTTTGATGGAGTCCATTTCTAGACTCAGGTAATCAATTAACAGAGAGGAAAACTGGAGTTTTACCATGGAAATGATGTGTAAGCGACTCAGCCAAATAATAGAGTACAAATCATAAAAGGTTGTGCCCCCATGCCCCCCAGGCGAGAGAGGGTTATGAGTCATAATATGGAAACCGCTTTGCGATAATGGGAAAACAGTAGAAACTTGGCGAAAAAGTCTCATGAAATGGGGTGAGGAAAACTTGAACTCATGATGAGGAAAAGGTGCCCCTAGTTGAAAGATTTTGATAATGTCAGGGTAAATTGAAATGTCAATAGGTATCATTGGGTAATATTACCCATGTTCCCTTTTGACTAGAATTCATGGGTCATGATAGGCGTCTGAAGTGGTTGGGTTGGGAAACGAGAAGAGAACTTCTCAAGACAGGTAAGCATGATTGCCGCACCAGGTAAGAATGAGGAATGATGATGAGTATCATTCCAAGGCGCTTTCTCAAGAGACATAATTTCCATGATAATTTCATCAGTAGGAAATGTCTCAGTTAAGGGATCAGAAGAATCTGAAGAACCAAGCCACAGGGATTGAGAATACACGTCAAGAGACATACTCAAAGTGGTGTGATCAGTAGATATCGAAATTGAAGCCGAAACAATGTCCATGGATCACCCCATGAATCAACATGATCAGGAGGGGGAATGACCCAAGGATCAGACTTAAGTGAGATCATATTTATTGAGGCAAAATTCAAATGTGGGAGAGGAAAAATACCCATTAAGGCGGGATCTTTGAAAATTCCAACACCCACACTCTCATATGGAGGATTGGTATGCTTAACATAAGGAACATTTCCATCCGAGGAGGAAGAGGCAAAAAAAGACAATTGGTCAACCATAACGATTTTCCCTTGATGAGGAAAATGGAGCACGTGGAAAAGAGAGGAGGCTACAACATGCATAGCATGGGTCCAACTCTATCCGAGTAGAATATGATAGTTAATATCTGCATCAACAATTTCTACTTCAACATTAACTGTATTACCTTGCAAAGTAATGGCAAGATTAGGAAGGAAACCGAGTGGTCGAGACTTGCATCCATCAAAGGCTTCCAATGTGTTAGGTGATTGGTTCAGGGTAGGAGAATCGATTTCCTTCCAACAAGAAATAGACATGATGCAGGTGGAAGCACCTTCATCAATGATGATCCAGTGAATCATCTTCTCATTAATGATCACCTGAATGAGAAAGGAAATCTGATGGGGTAAGCACAGAACATGGTTTTCTAGATCAAAGAAAATGAGGTTGGAATCAGATGGATTAACACATCCAATGGCCGACAACAACACTTTTCACTAAGAAGGACAACTTTGAAGAACCTCGAGGGAAGACATGGCTGATGGTGCTTGAGCCAAATCCTCAACAATGTTGTAGTACTGAGTGGCTCGAGGGTTTCGAATATACGACAACTTTCGCATCACACCTTGAGAGGGTGGTCAAATAGTGGAATCAGGGCTAGGTCGCTCTATATGGAGAGGACCGGAGGTAGACGTGATAGAGGAAGAAGGGGTACTTTCTTTATGTTTCCCTGCCGTCGGAGTAGGTATTTGATAATCTTTAGATTTGGTAGCCACATTTATAGGTGTGTTCATCATAAATACTTGGGAACATGTGCAAGCGGAAGACTGAGGTTGGTCTACCATTTTGGTATGTTGGGATGGAAAGGGTTCTTTGAAGACACCTGAGGTCCCTTTTAGCAAGCAACTAACTTCAAATCGTTAGGGACAATATTTTGTGTAATGATCCTCCTCACAGATGAGGCAGGATACTTTGACTTTCTTTGAGAAGCATCACCAGCAGAAGATTTTCGTGGGCCCTATTTCGGGGCATCGGCTTTGGCCTTGCCTTTGGCCTTCTTTTTACCCTTAGAATTTTTGTCTGCTGCGGTAGACTGGACAAAATAAAATTCATAGGTTTTACCAGGACCATATGAATTATGAGAGGTATCATTGGAGCCAGTGTTCAAGACTGATTTCTTCTTTGAAGAAGACTTCATGAGAGTCTGAGACACAAAACCAATCACTCCATCAATAGGTGGTGTATCCGGAGACTTTGATGCTATTAGATCGGATGATGGTCTTGGAGCATTGGGTAACATCTCATATAATATGCCAAATTGCGAGTAGACGAGGTCTAGATAGTAGGCATGAGCGATGGCTTGCTCCTCAGTAGCACACCCACACATAGCTATGTCCCTATCAATTGGACCGATGAATGATTTTGTGAACCATTCTTTCAGCAGCTGATCAGAAATTTCAAACTTGATCAGGCGACACTAACGTCTACATTCATGGATGTGATCGGGGATATGGGTTGAGATGTTTTGCTTAAGTGACGTAAGCAGATAGGTGCAAGTTTCATATTGAACTGGCAACTGGAAATGAGTGAGGAAAGCCATAGCAAGAGAGTTGAAGTCATTGTAGGTACCTCGAGGTACTTCAATGTACCATTTTGCTGCAACACCTATGAGAGTTCTTTGAAAAAGTTAGAGATGGATGGAATCATCAACGTACGAGTTGGAGGAGCACCAGAGGTGATACGCCATTATGTAGGCTTGTGGATCCTCCTTTGATTTTCCCTCAAATTTGGGGCAATCACTTGGAATCTTGGATGGAACTGGAGGCTAGTATGGCGAGTGAAGAATGGGATCATTCGTAAGCCTAGAAACATCGGGCAACTCCAAAGTGGCCAAAGATGGAAATTTCATATTAAATGGCATATAGGGTCTTTGAGGAGACCCAAAATGTAGAGTCCATCCTTGTTGGTAAGGATTGTGCCCCCATAGTGGTTGATTTTGACCATATGGAATATGATTCTTCTCTCACTGATGGTTACCTTGGGCATAAGGAGGATTCGATCCTGGGTAGGTTTGATACTGCCTTGCGATAGGCTACTGATAAGCGACATATGGATTATAAGGCTACTAAACCTGCTGACCTTGGACGTAAGGATTTTGAACCTACTGCTTCAAGACTTGACGTTGACCTTGCTAATATGAATACAAGGCTTGCTGCTGCTTAGTTATTACACAATAATTTGTCACTCTCCTGTCACTCCTCGTTCTTGATCCCGGAGAGCCCTTGTAGTGACTACTATGTTATACTTTCACCATGAAACCTATTCTCTTGCATCACTTGAATTTTGAAGAAAGAAGTCCCCACTCCCTTCAGAACATTTCCAGAGAATCCTTCTTAAAACCTAGTTTTTAAGATCAATGTTCTTTCCCAGTGTCTCACTCGCGCCGATGGTGGAAGTTTACACTGTGACCCACATCGATCAATGCTACTGTTAGCCCAATACCCATGCTAGTCTACTTCTAGAATTTTTTTATAAAAGGAAACAAATTTTCACGTCTAGAAACTTCTAGTGGCGATGCGCTGGATGTTCGTTTGGTTGGATAAGGGCCGATAACTCCATATAAGGTTATTTCCCCCTTAAAAGTGAACCTTCCCAAGGAGATAAAACCTTCTTCCCCCCTTGAGTGGATCTCATTCTTATCCTCCTCTCCCTATATAAACCACTTCCTCTTACCCTTTTTAGTTACAATACACACAATACAACAGATAGTGAAGCTGGAAAATTATGAAATCTTTAGCTTTTGATAGAAGAAGACTAGTCTTTGGTAGCTAAAGTATGAGGAAAGAGAGTTATATCTTGGAAGACATTTCATTTCAAGCTAGGGGAGGAAAAGAGTGCTAAAAAGGCATATAACAGGACTTGGATACCGCAAAGGAGATCTCCAATGTCAAGGCTTCAGTTGCATTTCTCTTTGAAGTTTTATTAATACAACTAAGGGTTTATTTCCTATATTGTGTGTAATATTACATTTGATAGCTTAAAACTCCTTGACCTTTTAAGTATATTGAATTTGATTTTATGTTATCATGTTTGTTGTTTTCTGTTGCATGTTTGCTTCAGGTATTTGAACGAAAGGAATGAAAGGAAACTGGATCAAGGAAGCAAGATCAACATCAAGTGAATTAGAGCTATAAGAGGTAGGCCCTCTTATTCAATTCTAATATAAGTAAATTTACATTAGATTGTATTGTTTGTGGCTAGACCCACTCTTGGGCTAGAGGGATCACCTCTGTCAGCAGATGAGATTTACCTACACAACACTAGGTTGACCTTGTTGCTGCAAAGGATGGCTTTGCAGCTGTAAAGGTTGTCCTTGCGGCTACAGAGGTTGGCCTCGCAAGGACATAGGTTTGGAAGACTATTGGAAAAACTACGTCTACAGCTGTAAAGTTTGCTGCGACTGTTGCAAAGGTTTCCCTTGCGGTTGTAGCAGTTGTGCTTCCTACTGCAATGCTTTCCCTTACTGCTGCAAAGATTTCCCTTGTTGCTGCAAAGGTTGTCCTTGCTGCTGTGAAGGTTCCCTTGTTGCTGAAAAGGTTTCCCTTGTTACTGCAAGGGTATCTGGACAGTTCCTGGGGTAACACCCTAAGGGTATTAATAGTTCCCGAATTGGATTTGGCCATATCCACCAGGAACAACGGATTGACTAGGTTGAACATAGGGTCCATCTTGAGGAATGTAAGGAGGATTTACCATAGCTTGTGAACCATATGGAACATAAGCTGGTTGGAATGGAAACTGAGCCATATATGGATACTGGTATTGGACATTACCCGACCCAGATGGACCAACAGGGTTTGGGATAACTTCTTAAGAGGGTTGATTCATTCCAACCATGTGAGTTTGTGATCCACTCACACCGATTGTGCCAGACACCATGGGGATATTCAGATCTTGTCCCCCAAATGGTGGCACAACCTGTCCACTCACTAGAGGGGTAGAATAACTTATCGAGACCTGACTTGAGACTTTCGGTTGAACTGGAAGAGTCGGTTGAAATGACCAAAAAAGTTGAGATGGAATGGTAGGTTGAACCAGAACTGAAGTGAATGCATTTTTACAATCAGTCGAGAGGTTGTGTTTTGAAAGAATAGACCTAATGTAGGAATAGTGCCGAAAGAATAGATGGAGTTCTGATATAATGACGAGGCACTAGGAGTGATTGAAACCTACTGAGCTAGAGAGGTATAAGCATGTGGCAATAAGGGATCACTATACTCAGGATAAACGCTAGACAGGATGCTTCCCATATAAGGTAAACCTTCTGGAGGGAACTCATATCTCTGCTTATCAACTATGTGAGGAGCGTGTGTAGCAGAAACCTTTGAATGACCCGGAGAGGAGACTGGGATCTCGCCTTCTGATTCCATGGGTGGAAACAACCGGCGACTAGGAAACAAAGATGTACGAGGAGATAACTCCAAAGGATTACCAGGTCAATTGTACGGACTGTACGGATGCTGTGGAGATATCACAACAGGATTGAACAAAGGGTCCAGAGGGTAAACAACCAATATTTATGGACTTTCAGGAGTCTGTGAGATATCGGGAGTCTGAATAGGATTATTAGGGGATTCCGGGACGTATTCGTAAGGTGACCCAGTATCTGATGGAGGCAGATGAGATGAAAAAGGTTGAATACTCAGAACAATCCCAAGTTCAACACCTTGATCCTCGAGCGACTGCGGAGGTTCAGGGAAAGATTCTCCATATGAACTTTCAGATGGAGGAGAGGAAGAGGAATGAGGCGAACTTGATGGTTCAGCCACGATGACTTTGTGTCAAACAAAAAGAGAATATATATTAATTTCAAGGCTTCTTTAAAATATACTAAGGGTATACTCATGCTGTGGTCCAGAATACAACTATCAGGAATGTGATGTGATCGTGGGAAACAATTTTTTAAGACACGGAAATAAGCTGATGCCTTTTCATGTTTTAAGAATCGAGAACAAGGAAAAGATGACTCTAGTCACTTTCATTTGAACAAGCTCGAAAGGACAAGTGATCGAAGATCTTTTTGACTTAAAGAGTCAAAAAGACCAAAATGATTGCTCAGGATAATCTAGGCAAAAGGGATTACTAGGTAACCGTGAACTGTAGAATACCTCCTGGCGAACCGAATAGTACGAGTAGGCAATCTCCCTGAATGTTGTGTTCAATGTATCACGTTTACAAGGTGACGAACTTGACTTACTACAGATAAAGGATTGCAAACCTAGTGGGGTCTCCCTTTATATACATGACGGTACGGGGAGCACAAGTCCGTACTAACACTATCTAATGCTGAAGCGAATGACAACTGCTAGGTTTAAAGACACTGGAACACGTCTCTAGTGTAGACCTCTATATGTGAGTGTTTAGTTTCAAATGTGCCTTAAGTTAATTGAATATATTTTAAAGGTTTATCTTGAAATTAAGTCTCCGTTTTTAGGCCCTATCGATGTCACCTGAAAAACTCTTATGTGCTGCTATATGAGACAAAACACTTTCAATTCGATGAATGTTTACTCTAATAATGAGAAGAAAAAACAATCAATGCAACACACAAGCAACTGAAAGTAAGGTGACTCTTCACTACTTCGCTTTTCAAAACAAAACATTGAAAATTATTTCCACTTCCTACTCTTCCCATTAGATGCACTTCAACTAGTCCTTTTAACCGTAAAAGAAGTTCATTTCATTTCAAATTCTCATGATGATGTAATTCTAGCTTTCGATGATGCTACTTAATGCAACATATTAATTAAACAAACTAGAATGATGTATTTTCTTCAATGGAATGCTAAAATGGATCTTTCATATAAATATTTCAATGAAAAATTTCAAACAATCAAACATCAATCATATGCAAAGCACAATAAGAAGAACTCCTTTCGAGCCAAAGATGCAAAGATTCAATTGAAACAAAATGAGCAATGTAATCTATGCTCAAAAAGATATGTTCAACAAGATAAGAGAAAACCTTTTCACCTGTTCAATTGAAATTAGAGGAATATCGATGCAAGGACTAAAACATGAAATGCATGAAGCAACAAATCACCAACTTGATTCGATGAGCATACAAGTAGATGAACGAACAATGACCTAGGTGCCCTAGGGACACAAACCATTCAAAAACTCAAAAAATCAAGTAATGCAATCTCAAACCAATCAAGCAAACAAATCTTTCTAGCTAGGGAGAATAAAGGAAAACAAGCCAAGAAACAAAACTTATGAGGACAAGACACAATGACAATGATTTAGGAGAAACTCTGATTTTAACCTACATGAATCAACGCGACTGTCTAACAAGCAACAAGCACCATAAGGGGCTGTGGCGCGTCTGTTCAAGGGGAACTCGTGTTGGTTGATGCTATTGTCAGAAAATTAACAACGTTGATTGAGGGATTCAAAGAAAAGAAATTTTTTTCCATAAACAAAAACTAGACCTGCCACTCTAAATTCAGGAATCAAAGTAGCAGATAACGCAAAGTACAGATTACAAAAGAGAACGAGTGATACAATAAAATTCAACAGATATCATGAAATGAAAAATAATCCAAAGAGAGGGATGGATCCCCAGTGGAATCGCCAATTTGTGGAGTATAAAAATTCTCTATGTGAACATAGACAATCCCTCTAGCCCAAGGGAGAGGGTCTAGCCACAAACAAGACAATCTGACATAAGTTCCCTTAGATTGAGAATGGATAAGATCCTACCTCTTGTATCGCTAATCCTTGTTTGATGAGGTCCTTGTGTCTTTGCTCCATCGATCAACTCCTTTATGTTCAATCAAGCACTTGAAACAAATAGACAAGAAACCAAAGCACACATGATAACATACAACAAATTCAACCTACTTAAGAGGCCAAGGAGTCTTAAGCTACCGAAATGCCATACGCAATTGATATAGGAAACAAAATATCAGTTATATTATTATGACAAAAAGGAAAGTAAAACCTTTGCCTTAGCATTGCAGGTCTCCTTCGACGTGTCTGGGTTCCAGCACCATTGTTAGCATCTCATGGTTCACCTCAAACAATGGAAGTTCAAGGCTTCTTCCTCTTTGCTCCAAACCAAACAAACTACAAACTTATTCTCCCTTTACAAATGTAAACTAGAAAGCTAAAGCTATCAATATTTTGTTGGTTATTCAAGTTCCTTTATTAGCTATTCATTAACTAACCAAGGTTGGAAAAGGAGAAGTTTATATAGCTTTGAGAGAGGGGATATGGATCCTCTTATGATGGGAGAGGTCTTATCTCTTTTGGTTTGTTCCATTTTAATAGGGGAAAAGAGCCCAAATAGTCTCTCTCGGCTCTATCTTGCCTAACCATTTACCAGACTTCTATTCACGAAGTTTCTAGACCTGGAAGATTCAACTCCATTTTTAAAAACTTTCCAAAAGAGGATTGACGTGGGTAAGGGATGGATACTAGCATTGGTCGGCACGGGGAAGAAACTGAGGGATAGTGCTGACCTTTAAAACCGGGTTTGAAGGAATATTCTCTGGAAATGATGTAAGAGGGAAATGTTTTGCAGATGAAGAGTGATATAAAGGCATGCTCTTCATGATGGGAAAACACATGAAGTTCACTGTAGAGGTCCTCCAAGATGGAGGAACAAGGAGTACAGGGACAACGACAAAATGATGTGTAACAATGTGCAAACTTGAGCTAATATATTGCTTCTCTTCTTTGATTAGGCCTTTACATCTTTCATAGTTAATGATGTCTTGATGGAATATATGATCCATTCAACTATAAAACCATAAGCAGAACCATGGTGCCTGCATCCATTGGGGATCTTCATTCATAGACCCAACTTGTTAATTGAATGGTGTTCCCTCACCGATCCTAACAAGTAGTGAAAAGAAAAGGGTAAAACTAACAGCAGTCAAATCAATATCAGAGGTATACATAAATGTCTCTGAAGGAACAACTTATTATTCTTTAAGTATGGGGGATTTACGCAGTGCATTATATTAGATATCATTTTTGGGGGGAAAAACTCCACAGTTAAGCGCGCTTGAGCCAGAGGAGTTCTGGGATGGGTGACCTCCTGGGAAGTCCTGGTTACCGGGTGCAAGCCCCGGAAGTGATGATTGATGCTATGTGATTCGTTCTCCACATTTCACTAGTTTCAATCCCACTTCTTCACCCCTGTGAGCATCACCCGATGCAATGAGTGCTAAGTGAACTATTCAAAAATCATGAGAAATTAGTCAGTTACGACTTCCTCTCATGGAAATGGTCATACGTTTGAATGACTTACTTAACGCAGTTGAATCCCAAAAATGATATCTAATATAATGCACTGCGTAAATCCCCCATACTTAAATTCAAAAAGAGTCAAGGGATCTCTACTTGAATGGTTCATGAGGCACAATACTTGCTAAGGTTTTGCAAATGGGGTAGCAAGCTAAGTGGGCTTGATTGTGGGGAAAAACTCCACAGTTAAGCGCGCTTGAGCCAGAGGAGTTCTGGGATGGGTGACCTCCTGGGAAGTCCTGGTTACCGGGTGCAAGCCCCAGAAGTGATGATTGATGCTATGTGATTCGTTCTCCACATTTCACTAGTTTCAATCCCACTTCTTCACCCCTGTGAGCATCACCCGATGCAATGAGTGCTAAGTGAACTATTCAAAAATCATGAGAAATTAGTCAGTTACGACTTCCTCTCATGGAAATGGTCATACGTTTGAATAACTTATTATTCTCTCAATAAGTTGGGATCCCTCTTCCATTGCAAAAAATAAGAAGTTCCTAATCATATTTGAAACTTATAAAAAGAAATAAAGGGTGAAATAAGAGAAAGGATTACTACACAAAGAGGTGTAGTAAGTAACTTCACTGAGGTACTGACTAGGCTCCCCGACAAAGAAGCAATGCTTGTGTTCCTGTAGCGAATCTGTCGGGTACTTGTCATCCTTCTTCGGGTTCATTTGTGTAATGTAAAGGAGGTTTCCCCCTTGAAGAGGCTTATTTTGAATGAGGTACCAGCTCCCATGTCTGATTTTTCTCAATTTGAGACATTTCTTCTTCCATGGCTTCCACCCAATGAGGATCCTTACTCGCTTGAGTAAATTTTTTTGGTTCTATCATAGATAGGAGAGAAACATCATTTCTCTTTAGTGTACTTGTCATCCTTCTTCAGGTTTGTATTCCTTCATCTACATTGCCAATAATCTGCTCTTCTGGGTGATTATTTTGGAGGCTTTTCACTTTTAAAGGAGTTTGAGATTATTATTTTTTCTTGATCTTTTTCTTCCTTTTCGGGTTCTTCTTCACTTTCTTTAATAAAAAGATCAATTTCATGATCTCCAATTTTCTTTTCTAGAAGCCCTTCATTAATCTTCACATCCATATTTTCCGTAGTCGATTATTGTATCACTTGTAAGATTTGATTATGGTAGAATACCTAAGAAATATTCCTTCGTCAACTCGAGAATCAAATTTTCCTGGTGAGTCGTCATTGATCTTTATGAATAATTTTCTTCCAAAAATCTTGAAGTATTTTACTGAAGCATGTCTTCCTTTCCATAATTCATAAGGAGTCTTTTCATTATTTGGTCTTATTTGAGTTTGATTCAAGGTATAAAGTGTTGTCTCGACTGCTTCCTTCCAAAATGTTTGCTGCAAGTCAGCTGCTAGTAACACAGTTATGGCCATTTCTTGAACAATTTGGTTTCTCCTTTAACTACATTTTTTTTAGGTGTTCTAGAAATGGAGAGCTCTCTTTTGATTCCATGCTATTTACAGAATTCATCAAATTATTTTGATGTGAATTCTCTTCCTCTATCCATTCTAAGACATTTAATTTTGGAATCCTTTTCATTTTCTACAAGATATTTAAGATTCTCAAAACATTCAAATGCTTCAGATTTATATTTTATGAAATATACCCACATCATTCTAGTATAGTCATCAACAAATAAAGAAAAATACCTTTCTCCTTGGAAAGGAGTGCCGGAGTTTTGGTTGGACCACATAAATATTCATGAATGATCTCTAGAGGTTTTAATGTGGAGAACTCCTTAGTCTTGTGGCTGGTTGTAGTTTGCTTTCCATGTTGACATGGGCCTCATACAACTTGATCTAGTTTTGAAATATTTGGAATGTCCCTGAATGCATTGATTTTGCTGATATTGATCAAGTTATCAAAACTTGTACGCCCCAATTGTTTATATCACAACCAACTTTCACTTGTTTGACTTAGATAACATTTATCTTCTTGAATTTTGTTCAGAATATAGACGTTATTTGATGTTCTAACTCCTTTCGCCAAAAGTTCCCTTGAGGAAGAGTTCCTTATTTCACAATTTTTAGTGCTGAAGACAACATTATGTCCTTGATAAAAAATTTGGATAACACTCAAGAGATTGTGTTTGAGCCCATCTACCAACAAAACATTTTGAGCCTTTCATTTTCCATTAATAAGGGTAATGGTTCCTTTTCCAACAATTTTGGCAGACCCACTGTCAAAGGATACATTTCCTTCCTTTTTGTTTAATGAGACAAACTTCCTTTTGTCACCTGTAATATGTCTGAAGCACCCACTATCCACAAGCCAAAGATTTTCTTCACTGTGAGCACATAAAGCCAGACCACATTTATCGATATTGGATTTTCATCTTTTGCTTCTCTACTTTTGAAGGGGCAATTTTGTTCGTTATGTCCATTATCATTACATAATGAGAAAATTGGATCAAATTTGGCCAAAGGATCAAACGAGTTGAAAGTCTTGATTCGTCCTTTCCCTTTGAGGCTACATGGTTTGTTTGTCTGATTCTTCAATCTTGGTGCATCATTCTTACGAGCCATGCAATGTTTATCTTGATGACCAAATTTTTTACAATAATAACACTGTCTAAGAAAGATAGTTGGTATCTGTTATAATATCCATGATTTGAATAAACTTTCTTCCTTGGAGTTGCTCTTTCTTCATTATTTGGATTTGAGTCGGGCCTTTGATGAGATGATTTTTCTTCTTTTGGATTTCTGTAAAGTACGTCAGCATAGCTTCTTGTATTATCCTTGACACTTGATGAAAAATCGATCTCGGACTTGTCACTTTGAGATTTCTGAGTGTTGATAATGTGATAAAGTGTTTGAGAACTTTTCCAAATTATTTTGATTTGTTTCACTTCCTTTTTGAGAGATACTATTTCAGCTTCATGTCTTTCACATATAATGTCCTCCCTTCTTTTAGCTTCCTCTTTGTCCGTTTTAAGAGAGATAACCTTATTTCATAACTCTTGATTTTCTTCAATGGTACTTATCAGTAATCTATTTGTATCTTCCTCGCTTTCCTGTCTTGGTTCTTCATCTTCAGTGAATGCCATAAATAGTACTTCCTTTCTTCCAGCATAGTCATTTTCTTCATCTGATTCATCATTACTTTCTTTGTGATGGAATATATCTTTGGAAGATTTCTTCTTGATGACCACACATTCATCCTCATCAGATTCATCTTTTTTAAAGAGGAAATTCTTCTTGGTAAATCATTTCTTTTTGTATATCCTTCCTTCCTCATTATCACTGTCATGCTTATGAGAACATTTTGCAGCGTAAAGACCTATTCTTCCACAATTGAAACAAATAATAGGATGCTTACCTTTTAGCTTGGATCCTTTATTTAGTCTTTGTACAAATTGCACCAATTCAGATTCAACATCGGGGTCATCATTGGTGGTATTCCATCCTTTTCCCTTTTTTTTGATTTTGAGGCCTTGAATGCTGTATCCTTGGAACTTGGAATTTCTTTTCTCATCTCATAGGTAGTGAGGAGTCCATGAAGTTCATCCATTTTGAGAGTGTCTAGTTCCTTCATTTCTTCTATAACACTTATTTTGGAGTCAAATCTATCTGGGAGAGATCTTAAGACCTTTTGAACAACAATGCTTTCTTCAATCTTTTCTCCCAATCCTTTAAGAGAGTTGACTACTTCGGCTACTCGGAGGAAGTATGATGTAATATCTTCTTCATCATCCATTTTTAGACTTTTTAACTGCCTCCTATGAGTTTGAATCTTTTCCTTCTTAATCTTGGATTCCCCATCATATAAGCTAACCAATTTATCCCATACTTCTTTGTCCGAGTCACAATTCAAGACTTTTGTAAACTTAGAATCAGTAATTCCATTGGTAATGGAATTTAGTGCTTTGGCATTGGAAATGTATGCTTTCCTTTCATATTTATCAGTAGTAAGAGTGGGAGGGGCATTGTACCCATTCAGAACAACATTCCAAACTTTAGGTCCAAGGGACATTAAGTAGTAAGACATTCTTTTTTTCCAAAAGCCAAAATTAGTACAATCGAACAGGGGAAGCTTTCCTGCTGTCATTTCTTGATTCTTCATTGTAACTAAGAATCCTTCTTCAAGTTGTTAGGATGATTCTGAAGAAGCTGGCTCTGATACCAATTGTTGGAAATACTGAGAGGAGGGTGAATCAATATTTCTTTTCAATTGTTATTATTACCAGTTTAGATTCTTTACAATTTTAATCAAAGAATTGATTTTACGAAATATAGAAAAAGGTTGAATACAATATTTGACGAAGTTTTCCAAGCACCAAATTGGACTTTGATGAGGTTCCAACCTCTAGGGCTCCAACCCTATCTTACCAAGCACCAACTCCAAGGACACCAATCCTCCCAATTCTGAGGCACCAACCCTAAGGGCTCCAACCCTATAGACTTATTCTATCAAGAAATGTTTTATTGTAATATAATACTTTCAAGGAATTCTTTACAAAATCTAGTCCTTGTAGTCTTTGCAACAGGTCGCTTGTTTGCGCTATAGATTTACTTTGGGTCCGAACCTTCAATATGAATTAGTTAAAAATATTTTCCTCCCGCTTTGTCTTCTGCTTCCTTCTTCGGTTGGCCTTCAACTTCTACTCCACCTTCATCGTCTACTAGACCTTCGGCTTCTAGACCTTCAGCTTCCTCTCTCTCTTCAAGTTCATGAGTTGTGTACTTCTTTAATTCTTCTCTGTTCTGATGCCCGATCAATTATTAAGGTGAGGTTTTATAACTTGTATTTATACGGGTTTCCCCAATACTTAAAAGACATGTTCATTTGAAAGGAGAAGCCGACTTATGGATACTCATCCAATTAATCATAAACCTATTTTATTTACGGAAGATTTTATAGGAGAGACCGTACCCAAAGAGGTCCCACATCCACATCATCATTCGCAATCGTAACTTTTGGAGGTCCTGAAATCACAACTCTTAAGATCACCGATGTAACATGGACGATATTCATACTGCCGATGAAACAAACGTGATAGAATATTAAAACATCATTAATAGATCCCTTGGGTCCACAACTAATATCACAATCGGCGGCTGGGTTCACAAGAATTATCACAATCGACGGTTTGGTTCACAAGTCTTATCACAATCAACGGTCTGGGGTGAAAATCCTTATGATTTGTGTAACTTTCCCGATAACTGGACGCGATATTACATAAAGGTATATTCTATGGAGCTATCGGGTCTGCATATTATATCGCAATCGACATTTTGACATCCTTTGAAACTTCCGATTCCCGCGGATGTGATATTTCATTAAGTCATACTATAATGGTGTAGCGGGTCCGCAATGTTATTGCAATCAGAGGATTTTGATATACATCACTTATGACTTGGGATATAAATGTTCAGATAGGCGGATGCAATATCTCATTAAGGTGAATTATAATGGTCTAGTGGGTCAACATATTATATCGCAATTGATGGATTTGTATGTGACAAGGTCTTAAGGTTAGCGATATGGTGGATGCGACATTTTTTAAGGCGTGTTGTACCATCGGGTCCGTAACTCATATCACAATTGAGGGGTTTAGCAGTTTTTACATAACTTAATATAATAAAACTTCTGCTATGATTTTTGTTGATATTATATACTATCCAAAGGGTTCCCGTGGTTTATTAATTCCTTCGATATGGGTCTTACTCTTGGCATATGCGATAGCTCTACATTGTCTTGGATCGTCGCTCTTGTGGTTTCTCTTTAATCCTATGACTTCCAATACACTGCTCCAATATCTCTTCTTCTGATCAGATCTTCTATGCTCCGATAGCTCTTCTTCCGGTAGCTCTTCTTTGATGGCTTTCAATGAACTATTCCTACTCCTGATGCTTCATGAATCTGCTCTACTTGGCTTCACATCATTATTTACTATCTAGAATATTGCCATATTGACGTCAATCAAAATCTAGATGAACATGATTGAGTAAGGAAATAAAGGAAACTATATCTATAATCATGTTGAATGAGAAAGTTGAGGCACTCCACCGAGTTAATCAATACTTCCTGAAGGAATGAGAATGCATGCGTAAAGGTATTACCTAAAAAGAGAAGATGGAGTTCTTCCAATGTGTTTCCAAGTGTTGTCGTTATGAAAACGACCCTCCAAAATTTTTCCTTAGTCAATTTTGGAGTTTACATGAATTGTGATTTCAAGCTATCTTGTTTCTTTTTTTATATATTTCCATGTTTTTCCTAAGTGTTGATCATCCTTAAAACATTCCTAAGTCTCTTTTTCCTCCTAGGTCAAAGTTTCTAAGTATTACCTTCTTATCTTTGGAAGTTGTTGTGTCACCTTTCTAAAGAGAGGAAAAACACTAGATTTCTTTGACCTAGTTATTAGCTTCCTTCACTTGACATGCATATCACAGAATATCAAGAAAGAACAATCTTTTCTCCTAGAGAAAATACATTTTCTAAAGTTAGCAGTGACACAAGCACTGATGGAGTAATTGTGCCCTATTGAGCAAGAGCGCACTTCAAAATCTCATTGGAATGCACTTCCATCGCTTAGTTGAAAGCACTTCTTGTCCACAAAGGAAACACACTGCTTGTTAATAGAGGTTGCACCCTCCTTGTTCTCAAAAAGTGCGCCGTCTTGTTTCCCATGGATGCACCTTTCCTTCTTTGTATGTGAGCGCACTTCTAGAATCTAGGGGCCCTCTCTACTTAATGTAACTAACTCACTCATCAATCTACAAGTGGCGAGCATGCATTAAATCGATTTGAATGTGAATTATTTTATAAGTTTCCCAAATCATTATGCATTCTCATCATCACTTTTCAGTCTAGGCTAAGTGCATTTTCTCACCACACAAAATTTTTCTTCAATCTTAATAACAAGTGAGTGCACTTATGGAAAACAGGGACCCTCTATTCATTAACACTATGCCTAACATGAAATCAACCCCTTCCTAAGGCACACAACACACTTTCAAGCAATATACAAGCATCCCTTTCTACTTTCACTGCGTTGTGCACCCTCGTTGGATCTCTCTGGCGTACTACACACTCTCAGGCATTAGTGTGTCCCTTCTTATCCACTTTTGTTGTGCGATATGACCAAGAAACCTCCCTCTCTCTCTCCAAGAAAGCATAACAAAGTGTTAAGCCTCAATATCGACGTCTCTGCTCACTATCTTCCCAATATGTGGCCTCTATATTAGCCTGTCTTGCCTTGATAGGCTTGTGCTTCCATCTTGCCCAGTTTTATCCTTAATGACCGTGTTTTGAATAAATTGCATGTAATAGTTAGGGGATTTCTTGAAACTAATATTTGTTCACAATGAGTGAATTTCCACTTGTAGGTTTCACAGATATAAAATACATCACTGTCTCTTCATCTACCGAGACAATGCCTCCTACCAACCATCAAGCTACATCAAAATACATTTTAGAAGCCAGTACTAAGGAAGCAGTGGAAATTACTAATCCAAATGTCCCTATCCTTTCAGACACATAATGCTTCATTGATAGATATTTCAAGGTCTCATGAAGGACATCAAAGATGCTTCCATGCAAAAGAAATTCCCAGAAGACTTGGAAGACAAGGAAGTGTGCATAAATATCAAGAGGTCCAGGATACATAGAGTTGCATGTAGATTCCCAGTGATGCCTTCTGTAGAATCTATCTAATGGATCTTGTTACACATGGATAACAAGAATTCGGTCCTTATCACTGAAAGAAGGAATTAAATTGCTACTTACCATATGCATGACATTCATTATTATTACACAATGGTAAGACCAAGGGAGTATGAAAACACACAATTTTACGCAACTTGGAAAAATCTCAATACCAAGGAAGTTGTCAAATCCTGGTGCGAAGAGTTTGCAAGATTCCGCTAGAGACCACGTGCATCTTACCAAACCAAATATTTGAGAAAGGTTTATTAGTACATCATGACCATGTGTTGCAAACTACATGGATGAAAGAATTCATAATACTTTGAGGATAATTGGATTTATTTTCTCAACATGATTGTTTAAAGAGGTAAAGTTTTCAACCTGGCTGATATCCTCTCCTACGAACTACAACTTCACATATAGAAGGCCAAGACAAGATTACAAGCCAAAGAAGGACTAGAGTTCTACATGTACACTTATATGTTGGATGGTATCTGCGCTCCCTATGAGTTCATCAGGATGAAATGGAATTGGACCCTTAGGAGAAGTTACCTGTCTACTTCCACTGCAAAATATTATCAAAAGTTAGTTTTGAAGGAGTTTATGATAAGTTGGTCGAGCATTTCTTTGAGATTGTCTACATGATGATATTTGAGATAAAACCTCCCTACATGACAAATCAAGTGAAGGAAGTGCTTTATGAGATTGTAGATTAGTTTTCTTTACTGTAAGACAGATATGTCAGATGTTTTGGGTGTCATACAACCCCTCACCTTATGCCTAGGGATGTGACCAATAAGGTGGTCTTGCAGGAGGTAGTCTATCATATAAATAATGGATTTTCTGCACAATTCCAAATAATGGAGGAGGCTCCTTGGCCCTCTTTTTAATTGGAAAATAAAAATTTATCATCCTATGACACTTTAAAAGTTTGATAGATTTGGGTCCTTAAACAATCACTTAGATTGTAACCTATAAAAATGTGAATAGTTAAGTTTTCAATGAACTTAAAGATGAAACAAAATCACATGAAACCCAACATGATGAAAATGAAGAAGAGAAAAACCATGTGATAATGGAGTTCACCCCTCTTCAGCTATGTCTTCGAGCCTTGCTCCAATGGCTAGGCCACTTTATTGATCTCAATAACCAAAAAAGTACATTACAAAACTTTGACTCAGACTAAACCTCCCGCTAGAGTGGCACTTGTTTCTCCTTCAAAGAAACGTTCTCCTTCAAATAACTCTCACTCATAACTTGACTCAACAATAAATAAAATTATGAGGTCAAAAGAAAAAGGAGCCTCTCATTGAATGTGGAAACAGGTCCTGGTACTCATTATGAGATCAAGAAGCACAAATTTATCTGCTTCATAATGAAGTGTTGAAGTGGTCTTTTCCAACAAACATACAAAGAATAGACTGAAAATGGTTTCTCTAATGAAGAAAAAATTGTTGTAGATGTGTCTGAAAGGTTGGTAAACCCCTTTCTAGGATCTTTCCATGCTAAGAAAGGTCCCCATATGGCCTCAAAAAGTCAAACACAATCTCTATCTACAACACAAAAGGTCTTGGATATACTAATTGTCCAACATACAATGCTCAAATCACAAAAATAATACTTCCATTATGTTTAGAACACCCAAAAACCCTGTGTAGGCTCTTCTTGGGCTCAAAAAGACTAGAAAATGACCAAGTTAGGCATCCTGGAACATTTCTCTGTTGTCTATCCTACAAAAATGCAAGACTAGCTAACTAGGCAATGAAATTCACCTTTGACAAAACCACAAGGTAATAAATCCACCTTGGATCGATGCTAATTCCACCAAAAAAATTGCATTTTATCACCTCTTTAATTACGCCAATATCCCCTTAACATCAATTTTCCAGCTCCCAAGTTGGTCGCATGGTGGTCATGTGGCCCAGGGTCGGGCATCATGCACCAGGCCCTCCCTCGTAGCACTCTCCAATGGTTGTATTGTGTACCATATGGACAAGCTTGACGCCACACATCGGTCCCTTATCCATTGGATTTGGGTCTGGTCACGTTGGATCTACATGTGGCTAGGGGCTGGGCCATATGCCCACCCCCAGCTCCTCCTTTTTAGCCATTGGTTCCGAGCGGTTAAATGTGAAAATGAGTCGGGGCCCAAAATCCCACCCACCAATTCCAGTTCCACCATGTCACATGGTAGTTGAATGGAACTGGGGGCCGGAGCCTATCTGCCCACCCCATACACTATATCTCCGCCATTGTGGTTGTATGATACTCCATAGAACTGGGGCTAGGGCTGATCAAGTGGGCCCATTAGCCCAAGCCCTCCCCCCAACTCTGCCAATGCTTTAATTCAAAAAATATAATCAACAACCACAACATAATAAGAACTTCGACTGTGGTGTGGTGGTAAAATGTTGGACTATTGTGTAGGAGGTCCAGGGGTCAAACCTTGTCGAGGCTATTTGACCCCTTTAAAAATTTTACACTAGTCTCAAGGGCCACATGGTGCCCTCCCATTGGGCCATGGGCGCCTCATCATTGGGCCACTTCAAAACCAAATCAACCAATCAAACTCGAGACCTCAACTTGTATGGTGTTGCCACATGGCATCATAGGATTGGCCTATACTACCCAATATACCTTCCTAGTTAGCTATTCACGTAGGCATATGAACTACCCATTCAGCAACCCAATCAACTCTGCAAGTTGAGTTTTTTGTTGTTCGTCAAAAGCTTCAGAATGCGATAAATTTCACAGTGGCAATCATAAGTGTCATTGGAATCAAAACAATGAGGTCTATGCTTTGAAACCATTTTTGAGCAATTTCAAGCACTTTTATTTTTGAGAATATTTTTATCCTTGACCATTCCTCTCCACTGGGAAGCTTTTGTACCACCGAAAGTTTGTTTTTACTCAGCAAGTAAATGAGAGTACAACTCCCTCAATTCTCAATCTCAATCTACCTTGCTTTATTTGGATTGGTACTCGGGTTATCTATCCGAGTGGGAATAAGATCGAACCTCCCTCTTTGGGATTAGGACATCAAAGACACATAGGCCAACCAGATGTCCTCGCAAGCATCTGCCATTAGATGCTTCATCTCTCTTTATCAACTAAACATGCAATGTCAACCAAACCAAGCATGCTTCTAAAATACTCTAACTTTTTATTTGAAAGAGACTTTGTTAGAACATGAGCTACCTGTTCATCTATTGGAATACACTGTAGCTTTACGACCCTATCTTGTACCAAAATTATAATGTAGTTGTACTTGTTGATATGCTTCATCCTTGCATGGAATACATGGTCATAGAAAATCTTGATGCTACTTTGATTATCACAATTTATTATAGTAGGATCCAGAGGCTTTCCAAATAAATCTGACAAGAGTTTTCTCAACCAAACAACTTCCTTTCCTACTTCACATGCAACAATGTATTCAAATTCGACACTACTTAATGGAACGAGATCTTGTTTTCTACTCATCTATGAGATCATTATAGCTCACAAGCTAAAACATGGTAGTGCTTCTGACATTAGTCTTATTGCCACCCCAATCTAAATCTGTGAAACCTGTCAACTTAACTTCCTTTCCATCATATTTTAGGTAGTGATGTATAGTGCCACAGAGATATCTAAGAATATGCTTAGCAGTTATCCAATGGTCATGACAAGGCTCCAACTGAAATTGACTAAGAATATTTACAACAAAACATATATCAGGTCTTGTATTTACCAGATACATTAGAGATCCCACCAACTTACGATAGCTAGTAGGATCGATGAGACTGGAGTCAGAGCTTCTCAACTTCTTGAGATTAGTGATCATGGGAGTAGTCATAGGCTTGGAATCCATCATACCAAATTTTTGTAAAATATTGATTATGTATTTACCTTGACCTAAATATATTTCTCTAGGTTTCTGCCAAACTTCCAAACCCAAGTAATAGTGCATAAGTCCCAGATCTTTCATTTTGAATTCAACTTCCAACATCTTCTTTCATTCTTGTATTTTGTGCTCCACACCTGTAAAAAACAAATCATCTACGCAAAGTAGTATAATGTTTGGTTCATTGTTCACTACCTTAATGTAGATATTTGGATCTACAGAACTTTTGACGAACCCAATTCTTAAGAGATATGCATCCATCCTTGCATACCTTGCCATAGGAGCTTGCTTTAATCCATATAGGCCTTTATTAAGTTTGCAAACATGTGTGTCCTTGATATTTTTTTCAAAGCCTTCCGGTTGCTCAATGTATACTTCTTCATTGATGGTCCCATTTATAAATTTTGTTTTTAAGTCCATTTGATGAATATTCCATCCCATTGTAGTAGCTCGCAAATCAAAATATCTTATAGGAGTATATATAACAGTAGGTGCAAAGGTTTCTTCATAGTCTATACCTTCCTTTTGAGAGAAACCCCTTGCAACAAATTTAGCTTTGTATTTATCTATAATTCCATTGATAGCATGTTTGATTTTGTAAATCCATTTTGAAGTGGCAACTGATTTGTCCCTTGGCCTAGGAATGACTTCCCAGGCTCCATTCTTCATGATGGAATGATATTCTTCTTGCATCGCCTTCTTCCATTCTTCTTAATGAGAAACTTCTTCAAATGTAGCTGGTTCAACTTCTATCAATTTTGTCATGTAGGTTGCATATCCTGAATATATTTTTGGTCTTTTTCTTTCTGTAAAGTTACTTTAGTAGATTCATGTCCTTCGACATATTCAAGAGTAGCTTTCAACCAGTTTGGCATCTTCCTTATTTCGGGTATGATCATAGGTTGAATCAGCTCACTTGGTCCTTCATATTCTTCTTCTTTGTTTGGAGTTGTCTCATCATGATGTTTTTCTTCTTCAAATAGTGGTGTATCTTCGTCATCAGAATCAATTGGAATATCCTTGGATCTCTTGTAGGCATGATTCTCATTGAATATAACATCCCTGCTTACTTCAATTTGTCTTCCTTCCTTAATGTAGATTCTATATGCCTTTGAAGAAATATTATAGCCAACGAAGATCCCTTTGATGCTTGTAGAATCTAGTTTCTTGTAGGTTTTAATGTTGTACAAAAGTTATCTGCAAACAAATTTGTAAAGAACAAAAAATATACAAAGGATAGAAACACAAAAAAGTACACAAAGATTTTCACATGGATCCCAAAACTAGGACTACTAGATTGATCTTTCCTTATATTCCTTTCAATTTTACAATACACATATATACATGTCGAAGAATTCATAAACCCCAATCGATTAACCCTGGATTAGAACGTAACCATAGTTCCATTGATTCGATCTACAAAATACCATGGACAGAAAACCATCATGCCCAAAACCATGTGAAAAAACCATGCACAAAACCAAAGGTAGGTCCACCCACCTAATATAGGGTCCAAAAGAAAATTTCTTGGGGCACTGCCCCAAACCCTGTATAGGGGGGCTACCGCCCACTTGAAACCCCATGACAAGCGGGGCTACGTCCCCCCTGTGACTCGTTGTTGCTCCCAGCACAACGAATAGGGTGGGTTGTCGCCCCCCCCCCCCCCCCCGCGTGTGCAACTAGTCGTGGATAGAATATAACACACACCAAACATTCTCCCACTTGTTTTTTTCTTTTCCACACAAGGGGTCACAGGAGAGCTTAGTCATTGGTCCAGACTTGCAACACCCATTGTTTCTCTACACCAAGAAAACTTCTCAGTGCTCACATAATTCATTAATGCATCTACAACATTCTTTAAAATGTCCACCTTTACCAACAACACCTTTTTGTCCTCAACCATATCGCTCTCAAAGTGATACTAAACATCAATGTGCTTTGTTTTTGATAGATAAGCAGGGTTCTTTGCCAATAAAATTACACTTTGGTTGTCACAATATATCCTTATAGCTCACTGTACTAACCCCATACTTGAACACAATATCTAACCAAACTTCTTCCTTGCTTGCATGAGTGGCTGCCATGTATTCTGCCTCTGCAATTGAAAGTGCCACTATAGACTGTCTCTTTCTCATCCAACTAACTGCACCTCAAAATAGGTTAAACACATACCCACTTGTAGATATTACCTGATCCATATATCTAACCCAGTCTACACAAAAAAATCCACATATATATAAAAATCTGTCTAATTTTAGTCTTCCTTGGTAGAACAAACCATAATCACTAGTGCCACGCAAATACCTGAAAACCTACTTCACTGATGTCAAATGCTCCTTCCCCGATTTTGACATAAACCTACTAAATACTCCCACTACATGTGCAATTTCTATTCTAGTACAAACCATTTCATACATCAGGCTACCAACTGCACTTGCTTATGGAACACGAGACATGTCCTCTTCCTCTTCTTGTGTCTTGGGACACTCTTCAACAAATAAATTTACACCTACATGAATAGGAACCTTCACTAGTTTACTATCTTGCATATTAAACCATTGAAGTATTGTCTCGACATACTTCCTCTAGTTTAACGAGAGATTCCTCTTTGCCTGATATTGTTTAATTTCCATGCCCAAAATATAGTTTTTAGCACCTAGATCCTTCATGTGGAATTTGGAGGACAATTGGGTCTTCAAATATTGGATATTTCTTTTTCATTTGCAATCAACAACATATCATCCACATACAAGAAAGATAAATAAAACGGTCACAAATTAATTCAAAATACACACAATGATCCACTTTTCTTTTGGTTAAGCCAAGTCCCCGTATATATGTATCAAATTTTTGATATCACATCCTTGGTGACTGTTTTAACCCATATAGAGACTTTGTTAACCTACATACCCATTATTTCTTTCCCTTCACAACAAAGCCTTTAGGTTGCTTCGTGTAGATATCTTCTTCCAGATCCTTGTGAAGAAATGTTGTCTTCAAATCCATCTATTATACGTCAAAATCAAAAGAAGCAACAAAAGATAAAATTAATCTAATAGCAACTACCTTGGCAACAGGAGAAAAAAATCACCAAAATCGATTCCCGACACCTGGGAATAAACTTTTGGTACCAACAAAGATTTGTATTTCTCCACCTTGCCTTCTACATTCATCTTCTTCTTAAACACCCATTTGCGTCCAATGTGTTTCCTTCCAGCGGACAACTCCACCAGATCCCAAGCCTCATTTTTGTCCAAAGATGCAATTTCATCAACCATGGTTTCTTTCCAAAGTTTTCCATCCTCTGAATCTACTGCCACCCTGCCATTTTTGAGATCATCATTAATAATAGATAAAGTATAATTTGAATAGAAATAAGAAGGACTATACCTTTTTGGCTGCCATCTTTCTCAAATTGATCTTCTCACAGTTGGAGTTTGTGGTTGTTCATCTTCCGATTCTTGTTCCGTTGTAGAGTCAGATTCTTCCTCCTTTAGCTCAAACTCTATCTTCTCAACTTCGTTTGGCAGGACTTCATGTTTGATAACATATTTTACCTCTCTAAACACCACATCTTTGCTATACACAACCTTCCCTGTTTTTGGGTTCTAAATCTTATAACCTTTTAAACCATCCTTATACCCAATAAAGATGCCCCTTTCAGATTTACTATCCAAATTGGTTATTTTTTCCTTTGGAACATGTACATATGCATCACAACCAATTACCCTCAGATGTGAAAGAGAGGGGTTCTTACTAGTCCATACCTCATATGGAGACTGATCCTCCAATGCTGATGAAGGTGATTTACTAACTAGGTAACATGTCGTCTCCACTGCCTCTGCCCAAAATTCTTGTCCTATCCCGACACGAATGAGCATGCTTCTTTCCTTTATCATCAATGTCCTATTCATTCTTTTTGTGACTCCATTTTTCTTAGGTGTGTATGGATTAGTATTTTTTTGTGCTATACCACAATTCTTACATAGCTCTTCAAATTCCTTCTTGCATAACTCTCCACCATTTTCTTTCCTCAACACATTTATCTTCATCTCTGTTTGGTTTTCCACTAGAGCCTTAAATTATTTAAACCTGTCAAAGACTTCAGATTTCTTCCCGAGGAAATATATTCATGTATTCCTTGATAATTCATCTATAAATGATATATAGTGCACAAACTTAGCTAGTAATGGAACCGACACAAGTCCAAACACATCATTGTGCACAAGCTCTAATATCCCTTTCACCCTCTTAGTACAAGAGGGGAAACTCACACGATTCTGCTTCCCATATACACAATGTTTATAGAAATCAAAATCAGAGAGAAATTAGACATACCTTCTACCATACCATTACCATGCATTATTCAAAGGTCCTTCTCTCCAATATGTCCAAGCCTTTGATTCAATAACATGGTATTTTCCCCAGATACCACTAGGTTTTCTGCTCCTTTCAGGAACCACAACATTGTTGCTCCCATCAATAATAGTGTTACCCAAAATATTGTACAAAGATCCAATCCAGATTCCTTGTATCAATACCAGTTCTCCCTGAACCATCTTACAGGTATCTTTCTCGAACACTATTTTTACACCTACATAATCGATCTTTCTTACATAAATCATATTTTTGGCCAATGTAGGAATATGCAGAACACAGGAAGTGGTCTAATCCTTCCACCTTGCAACTTTAGCTTGAATTTTCCATGTTTGACGATCTAACCTTCCTATCATCCCCTAAGAAGACATCACCACCATCATATTTATCATACTCGCAAAACCAGTGAAAGGATGCACTTGATTCAATCAACCATGCCTCATGATATATGTGTGTACTTGAAGAAGAAGCCAAGTACACATACCAACCTTCATCTGAGGTGGTTTTCTCCTTTGTAGAAGGAGCATCATCAGATCTCTTTCCTTTATCAGGAGATTTATATCTATAGTCCTTTTTGAAATGCCCTTCCTTTTTGCATTTCCAACATACCTTTAAAAGTTTTCTTGGAGATTTAGATCTCCCACTTGAGGACTTTTTTTTTTTGTTTTTTTTTGGTTTTTTGTTTTGTTTTGGGATCGTCCTCATACATACAAGGCACATCCATTCTCGTTCTCTGTATTTTTCCATCTCATCTCCTCTTACAACAAGTATGAGACTATTTCATCAAACTTCAAGGTAGTTGTATTGCTACCTTTAGCAACAACCAGACTATCCCACGAATCTGGTAGAGAACACAACCAACTGATGCACTTATCTTCATTTGAAATTTTCATATCAATATATAACAAATAGATTACCACAATATTAAATGCGTTCATATACTCTGTCACCGAGTCTCCATCCTTCATCCTCAGGTTATACAACTTTTTTTGAAGGAAAAATTTGTTCACCAGAGACTTAGATTGGTACAAAGTCCCTAACTTGACCCACAAATCCTTCATTGTAGCTTCCCCTGATAGATTCAATAATACAAAATCTGAGATACACAACCGTATTGTGCTCTTTTCCTTCCTATCTAGCTTCGCCTAGTCTTCTACTGACATTGTCGTTGGTTTGGTACCCAGATCTACTGCGATCCACTAATCTATATCCACCAACATATCCTCCATCTTGAGTTTCCACAACTCAAAAATATGACCATTAAATTTCTCGATCTCTATCTTTCCATTGCTCACTATCTTCTTTCACCGCAAGAATTGATCCCACAGATCTCCCACTGAACAGGGTCTACCATAGGCCTGAGAGAAACCCCTTAACAGTAAAGGCCTCCCCTTGAAGCTAAAAAAATATAATACCAAATGTAGGTTTTAACCTAGTACATAGATTACCTACAAATGAATTCTTAAAGAACAAAAAATATACAATGGCGAGAAACACAAAACAAATACACAAAGATTTTCCCCAGGATCCCAAAATTGGGACTACTAGATTGATTTTTCATTATATTCCTTTCAATGTTACAATACATACATATACATTCCGAAGCATTCATAATCCCAATCCATTAACCCTAGATTATAACATAACCATAGTTCCCTTGACTGGATCTACAAAATACCATGGGCAGAAAACAATCATGCCCAAAACCATGTGCAAAACCCATGCACAAAACCATAGGTAGGTTTGCCCACATAATATAGGGTTAAAAAAATTCCCGGGTCGCTACCCCAGACCTTGTATAGGGTGGCTACTAGCCACCTGAAACCCCCCGACAGGGGGGGTTGCGCCCCCCTATGACCCCCATACGCGTATGACTAATCGTGGAAATAATATAACACACACCAAACATTTCTTTCGCTTGTCCTTTGGAACATGGATGTATGTGGGATGCCCAAATATTCAAAGATGGTCCACACATGGCTTATTCCCCATGAATTCTTCTTCAGGTGTTATATTCTCAAGAATTATATGAGGACTTATATTGTGTATATATACTTCTTTCATAGTTTCTTCACCCCATAGAAACTTTTGAAGGTGTTGATCAAATATCATAGTTCGTATGAATTCTTCAATTGTTCTATTTTTCATTTCTACAACTCCATTTTTTTTGGGATTCTAGGGAACAATGAGCTCCTTCTTAATACCTGTTTGTTTACAATATGCAACCAATTCTTTTGAAGTGTATTTCCCACCATTGTCAAATCTCAAGGTCTTTATGTTTCTTTCAGTTAAGGTTTCCAATTCAGATCTAAACTCCTTGAATGTTTCAAATACTTCATCCTTTTTCTAGAGAAGGTAGAGCCATGTATTTCTAGAGTGATCATCAATGAAGGTCACATATTAAAGATGACCTCCAAGTGATTTTTTGACAGAAGCCCACACACAACATAATGAATGAGGTCTAATATTTCGTTAGACCTTGTATCCCTGCTTGTGAAAGGCTTCCTTGTATTCTTTCCCAAAGCACATACATTACATATTCCTTCACGATTTTCCTTGATGTTAGGGATGCCATTTACCATTTGATTGAGAGAGGGAATGATATTGTAGTGTATATGCCCATATATTCTATGCCATAGTTCAATGGGATTGATTTCCTTGTGACCTAGAGCTTGAGGAGATGGTGTTATAACTCTATATAGTCTTCATGAACTCCAATAACTTTTTCCTTTGCAATGCTTGAATCCTCTCACCAAACCAAGACTTTACCATCTAAAAAAGAAACCCTGTCTCCTTTATCTTATAAATAATAAATTGAAAGTAAATTATTTTTCAAACCTTAAACATAGAGTATATTGTTGAGGTGTAGCTTTGCTCATTTTTCTAGCTTGAAAGATGTAGATCTATTGATGGTGTTGGGCCCACCAACATTTAGGGAACCTCCCCGATATGAAGTCCCAATCAGACCTCACACCATTTGGTGTAGGAGTCTTATTCAGTATAATGGCTCGATTTCAAAATTCTTAAAGGTTTTCCTCAGCTATAGTTGTCAGCACAAGAGAGTATTGAAATGGTATCTTTGAACAACAAGGTGAGTGTGCCTGGTGAATGTGTAACATAACTATGTCAATGTTCTCTTATTGAAAAAGGGGGAGAAAATGTGAGCCTCTAAGTGAGAGGTAATAGTACCACACAGGAAGAGACACATGCGAACCAGAAATACCTGTCCAACATCTAGCAGAATAGTCCACAACAAGTGTGACAGTTGTTACAACCAATGAAAAGGGAAATATCTATCTACCATCCAATGTAGTAGTCCACAACATATGTGACAGTCGTTAGAACTGATGAATAAAGAAAGGTATCTCTAGTATCCTACGGAATAGTCCAAAAGGATGAGATAATAGTGACAACCATTACATCACATTCGCAACAAGATTAGCACTAAAACAACTAAAATAGTTCAATTATCTTAGTACAAGTGAAAAAAAATACGAAATAAAAATTCTCACAGAATAGTCATACAAACATCCGTAAGTCATGCATGGAAACGTGCTGGCCTGAAAAGGCTTCTGTATTAAGAAAAATTTCCAAGTCACATATTTACATTATACATCACTAGCCCCAATAGTGGGACAATGGAGTCACTCCTTTCTCCTCAAAGAACTAACTGAAATTATCTATGCTTTGCGTGAGGAGCCAATGTGAAAATCCCTTTTCTTATACAATGAGGGGATATATATAACGAAGTGGTGATGCTTGATCCTTGTCACTCTTTGACTACCCTCATGATTGTTCAACTTCCTATGACTTTCCAACTGACATGACTCTTCATATTCATGTGTGTCCATTGGAATTCCTCTTTACATTACATTTTATTTACAATAAACATGGCTCATAATAGTGATGTTGCCTTTGAAAACTCATGACACAACTTGACATGACACTGCTAACATGGACTAGATTGCCGAGGTGGAAACGTCAAGTCGTTGTTGTTGCTGAGTAATGGATGTGTTCTTGGATGTGCTTTCTCTTCTCCTCTGCATAGCTTGATGATGCAGGGTCTTCAATGATCTTTTTTCCTGAGAGGTGGTTTCATGAATGTGTTCCATTTGCTTGTTCTTGATAAGATCCTTTGCCCATCTAGCTGCAAGTGAGTCTTCTAGAATGTTCACTCCTTCTTCTCCTTCTTCATCGTCTCACCGTGATCTAACAATGTACCTGTTTCTGTGATTCACTCATGATGAGACGACATCAATTGAAAAACTCCCTAGTCTAAGATGATGCATTATTATCCATGGATTGGGCTTGTGACAGTTGACAGGATAGGAAAGAGAGCCCAGTAACTGTGCATTGGGCAGTTCCAAGTGACAGGGAGAGAGATTAGCCACTGAGACTGCGCAGTGCGCAACTCAGGCTTGGCCAAGGAAATTTTGAGCACAATTCTCACTGAAGGGAAAAATTGTGCAGGGGCCACTAGGAGATAGGATTGTGGAGTTGAGACAGTCAGTGGCTGATGTAGGATGGGACCCTGGGAGATAGGTCTACATAGTTTTCAGAAGTAAGGTAGGACTGAGTAGCATAGGGACCTAGAGGAAATATTTGTGCAGTTCATAAGGTCAGTGAGCTCCGATCGAGGGAGGACAATGGGGGACAATTCTGCATAGCTCCAGGAGGTAAGGTAAGCTAGGTTCTTTGCACATTACGACGTTCTAGCATGCAAGTGCAGAATCTTGAGGACTAATCTTGCAAAATGCACAGTTCAGGTTAGGCTGGGAGGAGATATTGCGTAATTATGGGGATGAAGAGAGGTTTCTCAGCTCTGGAATTGTGTAGTGCAACTTCCCTGGGGGAAAATGATTATGCACTGCATAGTTCCAAGTAGAAAGGTTGCATTACTGAGGGCTGAGGCTACGCAGTGCGCAATGCAGTCAGGGTCTGGTGAAACTGAGTTGCCCGGTCGAGAGGATTTTCAGAGAAATGGCTAAGTGCAGGATGAAAGTGAACTTGTGGGGAACTTGAAATTTTGATCACATACTTAGAATACTTCGACGGTATGACAACATAGGCCACCAGAACAACAGGGCAAATCATTACCCTCTGAGTGACTGTCCTAAAAGAAAAAGAGACAAGTGAGACACTTGAGATAGAATTTAGGATGACCATGACGACACTTGTGCGACAATCCTTAAAACTTCGTGTATGAGTGCGAAAAATATTTACATATCTAGGACAACTCGAATACACAAAGACAAACCTTCAAAACTACTAGAAAAGGTCCACAAGCATGGTAAAACAATAAAACATGCCCAAAAATGACAGTTGATCAAAAAATCAAAAGGGGTGAAAAGAATCTAAGAAAGCTCATGAAATGAGCTCAAGTGTTTTCAAAAATAAAGGGAAATACCAAGGAAGGCTCTGAAATTTGAGTGCAAGCCAAAATTTTGGAGGGTGTTACAACTGCTATAACGCTTGCTGAAACACTAGTTGAATAACAAGTTCTCTATCTTGGTTCATTTTTTTAGTGCAAGACCTTGGTCCTTGAGGGAGCATTGATACATCATGTAGATTACTTTGGCTTCCCAAATTACCCCATGGGCAGACATGGTTCCCTTTATATCTTCTTAGTTGAACACAACATAAGATTTAGCTAGATCACAAAGTTTTGAATTGGGAAGGGTGGTTTAGCTTGTGAGCTTAAGATTTTCAGAGTATAGTTTTTCATATTTGGTGCTGCCCTATTGTCAGCAGGCCTGGATAGTACCCCAAAAAAGTCACGTAGGAACTCAAGCATTTATGCACTACTAGCGAGTCTGTACAGTACCCTGGTGGAGTTTCCTGCTTCACCTCTCTGCGCAGGAAGCCTTTCTCTTCTTTCACCTTTATCTATTCATTTAGAGAGAATTGTGCATCAAAACTTATTTATTTTCAGGTGAAAGAGGGATCCCTACTTATTGAGAGCAGGAGAGGTTGTTCCTTCAGAGAAGCATATAAATACCTCTGATTTAGGTTTTCTTATTTAGATTTTACCCTTCTCCATTTCTACTAGTTGGATAAGATTGAAAACAACAAAGCCGAAAACTGAGTATAGGCATTAGGTTCCTAGACTAGACACGAGTTCATGGTTAGACCAAAACTCTCCTTACAAACGACTTTTATTTTCCATTAGAGCTTCATCGGCCAAAAGGTACATCCAATGCAAGGAAGATAGATAGAGGACTAGCCCAGGGATACAATGTCACAAGACTCTTTGAAATTCAACCACACACACACTTGGAAACCAAAAAGAAGTAAGTTACAACACTTATTTACATAAGAAAACAATAGAAACCAAAGGAAACATAACAACAGACAATAAAAGACTATGTACATAGTGCAGAGCATAGCCCCAGTTTTAATTGAAAGTAATATTTTAAGTCTTGGCCATTGACAGGGAGATAGCCAATCTTCCCATCAAGTGATTGAAGAAGATACATGTATTGGCCAATATTTTCATGGAATGTGTAAGGAACAATCCACAGGGATTGAGACTTAGTGTGCTTTCCTTTTTCCTTGTGGTATTTGTCTTACTTCGAGGCTAAGTCACCCACACTAAGGCTAGTCTTCCCTGCAAACTTTCTATCAAACCATATCTTGATATAGTTATGATGGAGTGAAACTTTTTCTTTTTCTTTTAGCCTTTCTTCCTATAGCTTGTGCAAACTCTCCATACTATGCTGAACTATGAGACATGACTTGCCCTGGGATTCTTGGGACAATTGGAGAGAAGGAATGTATATGTTCGGCGGGAGGATGGCTTCCTTTCTGTACATCAGGAAGTAAGGGGAGGTATTCAGGGAAGTTTTAGGTGTGACTCGGTCAACCCATAAATAATTCACCAAACAGAGTGCCAATTTCGCTACTAAGAGAATATGGTGTTTTTGATGATAAATATGAGGTTCTTATTTGTGGATTCAACAAGACCATTCTACCGTGGATAATAGTTAACATAATGTTTCAAGAAAATACCATTTTCCAATGCAAAATCATAAAACTTTAACAAAGAAAAGTACGTCACATTGTAAAAAATAAGTGATGTAGGAATGCAAACTTGGAGATGATATTCTGCTGTAGAAAGCTGATGACTTTTGGATCATTCAATTGTTTCAAGTGGAACCACCTCTGTCCACCACATGACATAATCTGTAGTCATCAAAATTTAGTGGTGTTGCTTTGATGACTATGGGAAAATTTCCCCAATGATATCCAAGCCCCACTATTGGAATGGTTCTTCCATTGCAATGGAGCTGCTGACTTCTGATTTTTTCCTGCGCACCTTTGACAGACCAGACACTTGCGGGCATGAGCATGAGCATCCTTGAATAATGTAGGTTAGTAGAAATTTTCCCGCATGACCTTGTGTGCTGTGGTGTTTCCCGTGAAGTGTCCCTTAGATGGTCCATCATGGAGATTACATAAAACCTTGTCTGAATCTCGTGCCTCCAGGAACCTGAGAAATATCCCATTGTGGTGATTTCTTTATAGCACCCCATCCACCAACTAATATGATAATACTTTGATTTGGAGTTCCCTCTTCTGCTGCATAGAAAAATGAGAGGGAACAGCGCCATGTTCATGGTATCGATGCACATCTGCGTACCAAGATTTTCTTTCTAAATTGGGAGAGGCTCGTTCAACATTGTATAATTCTATTTCTTTCTCCCAACCTACGAGCTCTTATTCTTCCTCTTGTGCGTTGACTTCTTCTGCTACTAACTTGCAAAGACCATGATCCTTGATGGTGTGAACTTGTTTGATGTCAAGGTCATATTCCAGCAAATTAGTCATCCAGTTCACCCTTATCTCACCTAGATCTTGCTGAACCAGTAGTGATATGACTGTTGGGTGTGGAACAAAGATAATACAACGGTTTTTCAATAGGTAGGGTCTAAAGTGCTTCACCACCGTATATGCAACATAAGCTTGTTTGTCCATGGTGGGTAGTTGAGCTCTAGTCCTTGTAGGATCATGCTCATAAAGGAGATGGGTTGTTCCTTGTTCAACTCATCCTTCTGAGTGAGCACATAAGAAAGAGAGGTGTCAAAAAAAAAAGTCTAGAGCAAGACGTCTTTGCTTAAGTCTGGGTTGTACAATGCTGGTGCTTCTGTTATTGCTTGCTTTATACGGGCAAACACATCCTTTTCCATTTTTCCCCAATTTTAGACTACATCCTTCTTGATCATCTCTTGTATTTTTTTGACGATATGAGCATAGTCAGAGATGAAATTTCTGAGGAAGTTGATCTTCCACAAGAAAGACTACATAACTTTCTTGTTCATTGGGTGGGGAATTTGCTTGATGGTCCAAACCCTATTCAGATCTACCTTGTTCCCACTTTTAGTAATAATGTGTCCAAGAAGGTTACCCTCAAACATTGCAAAGATACACTTCTTGGGATTCAAGGATATCCATATTTTCGGCATCGTTCAAATTTTTTCTTGAGGTGATGTAGGTGGTCTGACTGTTTTCTTGAAAACACTTTTACGTCATCAAGGTAGACCACTACGATCTGTCCTATAATCCCACGGAAGGTGATGCCTGTTGCACGTTGAAATGTCGCACTTGCATTAACCAACCTAAATGACATTCGGTGAAACATGAAGGTACCCCACTTGGTACATAATGTAGTCTCTAGCTTGTCAAACTATGCTACCAGAACCTGGTTGTAGCCCGAGAAACCATCTAACAAAGAAAACATTTTTTTCCCCAGATACCGTGTTAGCCTCACTCTTTTAAAAATCAATAATAAATCAAATTATTAAATTAAATAAACAAAATCATGAGAATTCCTCAAACCAAGGATTCTAGTTTGGATGAGAGATTCTCTCCAACTAGCTCTCCTAAATTAGTGTGTAAGTTGAGAAATTGTCTAAGATAGACGCACTATCTTAAGACCACTTACTCATGTATTTAAATGTATTATTAAATTATTTGAATAATGAATGAAGAGAGAATTACTTGAGCATGAGAGACCACATGATGGCTCTCTTCCTTTTTCGCCAGTTTAATTTCTGCGTGTTAATTTGCTATGCATATGGTTATACATGGTTTTTTGATTCTTCTTCATGAGGTATTAGAGCTGATCAAATATTGAGTTTCACTCTATAATTTGTCTGGGAATCCTGGGCTTGCAAAAGATGAAATTCAGACACCGTCGCTGCAGCTGGGACCTATAGATAAGACGTTTCGGCTCTCAATCGCATCACGCGTGATCTCCAAGAAATGTCAAATGGACTTGGGCAGTGTTCTCTACTGATTTTGACCGATCTGGAGATGAAATATAGATATTTATGAGATTTATCAATATCGAAGGTCAGATATACAAAGTGTTTTAGATCTACTATAAACTAGTCCTTTGTCAATCCTATACTCTGAGAAAAGAACCTCTACATGCAAGGAAATGATGGCCAAATTTGAGACGAGATCCAATTCTCAGCCTTGTAATACATTTGTAACCTGTAGCGATATATTAAAGACCATCTTTCCAGCCTCAACGCAAGTGTGATCGAAACATACCAGCACACATTGGGATTTTTAATCAAAAAACAGATATTTACACAAACACAAAAATTCATCAGATTGACTCGTGAAATCCTATCTTCTTGATCCCTCGGGAGTCAAGATGGCATCACAACAAAAGAAGGATCAATCTGGAGAAGGCAACGACAATGAAAAAAATTTGTCCGCGCACTAGAAAAAACTTGGAGGTTGATTGCCGCTCCATGGCATCTCCACAAAGTGGGATCCGATGCTCTTCAACGCCTGATCCAACCCATACCACATATAGAAAATCCTTGTGTGGGTATAGTAGTTTGTAAATATTTTTATTTAAACATCTAAAATTGTGAACAATAGCTACGCTATAAGCGTTGACATATCTTTGGGCGTTAAGTTAAATAACATTATGTAGATTTCAGAGTTGGAATATATTATTACATTTCTTCTTGAGCTAACAGCGTCAATGGAGATCCAGAAGCATTGCAAGACTTTTGCGTGGCAGTTTCATTGAATTCTGGGCAACGACCTTTATTTTGTTAGTGTGGCTTGCTTTGTCGTGTACATTCAAAGCGCTCTTGTAGCTTATTGTTTCAGGTTGCATTGCCTTCACTGTTGGACGCTCAATCCCATGAAACTTGCACAACGTATCTCTCTAATGGCAGCTTGGATCTGCACGCCTTCTAATCCAGAGATGGCTCAAAATCACTGCCAACTAATGCTCTCTACTTAAACTCTGCAACATGATAGAGAACTTGGAAATCAGTTTTCCAGAGATCAATCTTTCCTGAGCACTTGAACGTGGACGCAGATGTAAAGTTGGTTGTGAATGCTTTTCCACAATGGGCGTGATCTCGCAAGGCCACACACAGGTTCTAAGTGCTTTGCTGCTGCATTGCGTGGATGATGGTTTTCAACATTACATTACCAAGTGACCATGTTGTTGATTGATTGAGAAATAATTTATTTCAACATCTTCTTAACCAAGAGATTGCACTCTTTGATGTCACTCAAATGGGATAATTTTAGAGTAGTAATTTAGAAGACACACAAATTAGTAAAATTACCACCTACAAATGTCTAAGAGGCTAGGCCTTGTGCCATGCCCCCATTTGATAGGCCTTGTGTCACGCTCCCATACTCTTTCTTGGGCTCCATGTCAACTTGGCACAACCAAGTCACGTGTCAATGTGTAACCCTAGGGGCTTTGCATCCGACATGTGGCACTGGTGTGTTAGTGTAGCATAGTATTAAGCCACCTAAATTATGCTTCACATGTTGATTATGTTCTATATAATTATTAAGTCGAAGGTCATAAGTTTTGTCCCGAGAGAAACCTGTAAGTTTCCTTCACGTGAAAACAAGTCAAGTGAAAGTAGTTATTGTGATCCAAATAAAGGTTGAGTCAGTTTTTTGAAGAAAAATTGACACCAGAGAGTTCTCAGTCTGTGCTTGAGAAGCCTCACTGAAGCCATTGTCATGATGATGTATCTTTAAGATTAATACAAACACATCTTTTTTGGTGATCGTGTCCTAGATTCGCTCAAAATTGAATAAGGGGATCATAGGTACACTCTGTGTCATGAATGTGCTTGCATGAGTTGAGTTGAATTTGTAAAACACTGTCTTTTTTATACTTAAAAAAACAACATGCACATATGTACACAAGCACAAAGCGTCACATCATCAACTTGATAAGATGATCCTCCAAACAAGCACATTTCACATTATGTAATCAAAGAAATTAAGTTAAGGATGCTACAAAATCAAGCAGCTCAAGCCAAGACGACATCAACATCCAATCAAGTGAATGAAGCTATCATCAACATCAACAACAATTGGAGCAATTCAACAACAATTTTTTGGAAATTGCACTTGCACCATTTTTTAAATAAGCTCAATATAAAACTGTAACTTGCAAAACATAATTTGTAAGTTGGATTGTAATCAAAGTCAAATTAAGTTGAATTGTAAGGGTGCATTTTTGGTTGTAACCGACACCCTCATTTGATTTGTTACAGTGCATACATTAAGTCAAGTAATTTGTCACTTAAACATTTATCATTTGGGTGCATTTTCGACAGTGTTCGGCATTCATCATTTTTTTAGCACATTCAGTGAATCACTAAGTGCAGTAATTAAACAAGAGTTCAAGACAAAAAGTAATTCAAGAAAAAACAATCAAGAAAGTGAGCGTGTTCATAAAACAATCAAGCAAGTTCAAGCACATAATCAAGCACACAATCATCATCAAATGAGGGTGAATTCTAATCTTCAAGCGAGCATCAAAACAAGCATGTGTCTACAGCAAGCACACTAAGATCAAGCGAGTGTGAAATCAATAGTTCAAGCAAAGTGTTTAAAAGCATAAGCAATCAACAAACAGTACAAGCGAGCCTGTCATTTCAGTGATCAACTCAAGTGCACAATTTTCAAGCACGACTTCTACACCAAGCGATCCTGACTTCAAAGCAAGCATGACAACATGGTGACACGCATTCAACTATCCCAAATTCTTCACAATTTAATGTTATCATCAACTGATGACATGGTGAAAATTAGAAAAACAACTCTTGCTGACATTCAAATGCATCTTCAACATGCACATGAAATGAATAAGTTCCTTCAACTGGAGTCACAACTGCAGAGAAATGAGTTGCAAGAGAAGCGTGTTGCTTCCAAGTGTTTGACCAATCCAGAGACAGCTGATCATTCGACTTCATTCATCTAACCAGCTTCAAGTGTTGAAGTTGTTACAGTTTAACTTTCTTCCAAACCCATCATCAAGCCATGGGAAGAAATAAAAAGTAATCGAAATCGACGTGACTTAGGATATGTCGAAGATGATGACAACTTAGATATCCCTGATTATTCGAAGCCCGTTCAGTTCATCAGTGCTAGATTACTTGAACAAATCACCTCAACAAGTTCTCTGCAAGTTGCAGACAGACATCAATGCACACAAACTAAAAGTGTGGACAAACAGAAATGCATGAAAAATCAAGTTGCAAACAAACTGACATGTTCTCATTGTCAAAGAACCGGTCATCTGGAAGATCAGTGTTTTGATCTCCATCCTTGTCACCATTATGGCAAGCAGAATCATTCATCAGAGAAATGTTGCAGACAAGACCAACCTGCCAGATTAAAGATCGATTATTCATGGATTGATCCCTAGGAATGGTCATCCACAGCTAGAAGATTGTATAAGTTTTACAATCGAATTAACTCACACATATTGCAGCCAACAGTAAAAATGAAGATGGTACTCTCATGCAGTTGAATGGGGGAGTGCATCAGTGAAACAATCCTACACCTGAAGGGGGGGGAGTTCAGAAATAATTTGAAGAATATTTTCTCTCCTTTCAACTGACAAAGGGGGGAAAACGTCAATGCAATTGATAGTGGTTTTTAGACTGGAAGTCTCGACAACATCAGTGAAGCAGCTAGTGGGCATTTTCATCAGCGAGTGAGAATCAAAAAATTCGCCAGTGGGTGATTAACAACAAAGTCAGTAGTGAGAAGTTTTTCAAACATAGCAAAAGCAACACTGAGTTGTTTTTCAAACTCATCAGCCAATGGGCATTCATCAAATTGTGTCAGTGGACACCGGATGCTGTTTTCAAGCAAAGGACAGTTGGATCAATTTGCAGCTTTGCACGTGATAGAGTTGTCAAGTGACATTTAGAGATGAATCAAACATGAAGCTGATTCATGTTCTCTTCAGATTTTAGTTTTTTCAGCATCCAGCTTTGGCGGTTTTTGAGGCAAATGTTTTTTGAGGATCAACTTGAGAACGTGGAAGAGGTTCCTTGTTCATTTTGGATTTATCATTGAAGGGGGGAAATTTGGCCTCACTCTCTTAAAAATAAATAATAAATCCAATTATTAAATTAAATAAACAAAATCACGAGAATTCCTCAAACCAAGGGTTCTAGTTTGGATGAGAGATTCTCTCCAACTAGCTCTCCTAAATTAGTGTTTATGTTGAGAAATTGTCTCAACCAAGTGAGTCTAAGATAGGTGCTCTATCTTAAGACCACATACTAATGTATTTAAATGTATTATTAAATTATTTAAATAATGAATGAAGAGAGAATTACATGAGCATGATAGGACACATGATGCCTCTCTGCCTTTTTCGCCAGTTTAATTTTTGTGTGTTAATTTGTTGTGCATATCGTTATATGGTTTTGTGATTCTTCTTCATACTGTTTGCAATATGTGCTCCATGAACAACACTGGGTAATTATCCTTTTCTGAGGCTCGATTGAGATTGCGGAAATCTACACACAAGTGGATCTCCCCAGACTTCTTCCTTATAGGGACTAATTTAGATACCCATGTCGAATGTGGCACCTTGCAAATTACCTGATTATCGAACAATTTTCTTAATTCCTTCTGTATGAGGGGCTCAAGTGTTGGATGAACTTTTCTTAGTTTCTGTTGAAAAGGCTTGGCCTCTTCTTTGATTGGTGTCATGCGTTGGATTATTCATGTGTCATATATCTTGAGATCATTGTACGTCCACGGGAAGACATCATGGTACTGCTTGAATAGGTTGATAAAATATTTCTGCTCTTGTAGTGTACAACAAGTACCAAAATTCCCATGCTTCAGATCCTTTTCTGTTCCCAGATTAATATGCTCATGAGATAATGTAGTGTTGTGGGTCTTAGCGTTCACAGGTCCTTGGAAATGGTTCTGCTAGTCATACATATTTTCCAGTGATACCACACCCTTTGGGATGAGGTTGCCTTTTCTTTTACCAGTTGCCTCCTGCAGAGTCTACTCGTTCTCGTCCTCATCTATCGCTGTGTCTTTGAATACGTCAATGTTCGCCATAAAATTCAGTATCTGTTGATCATCATAAAAAACATGTAAATTAGTTATGTTATTTGAGATGGATAGTTTATACAAAATTTCAATAGTAAAGTTTTCCCTTAAAGGTAATGTTATCTCAAAATCAAGCCCTGGAAGGATGCAAGCCAGGAAGACTTCAAGTAACTGTTTCAAACCAATCTTTTGACTAAGGCTTAGCCTCCTTAGCCTGAGAGGGCTCTCTCAAAGGGTTATTGATTTTGGTTAAGAATAAGATGGCTAACTCTTGTGACATAACAATGACAAATATAAAGGCTGGACAAACATTTCATAAGTTTCCATTGGGCCTATGGAGTCAATCACACTTCAGTAAACAATGGTACTGCCTTTACATAGAAGTCAGGGCACTTAGCATTTGAATATTCAGAACACAACACATATGGAACCACAGCTCATAAATGCACACAGGAAATCAGAGCACAATCAGTGAATTCTGAGTGATTGTACACCTATGCAACTGTAAAAGACATTAAGGAAAAGATAAAATCATACATTCTGAACATAGAAATCCTTCATGAATCCTGAGAAGAAAAGCAGCCAAATTATATTACTGAACTCTGTCTTTACATAAGCCAAAACAGTACTCTGTTATAAAATTTCCAACCCTCATTACATTGTTGTTTCAACTATATATAGAATCCTTATTCTTACTAATTCGAGCTTCCTCCTCCAGCATGAGGGGAGTCGATAACTACCTCTACTGACACCTATCAGCTATTGAACTAACTAATAAATACAACTAAAGTGCTGACTGGAGTTTTTAAAGAATTCTAAATTAACTATGACTCTAACTCCATTTTCCATGCATAATGGCCTCTCCTTGTTCTTTGACACCTGGTCCTCTTTCGATTTAGCTGAGCTGGATGTTTAATGTTCCATATTGACCTTGAACACTGAATCTTTTAACTGCTCAGAAGTATTAGGGGATTTCCCTTGCTTCTCGGCTTCAGTTTTCCTCAAAATGCTCGAATGTACAGAAGCATGTCTTCTAGCTTTTAATAACCCAAAACATGGAACACTGCCACGTTCTTGATGTGCTATGAGCTTCATCGATGGACATGTGTGCAGGCAAAAGTTCCTTGTATTCACATCATTTGATACCTCTTGAACGGTGATAAAGGGACTTTATGACAAAAATCCAAAATTGGATTTGAATATTCAAGCCTTTAAAGCATCCACCTGTCTTGATCTGATTGACTATTGTTGCTCCAGCTAATGTCTTGCATACCCTTTGGCGTTTCCCTTTCAAATTCCTGCTCATAATACAAAACTGGCTGTCTGTGTTAAAATCATCACCTACAGCAGTTTCGTAGCGTGCTACGAAACTGCTGAATTACTTGAAACGACTTGCCTTTGACCCGAGATCTTTATCACCCAAACATTTGATTGCCAAAAACTCCCTTCGACTTTTCATATGTATAACAGGGACTTACATTTCTTCAAAACAATAAGACCAAGCAAGTTTGACAAAATTTGGAACAAAACTTTTCTTAAAAAGAAAATTCATTTAGCAGGTAACTGGCCTAGCTGTGCCTTCAGGTCTTCAATTTTCTTCTTCATAGCTTTATTCTCAGCTCTTAATTGCATATTTATCCTTCTAATGTACTTGGCCTCTTTGATTGCTGGTACTGTCCATGTGTGAAATTGTGCATGGCCATCAACTACTGAATTCAATTGGTTTTCAAAGGTTTCAGTCCCTTTCCACAGAGCTTTACGATAATTTGCATACACGGCTGCACGTTCTCTAACTGCTTTCTTCAGTTTGGCAATCTCATATTTAGCTGCTTCTAATTGGCTCTTTATGACTGCTATATTATCTCCTTGAGATGTGATGACTGTTCTGCTTGTATCTTTTTGCCTATCTTTCCCGGTTTCCTCTGTTTTTGACAACGTTTCCTTTACTTGCTTCCTTGTAATAGGTCTTCTGGGTTTAAAAATAAATTCTTCACTTGGCTCATCGAATTTAAGCCTTTTTGAGGCCTTAGACTTCTTGGTACCTTCTTGCGGTGACTGTGTCAAATCAATATGGACTGGTTCAGACTGCTCGAATTCAATGGCATGTAATAAATCATTCAAGCTTGCCTTAGACACTGGGCTCTCTTCAACAGCTATGGCTTTACACTTTTCCTTATTTATCTGGCTTCTTGTCCTTACCCTTGAGACTACTTCAGATCTGCTTGTTTCAGGTATAGTCTTCTTATCATGAGTTTTTTCCTTTGTTGATTGCTGAGGTTGATCTTGAATGATTAGTGGCTTCACTGGTTTCCTTTGCTCTGACTTGATTTGCTTTTTAGCTCTTGCTTCTTTTTGGAGCTCAGCTATTGTGAATTCTTTGGCTGGTTGTGGAGTAAGGCCAGTCTTGCTTTGGAATCCAGCCATGAAAATAAACGAATTCCAGTCTCTGCCTACCTTTTGGAGGCCATCCAAAACTAGCAACTTGATCAAACCATGATGAAACAAAGAGGTTTCATAGTCCTCTTTCCTTAACTGCACCTTGTCACACATCTTACTCAAACTGCGAAACAAATAAAAAGGAATGTCTATGGAGACTTTCCCAGTGAAATGCAAAAGCAGTTTGAAATGGTAAGAATAAACCTTATTGTACCTTCCTTCACAGGTCAAATATTTTTGTATGCAGGTGAGAAGAAGAGCATAATGTTCCTTGACATAATTTCTGGGCACTGCTTTTGTTAAGTCTTCGTTTACATATGCCTCCTTTAAAAACTCCTTACAAGGGTTCATATCAAACTTAAAATTTTTAAACCATTCTTCCCGTCCTCTTGGGATCTCTGTCACAACAAATATTGCTTCTGGAGAAACTTGGACTTCTAGCATAGCTATCTTTGAATTTAAACCAGTGAAATTTAGCGCAAACTCTTTAGTTACCTGCGCATGTCCTCCTTGTAGCTTTTTGCAAAATTTCCAGCACCCAGCATCTTTGAACGCTTTCTTCACGCCTTCATCCCTCAAAGCTATGTCCAGGCCCTCAGGTTCAGTCCTCTGGCATTTACCGGATCTGTGCTCTTTTCTTTCCATTTTTCCTTCGAGATCTTCACACACAAAGTCTAAAAGCTCCAGTTAAAATGGTGATTCAACTCTTTCTAATTCAGCCTCGCTTGTAATCAGGGTCGCTTGAAATCAACCTCGCTTGAAATTCAAATTCTTTCATTGAAACACTTCAATACATAATCACAGGCAGATTTGTCGCTCATGCAGCACTTACGACGATCATTAAGGTCTATGCACACTAAAATCTTTTGGGAATGATATTTCTATGCATATTAATAGATCTATTGGTGGGGTAGTGGCAAATGAACGTTCAAACGTGAAACGAGGGGTACGTAAACTGACATGAGTGGACACAACTAGTGACTCACCCATCGGACTTGACATTTCGGGAAAGATTCGCTGTGAAATGCACAAATCCATGATTTCGCAGCGCTGTTAGTTTTAAATTCTAATGATGCGCTGCGAAACGGCCTAATCATGACGCGCTGCGAAATTGCTTAACCATAATTGCGCTGCGAAACTGGCAAATGGGATTACGCTGCGAAATCACTAAAAGACACGGTGACTTGGATGAGACAAGGCATGGCTATGGAACAATGATGGGTGGAGGAGAACCAATAGGAGTCGAGTATGGTTTGAGTTTAAAACTTTAAAACTCCAAATCCTAAGTGAGGAAAAATAAAATGAAATCAACTTAACACATACCTTTCTCATCGGACTAGGACAGAGAATTATATTCATCAAATTTTTAGTTCTAAGTGATAACAGGTAACATCCTAGCAGTTGCATTTGCTAAGTAATCCACAGTTGCATTATGCATTCTTGGTATTGAAATAATATTTAAAGCTTGGAAATGAGAAATGAGTCACCATAGCTCTTGTTGATAACTCTTAAGATGAGGTCACACACAATGTATAATGTTATGTCCTTGACATACCATGATTTCAGAGTCACCTACCACTTTTTGGATAGCAACATTGAGGTTAATGACATTCTGTAAGCCCAAGACGAGTGCTTCATACTCTGCGGTGTTGTTTGTGCACTCGAATTCCAAGTGACTAGAGATTAAGTGCTTTCTTTGCAGCGAGTCTATTAAAACACAACCAGCTCTAGAGCCCTCATGTGTTTTGGATCCTTCGAAGTACATGGTCCACATTTCATCTGGATATGGACTGCTTACGACACTATTACTACTGCTACTACTATTACTACTACTTATTGTATAAAGTTCATTTTTTCCAGCTAAACACGAAAGGAGGTTCAACTTTGTGTTTGGTGGGACAGGGGATGGCTCTGCAAGATAGCACCCCAATTGTGTCTCTAGAAAATAATATTTGAAAACAAGTTTCGTGAAAGCCAACAACTCATTATGCCCATTCATGGGAGTTACGTTGTGCTTCATGTATCTTTCTGACAATACTTGGATTTGGTTGTTCCTGCCCTTATAAGAAAGCCATAAGTGTGACCAGTCATCGGTAAAGTATGCTTTCATATTTCTTGACCAATCTCTGCTCAACAATACCCCATATGCTTCCAGGATGTCCACAATTACAATGTTGATGCATTTATGAAATTGTTTGTCAGATGATAGTCAGATGATCACATCCTTGAGTTCACCAATTGCTGGAACAAAATTTCTATCCAGTTGGATGATCGGTGCATCGATCTTACTCCATTTAGAATTAATATTCTTGGCCATGGAGAGTGGCATGAAATTAACCGATGCACTTGAATCAACCAAGCAATTGTGAATATTGAAGTTAAATATTTCAAATGACAACAAGAATGGTTGGCATAGTGAGTTTTCCTCCAGGAGGAGCACGTTAAGCACAAATTCAAGAGCGTCAGGAGACTTACTATATCCCTTGTCTGAAGAGGTAGCATCACTAGTATAAGTTTTCCCTAGTGCTCGTAGAAGAATGTCCCATTCGTTCATGATTTTTGTAAGTTCAAATAGAGAAATATTTTCATGAGCCTTCTTCATGTCTTCTACAATGTAATACTCTATTTCAGGAAGACTCATCAAGGTGTCTGGGGGTGGAAGTGAATTTATGGTTTTCGATGGGATGGTTCTGTCTTTACTTCTTGTGGAAACACTTCTTGTTGAAGCTTTCTTCCTAGACTTTCTCTGAGTGTTCTGTGTTGAGTTAAGTGGAGGACTCATTTTTCTTAACAAATATTCTCCGAGTTTATGTTTCGGTACCTCAATCACAGCGGTGGCCCCTTGACTTCTCAATTTGTATCAATTATTTTGCTTCTGGGCTGGGCCATCACTCGGAGGCTCCTTATTGGTGGTGCTTTTCTGGGCTGCAAGAACATACTGATACATATTTACAACATGCCCAATTCTTAGAGCTTCATCAGATGTAGAAGCTTCTTCTTATTCATTAGGCTCCATTTTTTCATCAATCATGATTGTATCACACAACTGTGTAACAAGTCTACTCATTCCATGGTTCCATTTTGGGCAAGTTTTTTATGAATGATGCTCATGGTGGAAACTACAATATGTATATGTGTCGATTTTCTCAATGTTCAAAACCATGTTGGAGATCTGCGCAAATTTGGCCGGATGACTATTGCTGTTGCTGGAAGCTACATTCTTCTTAAGGGAGTACCTGGGGGGCCTTCTACTCATGATAGTCTTGCTTTTCCTCTATTTAAGTTCAACCATCTCGGTGGTTAGGGACTTGATGATATGAGTAAGGATTTCAATATCATTCATTTACTTTTCCTTGGCCTTTCTCATAGAGTTCTGAGACCTCTTACATGTGTCTTTGGAGTCCTTAGTGGGTTCATTTTCTGTGATGACTCCAATAGTGCACAGGTCCTTCTCTATGTAAATAACCTCTTCATAGTTTTATGTTAAAGTTGGTTTCACAGCTTGCTTGACGAACTATGCAATACTGGTTGGTAAGGAAAAAGTGTAGTAGTCGATAGTGATGGAATCATGAGGTTTTGTGTCGTCTGAGAACTTGTTCAAAATACGATTGAACCTCTGATTGAAATATTTGACCTTTTGTTTTTGCTTCATCTTGAGACTACCCAACTCCTTCAGTAACATGGTAGGTTTTATCTTCAACAAATTTCTTGAGAAAGATCCTTTTGAATTCCCTCTAATTATGGATGGAGTTTGGAGGAAGGTTGTGGTACCATACAACTGCCTACCATCAAAGGTACATGTAAATAGTCTACATGCAACGTCATTGTAATGTACCTTGAGTGTTTGTATATGTAGGTAGATATTGTCTAAGTGATCTTCCACCTTCACTATCTTGTCAGGGTCATATTTCATTAAGATATTCTCCGCATGTCTTGACATCTTGTGTAGGACACCAAGAAGTGCCAATGGGCCCTGAGTCATCCAATATAGATTTTGGTCTTCCATGTTGTCTTCTTCGTTGTCTTCTAAATTTAATGGTTCCTCTTCTGAATCTATTGGTTCCTCTTCTTCTTCTCCTCCTCCTTCCCTTTCTTCCCCTCCACCTCCTCCATCAGAACTTGAACCTGAGAGTAAGGGGTTTCCTTCTTATCCTCCTTGAAAGGGTGGAGGTTCTTCTTCCTTCTTCACAACTTCTACTAGCTAGTCAAGAGTGGTGAGGATCGCTTCTTCAACAGATGTAACTACTAGTCCTGTGGAGGTAGTATTGTTCTTCCTTTGAGAATATGGAAGAATGAACACTCCAGTAATAAGTCCAACAAATTTTACAAATTAACACATGATGGGACAAAGAGCTTGGATATGATGGTATGAGATTTCACATTTAGGCCTGGGAGGTGAGGAATTACCAACTTCAGAGTTGTGGGTACGGGAGAGGGAGTGAAAATTATTTCCTTGAACAAAAGATGGATGAGTGGGGTTAGTGGGACAATCAACCATAAAATACTGGCGAACCTCCTTCTAGCGCCAGAAATGTTGACGATGTTGGACCCACCAACATTGAGGGAACCTCCCCGGTATGAAGTCCCAATCAAAATTCACACCATTTAGAGTAGGAGCCCATCCGGTATAATGGATCAGTTTGAAAATTATTAAATGTTTGCCTTGGCTCTAGCTGTTAGGACAAGAGAGTATTGCAATGGTATCTTCGAACATGAAGGTGAGTGTGCCTAGTGAGTGTGTAACATAACTATGTCAAGTTTCTCTTACTACAAAAGGGAGAGAAAAGGTGAGCCTCTACGTGAGAGGTAATAGTACCACCCAGGAAGAGATACATGTGAATCAGAAAGACCTGTGAACCATCCAATAGAATGGTCCACAATGGACATGACAGTCATTACAACCAATGAATAGGGAAATACCCATCTGCCATCCAACAGAGTAGTCCACAATGGATTGACGGTCATTAGAACCGTTGAGTAAAGAAAGGTCTGTCTAGTATCCTATGGAATAGTCCACAAGGATGAGACAACAGTGGCAACCATTACAACACATTCCCAACAAGATAAACACTAAAACAATGGAGATAGTTGAACTATCTTAGTACATGTGAAAACAAACATGAAATAAAAATGCTCACAAAATAACCTTAGAAACATTCATAAGTCATGCATGGAAACATGCTGGCCTGAAAAGGCTTTTGCATTAAGTAAAAGTTCCAAGACACATATTATATTATACATCACCAGCCCCAATAGTAGGACATTGGAGCCACTCCTTTCTCCTCAAAGAACTGACTGAAACTCTCTATACTTTGTGGGAGGAGACAAGGTGAAAATACCTTTGCTCATACAATGAGGGGGTATATATAATCAATGGGCGATGCTTGACCCTTGTGATTCTTTGACTACCCTCATGACTTTTCAACTTCCTATGACTCTTCATATTTATGTGTGTCCAATGGAATTCAACTTTACATTAGATTTTATTTACAATAGACATAGCTCATAATAGTGACATGGCCTTTGACAACTCATGAAACGACTTGACATGCCACTGCTGACATGGACTAGCTTGCTGAGGTGGCAATGACAAGTTGTTGTTGCTACTGAGTGATGGATGTGTTCTTGGATGTGATTTATCTTCTCCTCTGCATAGATTGATGATGCGGGTCTTCAATGATCTTTGGTATTGAGAGGTGGTTGCATGCATGTGTTCCCTTTGCTTGTTCTTGATAAACTCCTCTGCCCATCCAGTTGCAAGTGAGTCTTCTAGCATGTTCGCTCCTTCTTCATCATCTCACTGTGATCTAATAGTGTACCTATTACTGTAATTCACACATGATGGGACAAAATCAATCTAAAAAATCCGTAGTCTAAGATGATTCATTGTTATCCATGGATTGGGACCGGGATAGGTGAAAGGCTAGGAAAGAGGGCCCAGTAACTGCACATTGCATAGTTCCACGTGATAGGGAGAGATGTTGGTCACTAAGACTACGCAGAATGTATCTTAGGCTTAGCTGACAAACTTCTAAGCATAGTCCTCACTGAGGAGAAAAATTGTGCAAGGGCCACTGGGAGATAAGATTTCAAAGTTGAGACAGTCAGTGACTGATGCACGATGGGACTCTGGGAGGATGGCCTGTGTAGTCTTCAGAAGCAAGGCAGGATTGGGTAGCAGAGGGACCTGAAGGACATATCTGTGCAGTTCATGAGGTCAGTGAGATCCGATCAAGGGAGGACACTAGGGGACACTTCTGCATAGTTCTAGGAGGAAAGGTAGGCTAGGTTCTCTATGCATTGTAGGGTTCCAACAAGCAAGGGGGGAAGCTTGAAGATTGATCTTGTGAAATGCGCAGTTTAGGTTAGGCTGGGAGGAGTTACTAAGCAATTTTGGGGACGAAGGGAGGTTGAATAGCTCTGGAATTGTGCAGTGTAACTTCCCTGGGGGGCATTTATTGTGCACTATGCAGTTCTAGGAAATAAGGTTGCATAATTGAGGGATGAGACTATGCAGTGCACAGTTCAGTCGAGGTCCAGTGAAACTGAGTTTCCCGGTCGAGAGGATTTTTGGAGAAATGGCTAAGTGTGGGAGGAAAGTGAACTTGTGAGGAACTTGAAATTATTATCACACACTTAGCATACTTTGACAACACGAAAACATAGACCACCAAAACAACAAGACAAAACATTACTCTTTGTGTGACTTTCCTTAAAAAAAGGCGACAAGTGCGACACTTGAGGTAGACTTTAGGATGACCGTGAAGACACTTGTGCTACAATTCTTAAAACTTTTTGTATGAGTGTGACAAATATTTACATAGCTAGGACAACTCGAATACATAAAGACCAACCTTCAAAACCACTAGAAATGGTTTACAAGCATGGTAAAATAATCAAACATGCCAAAAGACGACAGTTGATCAAACAAGAAAAAGGGGTGAAAATACTCTAATAAATCTCATGAAATGAGTTCAAGTGTTTGCAACAATGAAGGGAAAGACCAAGGAAGGCTCCGAAATTTGAGTGCAAGCCAAAATTTTGGAGGGTGTTGCAACTGCTACAACAAGATCCAAGGCCCTTGACTACATAATTGTTATTGTCTCCTAGCTCCATTGCATGAGATGATTATTCCTTTGATAGAGTATGAAGTTGTTCTATTTCTCCTATCATATGTCTTGATACTCCACTATCGATTATCCATGAATTTTCATCACCAAGAGTACCTGTAAGTGCAACCAAGAATCCTTCGCTTTTGAACTTCTTAGATAGCTTGTAGACGATCCTTCCAATCCATATTCCTGCAATTCTTATGATATTGAACCCCATCTTCAAGTAACTTGTTATAGAGGTAGTAGCCTTCCTTTTGAAGCCAAAAAAGTGATCTCCAATATTTTTAGACCTTAGCTCTAATACCATGTTGAGAAATCAATACAGGTAGTAATTAGGGTCTAATTCCTCTTCTTGATAATTACTCGTGAATTATGTTGTATTATTTTACTTCTTTATTATATTACTTTTCATCAAGTAATTACCAATTTATGTTTATATGAATATCACATGAACAAGAGACACAAGATGTAGGCAGACAACCAGGGAAAAACCCCCATAAGGGGAAAACCCAGTCAGAAATCTTCCTTCAGTAGACTCAAAGATAAGATGAGATAATAAAATACTCTTTTTACCTAGACACTCCCCCAATCACCAAGTTAACCCTTCATTCTTCTCCAAGTGTTTTTCTCCCAACAACAACTTCAATCTAGAATTTCGATATAGCAACAACAGAATTTGGCCTCCCAAACGGTAGAAATTTGATCCCAACAATAAAATTTTGATCTGCAGTAGAATTTATAATTTTGGCCCCAACAATAGCCCAGTAACTTCACATGTGTGAGAGAAATATAGCCCAAAAACTTCAACTTTTTCTTCTTCTACAATCTTCTCCTTTCTCTTGGAATTTCACACTTTTTATTGCCTCTCTTTCTTGTGTATCAAACTTGTTGAGTGAATGAGAAAATGGATTAAATTGCTTGTCGATACATAGCCTCTTTTGTGGGTTGAATTTCCCTAATGTAGGATGAATTCATAATAAAAGGGCTGACTTGGTGTGGAGTTGTCAAATGACCTATTTGAATAAAAAATAATTCTTTTTACATGATACAAAAGCCCAAGAACGGTCTACTAAAATTGGAAATGACTATATTGAATCAATATAAAACCCAAAATCCTACAATGGAGGATTTAAATTATAAAAATTATGAACCAATCATGAAAACCATGCTTTAATAAGTCATAATAAAATTCATATTGACAAATAAATTACATTATACAATTATGAAGACCGAACCTAGCTACATTCTTTAAAACCTTGCATGTTCTTCTTCTTTCTCTTTCTTAGGTGATTTCATAACCTGTTTTTCCTTCTTTGGATGAAGATGTGGATGCAACTTATAACATTTCTCGATCTAATTCCCACTTATATTGCAATGAGTACAAAAAATTTTGTGTGCATTTCTTGGCAAAAATGTCTTTGAACTAGAAAGATTATTTTCCTTCCTAGTTCCGCTTCTAATCGACATATTCATTTTCTTGACTAATTATTTCCATTTTTGGCACTTGGCTACAAAATGGTTAGGTGCATGACAAAAAGTGCAAGGAAATACATTCCACAACAATTTATTCAAATAATGTTGTTTATAGCCATATAAATGCTTTAAATAATCATGACATTATACCTTTTATGATTGTCCTTTGGATTATGAGTCTTATGAGGAGAACTTGATTGATGAGGAGAAATTGACTTAGTTCTTCCTTTGAAGTGCTCATATCTCTTTCGAGATGTTTTTCCATCAACGTCATCATCATGACATGATTCTCCTTCAACTTACATGATTTCTTTCCTCATGAATTTCACACTTGAAGAATTACTTGACTTTGCATTTTTGGAGCATTCTTCAACTTCTTCTTTAACATATCATAATTATTCATGTCAAGGTTGTGGTCTCACCTCAATAGGATTAATGATTCAATGACTATGGATTCCAAGAACCTTAACATTGTACCCTGTTTTGGTTGAAAATTTCATACTAATACCATTGTCATGTTTCTCAAATGATGAAAAAGAAGCATTATCATTTCTAAGAGAATGAATTGAACATAAATTATATTTTACCTCCTTTTTTGTTTGTGACTCTTGGTCCTCTTCTTAAAGCTTAGCCATCTCATCCTTCTCTTTTGTAGATGAAGTGTTAGATGAAGATTCATGCAAACTACTCTTGGGATTTAACATATAAGCAGTGTTCTTCATCTAAAAAAGGGTACATGCATTAGTCATCAAATGACCAAAAAAATTTTGAGTCTTGGGGGAAGCTTTGGTAGCTGAAAATTTCCCAGTTTTCTCTTCAATGACATTCTGCAACATCAGGCGCAACTTCTTATTTTCATCCTCTGCTACTTCGAGCAATCTTCTTAGTTACATGTTATCCACTTGAAGAGAATAATTCATTTCTTTTAGTTATAGCATCCTTGCATGCTGCAAACATTTTCCCATGCTTGCAATATGGTCAGAACATGTTCTAATACTAGTGATCTGAAACAAATTTATCGTCCTCTGACACATTTCAAGTTCGATAAATTTGGGTCTTTAAACGATCACTTAGATTGTAACTTATTCAAAGGCGAATAGTTAAGTTTTCAATGAACTTAAATATGAAACAAAATCACATGAAACCCAACATGATGAAAATGAAGAAGAGAAAAACCATGTGATAACAGAGTTCATCCCACCTATGCTACGTCTTTGGGCCGTGCTCTAATGGCTAGGATGATTTTTGATCTTAGCAACAAAAATAATACATTACAAATATTTGAATCATAGAGTAAACATTAGGGGAATTTTCAGGTCTAAAATGAGGCTCCTAAGGAAATTATAAATAATAATGGAAATAATAAAATAAGATTAGATTACATCATCAAATTTTAGAGGGAAAAAAGTAAAAATTATTTTTCAACTTATCTCCCTATGGGTTTACTTGATTTCGAGCGACAACACTCGTTGGATGTAGAATTTGATTCCTCGTCCAAGGAGTACCCATGTTGCATACTTTTGATGGACCCTACTACACGAAAAATGAGAAATACATGAAAAACATGATTGCAATCATGTATTTTCATGTATTTCTCATATTTTGTGTAGCAAGGCCCATCGAAAGTGTGAAACATGGGTTCTCCTTGGATGAGGAGTTAAATTTTGCATCCAATGAGTACTCTTGCTTGAAATTTGAGTAAAATCTTAGGGAGATAATTTGAAAATACGAGTTGAAAAAGCAGTTTTATTATTTTATTATTTTTTAATATTTTTACATTTTTACTCTGAAAATGGTGAATCATCCCCCATGGTTTACGTCATCATCTTGAATCCTATTTGTTCTTATAACGTTTACTTTTATTGTACATTTTTCATAGGAGGCCCATTTTAGACCTCAAAATTCCCCTATTGCCTCCTGCTAGAGTGGCACTTGTTTCTCCTTCAGAGAACACTCACTCATGGGTTGACTCAACAAAAAAGAAAATGATGGTGTCAAAATAAAAAAGACTCTCACTGAATGTGGCAACAAATACTAGTAATCATTATGATATCAAGAAGCACAAATTCAATTGCTTCATAATGAAGATTTTAAGTGGTATTTTCCAACAAACATACTGAGAATAGACTGAAAATGGCTGCTCTAACGAAGAAACAACTACCACATATGCGTTCATAAGGCTAGAAAACCATTGTCTAGGCTCTTTCCATGCTAAAAAAGGTCTCCATATGGCCTCAAAAATCCAAACACATTCTTTGTCTGCAACACAAAATGAATTGTCTATACAAATTTTCCAGCATACAATGCTCAAATAAAAAAAATGTTTCCATTGTGTTCAAAAACCAAAAAAACCCTGTGTAGGCTCTTCATGGGCTCAAAAATACTAAAAAATTGCCAAGTCAGACCTCCTGGAACATTTCTCTTCTATATATCCTACAAAAATGATAAGAGTGGCCTCCTTCATCGTGCCAATAACCCCTTAGCCCCGATTTTACAACTCCCAAGTTGGTTGCATGGTGTCCATGTGGCCCAGTGCCAGGCACCACGTGTTGGGCTCCCCTTTGTAGCACTCTCCAATGGTCATATCGTGTGTCATATGGCTAGGCTTGGCGCCTCGCGTCGGTCCGTTGAAATATGTAACTAAGTTTGGTCTTCATAATGACATATCTAATTTTGATTTTATGTTCAATGAAAAGAGAAAAATAAATTTATTATTATTTTTCTTCAGGCATGGGTTTCATGCCCAAGGGAAATTTATTTTAGTTGAAGCTCCCATTGAGAGATTCTAGGATTTGTCATTGAGTCTATAAAGTTAAAACAATCATTGTCTTGTATGAATAACCCTTCTTGGGCATGTTACATATTGTAAGAAGAAGTATTTAAGTCAAAGTCAAGTCAAATACCCCTCCAAGGCCTTGTCAAGAGATTATGATCAAGTCAACCCACAAAGGAGAAAGTTGGCCTCTCTAGAAGATGAAGTTGACTTATTTGAGGGCTCATGAAGCACTATATAAAGGAGAACTCAGCATTACTAAAGAATCACTCACTCAAGCATCAATATGAGTTCAATCAAGGAAGAGTAAGGAGCCTGTTAGCACTTGAAATTTCACCTCAGGCTGAGAAAGGTAAACCTCAAGGCAACATCAAACCATTTAGCCTCGTACCTAGCCCTACGGGGCAGGAGAAGGCTCTCTCCGGTCTATCTCGGTAAAATCTTCAATAGATGAGATGACCAATAAGGTAACACTGATATTAGGCTAGTAAACTGATCAAAGAGTTTGATTTGGGGTTTTTTGGGTTTTTGGTGGCAAATTGAGGGGATGGCAATTTTGGGTGTGGGGATTGGACACAGTTTCTGCAGGGGGTTCTTTGGGGCGAGGTAGGAGATAGTATTGATGCTTTTGATTGAGGTGGATGATCAGGAATGAAAGGTGAGGAGCTAAAGAGAGCAAACAATCACTTTGAATTCTCTTTAGACAGTAGAAAACATTGAAATTAAACAAACTTAAAAGCAGAGCATGGCAGGCATGAATTCTTACTTTAACACTTCATTTGTTTAATGTGCAGAAGTAAAAGAAAGGAAATGAGTCACATAACAAGCTTACAAGTAAATTTAGAAACACACCATCAACACATGAGTCCACAAGAATCCCAAAAAGGACTGCAAAACCCTGGTCTTCCTTAGCCAAAAATTGCAGAGATACAATGAATAATACAATGATAGCTTCTCCCTCAAGAGTCCAACCATGAAAATGAGCAAGAAATTACATAATATAGATGATCTAACCTCTTTCCCTGCCTCCATGGGTTGAGCTCACTATCCTAGGAGCTGTTTCAACCACTTCTAAACTAAGCACTACAATCTAGGCAGTCAAAACAACTTGCCTCTATAAGCTAGGAAACCAATCCATTCATTAAATATTTACCCTTTACATGAATGAATCTTATAGAAGTGTTAAACAAGAGTAAAAGTGTCTTAGAGTTACAATAATTACAACAAAGATAATCATCTTCCACCCCAAAAAGTCAAACTGGGTCAAAACTGCGTTTTCTAGGCTGTACAATGCAATCTGGCAAAAACTGCCTGACGGGTCGCGCGCCCCTTCCTGACGGGTCACGCGCATTTGGAGCGATGTTTGAGGCACTTTCATGTGTCCAAATTGAGCAAAAGTGGGCTTGTTGGAAAGTTTGTGAGTCTAATTTCCAACCCAACTGGAATGTTTGAATTTGGAGGTCATTTGCCCTGTCAAAACTTAATTCTCCCAAGACTAGTTTCTGCAACTCAAAAAAGGGCCAGAAAGTCATTTTTTGGTAGTTTTTTGACCTTTTGGGGGACCAAAACTGCACAAAATCTCAAGTCCATCCATGGGCATATGTAAATTTGCATGAAAAATCTAGAAATGCTGAGTTTTCGCCAAAAGGAGTTGCCATGATGAAGGGTCGCGCGCGGGGTGAGACTCGTTAATGGGAAAAACCTGCAAATTGCCTGAAAATGTCAAAATTCACCCAAAATTCTCAATTTTTTTTGGGTTTTGTGCTGTGGCTGGGATAATTAGTTCCTTGATCTTTGAGGGAAGCCTCAGCCAAGATACGGAGGGGATTTGGCCTCTTTCTCCGTTTTAGTGCCTCGGTCAACCTCCTTGGATCCGACGATTGTAATTTTGACATTTCTCTAAAACCATGACACTTGTGCAAAAAGTGAAAGAGGTTTTTCGTCTTTGACATGTTTTGGAAAAAAACCTCTCTTAGTTTTCCAAAATTCATCTTTGATTGCTCTGAAACAGCTTTTGAGTGCGACTTGTTCCGATGTGTGAAACAAGGAATTTTGTCGAAATGGAGCGAAATGAAGGGGATAGGGGGCTTCTAAATTCTTGGAGAAATTTTTGGGAGTGGGGAGGGATGTTAGGAAGCAGGGGAAAGTGGAATATCAGAGATTGAGTGAGGGGAAGGGGTCCAAAAGGGCAAAACACAGGCCCAACCTAGAAAATTGCCAGGTTGTAGCTAGAAACTAGGGTTTGTGCAAAAATGAGGAATTTGGCGGATCTAAGGGGTGGGAAGTGTTTGATAAGGTACTTTAAGGATAGGGGAAAGTGTATGAACATCAAGATACAAGTTTTGTCGATGATTTGACCGTCCAAGAAAAATTGCCTTCAAAACCCTAGGAGAGGGAAATGACCTTGCCTAGGCACAACTGAAGCATGAACAAGGTGTAACATGACCCAATGGAACCTAATATGATGATGAAAACCCTCTGAATCATGATACACTCAGATGAATGATGACATGGATTGCCATTTGGACAACTTTAAACCAAAGCAAAGTGGAGCTTTTCATTTGCAAATGAAGGCCTTTGAGAATGCAATCATGATTTCCTTTAACCATGGCAAGCAAGAACTGTTTAAGATTGAGGGCCTACCTTACAAAATTTGGCGATTTGTGGCTCCTTGGTGAATTTGCAGGAAATTTTACAAAGAGGTCGCTAATGGGTCGCGCGCCTGGTCTGACGGGTCATGCGCCTGTCAAGCTCACAAATTTCTCCCAATCTCTCTTGCAGGCATTTGCTCAATGACTTAGATGCACAATGAGGCTCGATGGAGGGAGATTGGGGCTTTTATAACCTTATTTGAATTAATTTCATGCCCAAACCCACTTTATAATGTTTTTCCTTGACACTTTATAAACTTAACTTTTTCTTGGTTTCCTTTGTCCTGAAATTGACTGATTTGATGCTTTTCTTTGATGCTTTTTGCAGGGATAGCATCTGAGGGATCTTGGCAAGGGAGCCAGGGTTACATGCTGTCCTTAGAAGCCTTTTGAAATTTCATCACTTTTTACAAAAAATTTGAAAAAAATGACCTTGGCTTTAAAAACAGAGTTTTTAAATCCAAGGTGAAAATTCACTGTACAAGATAAAAATATCGAAGAAACATGTTTAAAATTCCTCCCTCTGGCTTGCTGAGCACTTATTGACCTTCAAAACATGACCTTGTAGAAATTTTTGATCAAAACCCTAGACCTAGGAAATTGACCTCAAGACAAGACAAGACAAGCTTTGAGAGAGCTTAATGACTGAAATGACCTGAGCCAGCAATGCCAAGAGGGGAAAAAAGACATCAGCTCCTCCATCAAGGTTATGGCATGCCTAATGGGATGCAAAAAATTGACACTGATGAGACACCTACATATGCAAATGCAAAGAGTTTTGAACGCTGATGGAGGGCTCAAGACTGACTCTAACATTAAAGTTAAAACAATCATTGTCTTGTATGAATAACCCTTCTTGGGCATGTTACATATTGTAAGAAGAAGTATTTAAGTCAAAGTCAAGTCAAATACCCCTCCAAGGCCTTGTCAAGAGACTATGATCAAGTCAACCCACAAAGGAGAAAGTTGGCCTCTCTAGAAGATGAAGTTGGCTTATTTGAGGGCTCATGAAGCACTATATAAAGGAGAACTCAGCATTACTAAAGAATCACTCACTCAAGCATCAATACGAGTTCAGTCAAGGAAGAGTAAGGAGCCTAATACCCATTAAAACAAGAAAGAAGAAGAGTGAAGTTTTTTCTGATATTTTTTGGACTATTTCTCCTCCACATGTGTGAATGTTAGGGCATCATTTGCTGTAGTGGAAGCCGAAAATTATATCCAGTTAAAGGGAGCCAAATTTGGGTCAAAGAAGGTCAAATTAAGATGTCGAATAGTCAAGGAAGGGATTCCAGGTCAAGTGAAGTCAAAAGGAGGATAATCTATCCATATTCTAGCCACATGTGTGACTTAGGGTTTATGTAGAAGAGGCTGAAATTGCAGGTCTGCAACAACTAGCCAAAATTCTGAGTTAGGGATGAAATATGAAGTTGTGGTACAAATTTGACTAGAGTTGACTTGGAGAAGGAGAAGTTCATCAAGAAGAAGCATTGAATTAGTCTTGGAGTGGTTATTAGGTCAAGGGTGTAGGTCTTGGAATTCGTCAATTGAAGATTGTATAAGAAGAAGAATTCTATGGGTTTTCCTCTCAAGCTTGGAGAGGTTTTGGCCCTAGATGATAGCCTACATCTTGTGTCTTTTGTCTCATTGTTCTTTATGTTTTGGTAACTATTTGATGAAAAGAACACATAATAATAATCAAGTACAAGAAGTACCTAATCAAGAAAAGTATATAGTATTCAAAAGTAGTTATCATAAAATAAAGAAATCATCTATACTCGTTTCCCTAGATTTATCAACATGGTATCATAGCTAAGGTGACAAGTCAAGGAAGGGTATCTCATCAAAGTAAATCAAGGATAAAAGTATAAATATATCATCAAAAGGCATCAAACATGAAGAAGGGCCACTCACCCCAAGAGCACCTCAAGGACAAGGATCACGTCATCATATTGAAGGAAGTTAAAACCCTAGTTCATTCAAACAAGGCATCCACATTTGAAGAATTCTTGGGAATATCGCTCAAATCATAATCTCAAGGAAGAAGAAATCAAAGACCCTATATCTAAGAAAAAACTACTATCCGAAGCATCTTGAAGTCTTCTCATCCAAGATAAAAGGTGTTGTCTTCATCATTAAAATATTTGAGGTGATCCCCCTCTCCTTGGATCAAGGATCATTTTTGAAGAAAACCATCTTCATCAAGAAGATGTTTTATATTGCCTATACCATCATCAAATTCAAGAAGGTAGCAGGTTGAAGGATCATCTTCACAAGTAAGTATATTTATGTCTACATCTAAATCTATTAAAATGTCTTTTACAAGGAAAGCAACAAGTTGGTTGGGGCTTCAAACTTTCTTGCATGGAAGAAAAGGTCAGATATAAACCTCATAGAAAATGAGGTCATGGAACATGTTAAGGGCTCAATCATTAAAGCTCCAAAGGAATAATCTCAAACACTTACAAAATTCATGAAAGGGGAAGTAAGGGCTCAAAGGATTCTCATATAATCTATTAAGTTCCCTCATTCACTATGTATAAAAATTAGAGACTTCAAAAAGAAATATATGAAAAACTTGTAGAATTGTTCTCCGTAAGCACTATAGGAGAAGTGATCTCGTTAATAAAATAACTCTACAAGATGAAGATATCGAAATAATAAGTAATAGACTCATAATTAATGGAGGTGTCTGAAATAAGGGACCAACTACAAGAGTTGGGAGAAATAATGTTTGACAAAGAAATGACTACCATAGTGCTCAATGCACTAACAAAGGAATGGGGAAACTTCACATCCAACATATATGGTTAAAAGGAAGCTACTCCATTCAATTAACTACAATAACTATGCAAGATAGAAGAAACCATGTTAAAGGCAAAGAGTGATGTAGGATCAAGTGAGAAAGATCAAGCATTTGCTTCCATGTCTAGAAGAAAAGGGAAGTTTGGGAAGCTTGGTCCTTAGAAAAAGAAGAAGAACATGTCAAAGGTTCAATTCTATGGATGCCATGAATAAGGGCACTACAAGAGAGATTGTCCAAATCTCAAGAAGGAAAACAAAAAAAGAGGAAGGGAAGAAGCCCATATCATTGAAGAAGTGGAAGAAGTTGAAAAGAAGAAATCCAAGAAGGAGGAAGTAAAATATCTCTATTATGAATGAGATAGTCTTCCTCACCTAGTTCTTTTCAATTTTGTATTTTATCATGTTAGGAGATGGTGTCATAGAAGCATACAATTGAAAAAAAAAGATATCGTGACATCATCATAAAGAAGCATGAAAGATATTTCAAATAAAAGTCCATGGTTGTCACCTATATAAGGATGTAACTCTTGGTAACCTCATTAGAATCATAAGTAGTACTTATGGGAAAAAGAAAGTCGTAAAGTGTAGATATCATCATACATAATTCAAAAGGAGAATTTGTTGGATGAGGATGATCACGATCCTCCATTAGAATCTTCACTGGAAGGTTCACCTACTAGAAGAAGCAAGTGTCTCGCCAAGAATTCCACCTTGTATGAGATGCATGGAATGATGCTATGATGTCAAAAGAAGTGAAGCAGTTCAAGGTGATTGAAGTTATCTCAATCAAGGAAACTGTTGAAGGAATTCTAGATGACCTAAAAGGAAGAGATGAGGTATGTATGCTTATATTTGATAAAATAGAGTCATGTCATAGATTTTCATAAAATCTGGATAAATGATCCACCTCATGAGCATGATCAAGAGAAAGGGATATCCTCCTTTGGAAGGATGGATAAAGGCATGGTTTACATATTGACTAGATTAAATCAAAATAAAAAATTCCTCAAATGGAATATGAGGTGGGAGAAAAAAAATGAAGGAACTATGAATGAAAGTTGCTGAGAAGAAATATGTGAAGAAATCAAGGAGAGATCATGAAATATGCAAATATGGTCACATAGAAAAGGAAATCAACAGTTGTGGAAAGAGCTAGATGCCACAAAACAATAGTTTGATCACCTTTCCATAGAGAATCAACAATTATCTTCTACTAGTATCAACACAATGAAGCTATGGTAAACTATATATGAAGAGTTAAAGCCAATGGGAGACACCTTTACGAAACCATATAGTGACATGATTTTGTTGCATGAGGTGGTGGCACCTCTGGTCCAAATTCAGAATAATCTCAAGAGATACCAAAGCTTTTAAAGGTTATAAGTAGGGTTGTGGATTTGATGCAAGATTGGGGCATAAAATATCTTGATGTTCCTGAAAAGTTGGTTAAGAAATATAGATTGGATACTGAGGTGGACATAATGAAATTAAGACTTCATACTCAGAATTACACCCACCTTAGTGAACAAACGACCAACACCATAGCTACTTATATTAAATTTCATAGTGGTTTAGAGTCCCTGGCACATAAACATAAAATGCCTTCTATGGGTTGAATTCGCAAAGTAAGAGGAAAGGATGTCATCATGTGGGAGATAAAAGAGTTTATTGTGAAAATAAAGTAAGCAACAAATCAAGAAGGTTTGGATATTTCCAAGAACACTACTCTATAATATGCAATAGGGCCAAATAAAGTCCACATGAAATTATCATGGATATGGAATAACATATAATAAAGCTCCAAATCCATATTATTAGATGCATTGGAGGTAAATATGCAATACATTGCAGAACTACTAGTCAAAATTAATTTAGTTATCAAAGTAGGGTTACGAGCATGGCACTCTGTTGTGGCCACCAACAACCCCCCTCCTTATTTAGTATTAGCAATAACACTAAGTAAGTGGGGACCCTTAGTAAAAATTCAAAAAATTCAATTAAAACTCATGTATTTTACTCCTTAAAGGAAACATTGCATCGCGCGAAGAAGATAGGACATTTCCTTATGAGTAAAATGATAAAATGCGAAAGTGCGACACGAATTCCATCGCATCGCATACAGAACACTCATATTTGTATAACCTTAAAAAATCACCGATGGCCGATATGCGATATCACATATCGCAATATCGCATAAAAAACACATAACCATTTAACGATTGTAACAATCTGCGATCTTGCGATAACGCGACAGTGCAATCTGCAATCTTGCTATTGCACGATATAGCGATTCTGCGATAAGCACGATCGAGCAACCCTGCGATAACACATCTCAATGAACATGTGATACTGCGATGATGCGATGCTGCGATGCGAATTGCAAAAACTTTCCATCGCAGATTTTCCCCGGCTCAACATTCAAGAAAAGCTGTCCATAAACCAAAAATTGGATACACGCTTTAATGAAAATTAATGAATGATACGCCAAGTTTTAATGAAAGACAATTTTGTGTTTTTCGAAGACTTAGTTCACGTCAGGTGGCATGTTTTTGTAAATCCATAGAGCTCAGAGCTTTCTTGTCGATTTTTATTATCATTACTCTCTCCTCATGTGTGAACTGCAGGAATGAAAAAACAGAAACAACCTAAAGCAATGTGCAGGAAGCAATAAAGGAAAAAGGTAAAGCTCCAAATGCTCAGAAACAGAGAAGAGATGCCCTCATGAACGGATATCGCATGCAACAGAGCCGCAAATTCACAGAGCACTGCTGAGCTATCCATTACAGATATTTCAGTCAGAGCCATGGTTGAATGAGTAGTTGAACAATGCTGATATCAACAGGCAATTTAACGCTCAAGGTCATAAGCTCACGAAAGCAATATGTTTACAAAATTTTGAAGCTTACACCCAGTGAAGGAAAAGGCGCTAAAGGCGAAAAACGCACCAGAAAGGCCCGGATCAAAGAACGGAGGCAGTTTCCGATTCGCGATTAGCGCCTAGCGCTAATCGCACATTGCGGAGAAAATTGCTCAAAAAGAAAAGTCCCTAACTGCTCAATCACTCATAAGCCCAGAAAACTCAAGAAAGCAAAGGCAGAAGCAATTCAAGGATTAACCAAGTGGAACTTGGATTATTACTAGGCATACACAGTAAATCCACATAGCCAGAGGATGGTTCTCAAGTATATCTTCTATTTTGCTGAAAAGATGGTGCCAGCTCTTACCATTTCTGTTTGCTTAGCTCAACCAAAAGTGGAAGACAGTCAGCCGACTCTACCCAGGCAAATATTGAATGCTCAAAACATTAAGGAGAAAATGCAGAAATAATTAGATATTAGATTTAATTTTTAGAAATAAGTTTTGTTTAGAAAAAGGGCGGTCATTTAAACCGTATCCTGAATCAGTGTAATTAAGTTATTTAGTTAGTAGTATTTAAACCCTTCTCATGCATTTAGAGAAGGGTCTAGAAATTTATCAAAAACTTGTCCTCAGAACATGCACTTTTTCACCCTCAGAGGAGGTTTTGGTGAATGAATGGATCAATATTTGTTGATGTTTGCATTTGATATCTGCTACTAATGTTGCACTTTTGTACTCTTAGTAGATGTTAGATCAAGGAGAGATAAATCATTGTTGCTTGAAGCTTATGAGTAGGACCAGTCATAAATGGTACTTTTATCTCTTGACCATTTCTACTTCTATGTTAAAGTGACATACAGTTTTTAGTTGTTTATATATTATTGCATGAATGCTTGAGTTATCATTTAGCACTTTTATACGGTGGTAGCTATTTATTTATGTTTAATGTATGAATAGCTTATTATGCGATATGCTGTTCACAACTGTTTCGTCTAACTTTTTATGCGAAATAGTTCATCTTAACTGATTTCCTTTCTTATAATTGCTGAATGATCTTTATTACCAGTTATTATTTGAAATCTCTTTAGATCGCATAATAGAAGAATTACATCCCGGGTTAGCATAGATTTAGATGTGCTGTTTATTAGTTTACAATAGCATAGAATTAGATTAAAGTTTGAATTAAAATAGCTTAGATATGAACTGTTAGATTAGCAACATCCAATTCTACACACACACACCCATAGATTGGGAAATTGGTCCCATTATCCCCAGTCGGACCCGCTATACCAAACGGATAAGGAGCTGCCAACCAAGGTCCGGACCGCGTGGGTATCCCCCTCGTTGTCGACCCGATTTTCGGGGCTTCAACATATTTGGCGCTAGAAGGAGGGCCTGAACCATGAATGGAAAGTAAATCCAAATCTGAATACCATTCTGAGAGTAAATCACCCTCATCATCTCCCCCGACTTCCCCATTACATTTAAATCCAGAGTCAGAAGTCGCTCGAGTATCAACCGCTGCTACACACCCTGATATTTCAGAACAATCTACCGTTGAACTTCCTGAAGTCGAATCCCTGATTCACAAACTTCAGCGATTTTCCATTTCTCCTCAGAGGTTTGATAAATCTCAAGGTAGCGTGACTCATAGTACAACCCTGCTCATCCCCTGACCAGGCTAAAGAGTGAAAAGTTTGGCATTCAACCAACCGAATTACCTCTTCCCACCAGGAAAAGAGCAAGGAAATCACCACAAGAGTCTAACAGTGAGACTCTTTCATCTGCATCATCCATCTCAACTACTTCACCGTGAAGTCAACCATCCACACCTCCACTCCAGATCATCATCCATCCGTCCACTGGAACCCCCACAACCCCTCTTCAATCATCTACAATCGTTGTATCCTCATCCTCCCAGCCACAGGTATCATCTTCTACACTTTCCTCTGTTAGCAGTTCAACAATGGCCCAGTCTCCATGGAATAACCCTGGGGTAGTCTTAATGCCTGCACCCTTGAGTCAAATACCGACCCATACTGAGAAATGGCTACCTAAATTCAATCCCGAGGCAGGCATGCTAGCAGAAGAGCACATAAACAACTTCATGCTTTCCATCAATCTTAATGGAGTTACTAATGAAGATGTTGTTGTTCGGCTTTTTCCATATACACTGCAAGGAACAGCCGGGTCATGGTACTTTTCATTACCTCTGGATCCATCACAAGTTGGGACATCTTCCAGGGCCAATTCCTAACCAATTTTGGTGATGACAGGTCGACGGCAATGTTAATCAATGACCTATCCAATCTTAAAGTCGAAGCTAGAGAGCCTATCAAGGATTTCAATTTACGGTTCAACAAAATTTTCAACAAAATTCCTACTGCTTCCCAGCCCAGCGAAGAAGTACGATGTGAATGGTATATTACCGCTCTGCCATCGAACATAGCAATCTTAATGGACAGGGAAAATAAAATAACCTTAGCTGATAACATGAAAGAGGCGATAGCAGTATAGAAACGAATAATAGCCCTAGAAAAGAGATCCGCGATAGAGGAACGTAAGTCCAAAAAAGTCACCTTCAAGGAAGACTCCAAGAATAAACAAGAAAAGGATCCTTTTGATTTGGAAGGATTGCAGAAAGTTCTAAAGACCATGTCCAATGAGATGGTTGACATAAAAAAGCAAGTAGGAGAAACTTCTTCGAAAAAGCCCTATAGAGCTTTTAAAAGAGGTCCTTCAATGGATGCAAAGCCACCCAATGCCATTTCAAATGCTGAATCTGAGGAAGAGGAAGAGGGAATTGCCACTGAAGGGCAGATCGATGACGAAGAAGTTGTGGAATTACAAGGAATGTGGGATTTCATCCTCCCACAATAAGAAGATCAAGAAGTATTTCCAGTTAGCACACGAAGCAAAAATCAGCTTGATCCTCCCCAAACTACCCCTAAGCCAAAGAGCGCAAGATCTGCAACAAAGGATAAAGTCACAACAAAGAAAACGACATCTAAAGCGACTCAAACTAACCCAGTCCAAGCAGATGAAACGACTCCATCGAAAACACTAATAGTGTCGGATGAAATGGAGTACAATATTATTGATTACATGAAGAAGACTAGGGCTAATATCACCCTTTACGAACTGAGCAAGTTGAAACATCAACAGAAGATAATGATGAAAGAATTACATGCCATGCCAGTTGCACCTTTGCCTGCCGCTGTACTTTCTCAAGCTTCCCATAACATGGGAAGACCTCCAACTACCGCGATCAATAAGATTGATCCAAATGACATCGCCTTAATTGGAGGAAGATCAAGATCTCACATTCCCCTGTTTCTCCTTACTTATGAAATCTTCAATAAAAATGTGCACAATTGTTTGGTAGATTTCGGTGCTTCATCGAATATTTTACCCAAATCTATATGTGCCAAGTTAAATGTTCAACCACAGAAATCCGCAGCGCGCATAGTTCAGCTAGACCGATCTCAAGTCGAAGTGATTGGCGAACTAAATCAAGTAACCATAAGATTGTCATCTAACTCGAAGGTATGTCAGGTTATTGACATTCTAGTTGCTGATATCCCCAAATTCTATGGCTTAATTCTTAGCAGGGATTGGTCAGAAAAATTCCATGGATACTTCGCAACCGACTGGTCGCATATGTGGCTGCCCTACAATGGTAAACCGAATCAAATAAAAGTTGAACGAGAGCTACACCAGAAGTACATAGTAACGGAGTTAGAGGGAGAAAATGAACCAGTAGCATATAACAACAGCATCATTGGCAATTACTCGGTAGATTCTTTCCTCGGCAATTTCAATGCTCATACGTCACCCTATTTAGAACACTCTGTTTTGTCCCAAGTCGAAAATTTTTCTCGAACTGATAGTTCGAAATGTATCAATTTTTTAGATAAACTTGTAAATAAATCTTTGTTTTGGAAATTATTTTTTGATGGCTCTAGATACAATGAAGGAGCAGGAGCAGGATGCGTTCTGATTAGTCCAGAAGGAGATAAGATCATTCTCACATTCAGACTCGAAATCGATTGCACAAACAATACAGTAGAATACGAGGCTTTGGTTCAAGGCCTGTACAAAGCAATCGGGTTAGATGTCAAGTATCTTCAAGTTTTTGGAGACTATGAGATTGTGGTTAAATAGGTACGTAACACTATACATTGCTTATCAGGTCACTTAAAACACTATCAATCTTTAGTATAAGATCTGACTGAGCATTTCATAGTGTTTAATATTTCTTCAATCCCCAGACTCCAAAATGCAAGTGCAGACCTTTTGGCTAACGTAGCTTCTAAGGTTATTCCCTCCGAATATTTTAGTCCAGATAGATTCTCAATAGAATTAATCTTTAGACCATCCATTCCTGACAACATCACAAATTGGAGAGTATTCAATGATGATCCTGATATCGTAAATTTCCTCACGTCTGAAGGATCCTACTCCAATCAAATAATTGACGAAGACCAGCACGATCGACAATTGCAACAAAATAGCACTAATAATGCTATACCTAGGTCGGTGGTCAAGTTAGAAGACTTGTATGATTTGAAAGATCGGTTTAAGAGGTCTACCAATTCAAAAATCTATAGTTCAACCTTGAACCATGAATTAGTAAACCTAGGGACCGATGCTAAACCACAAAACATTAATCTAGGCCTCGGCCTAGCCCTTGAAGAGAAACTAGCGTATATTCGTCTTTTGAGACAATATAAAAATGTTTTTGCCTGGAATTATGATGAACTGAAAATGTACGACACTTCTATCATCCAGCATACTATTCTCATGATCGATAACGAAAAACCTGTCCAACAAAAGCTGAGAAAAATCCACCCCAATTTAGAAAATCAGATAAAAACTGAGCTCAATAAGTTATTGAAAGCCAGGATAATATTTCCCATCAGACATTCAAAATGGGTCTCCAATATGGTACCCGTTAGAAAGAAAAACGGAGATATTAGGATTTGCATTGACTTTCGGAACCTTAACAAAGCCTGTCAAAAAGACAATTTTCCTTTACCTCCTATGGAGCAAATACTGCAGGCAGTGGCGGGCTCAGAATTAATGTCTTTCTTGGATGGATTTTCAGGATATAATCAAGTGTTGGTACATCCTGATGATTAGTTGAAAACCACATTCAGAACTAAATGGGGCACATACACATATCGAAAGATGCCATTTGGTTTGATTAATGTTGGTGCCACATTTCAGAGAGCCATGGAGATTGCATTCAAAGGTTTAGTTAATAAATCTGTAGTAATTTATTTGGATGATATAACAGTGTACTCGAAGAAGCGAAGCAACCATATCAAAGACCTGGAACAAATATTTCAATGATGTTTAAGGTATGGAATTTCACTTAACCCAAAGAAATCTTTTTTCGCACTAAGTGAAGGGAAACTTCTAGGATTCATAGTGTCAAAATCCGGTATTCACATTGATCCTGACAGAATCCAAGAAATTTCTGAAATATCCCTACCTCATAACAAAAAAGCCATGCAATCTTTCCTTGGTCAAATCAATTTTGTAAAGAGATTCGTTCCAGATTTTTCACGAATTGTGTCTCCTTTGCAAACCATGATTAAAAAGAATTCAAATTTTAAATGGGGTCAAGTTGAACATGAAGCATTCAACCTGATCAAGTAAGCTATTATTAATGCTCCATCTTTAGCGACTCCGAATTTTTCAGAACCTTTTAGTTTATACACATTTGCCTCAGATAAGTCATATGCTGCGATTCTAACTCAAGCAAATCAAGAAAAAGCGGAAGCTCCAATTGCGTTTTTTAGCTCAAATTTACAGGTTGCTGAGCTAAATTATTTAGACGTGGAGAAACAGGCTTATGCTGTTTTCAAAGCGGTCAAATACTTCAGACCTTTCTTACTTAAAACCCATACTAAGATCATAGTACCGTTTCTAGCGGTAAGGAATCTTCTAGTACATAAGGAGGTGGGTGAGAAAAGGGCCAATTGGGTTACTACCTTACAGGAATATGACATTGAGATCAAACCAGAAAACATTGTAAGAGGTCAAGGCTTCTGCAAAATGCTGGCTGAAGCATCGCAAATTTATGAAATTCCATCTAAAGAGGTACAAATGTGTGAGGTAAGCCTAAACGATGCAGAATCACTATATGCTGATATCATTTATTATCTTAAGAATGGGTATGCTCCTCCACACCTTGATCATACTAAGAAAAGAGCCCTAAGGTTGAAAGCTAAGCAATATCAGCTCATAAATGATATTCTTTTTAGAAAAAATTATGATTCTGTTCTTCTTAGGTGTCTTGAGAAAGCTGAAGCTGAAAATTTTTTGCAGGAACTCCACGTTGGTCCAGCAGGCAGACACTATGCTGGAGATGCTACTGCACATAAAATCTTACGCGCAGGATATTACTGGCCCACGCTGTTCAAAGACTCGCACAGTTACGTGAGAAGATGTCAAGTCTGCCAAACCACTGCTGGAAGAAAAAAGAAGCCGTCTCTGCCACTACAGCCGGTAAACATCGAGCAACCTTTCAGTCAGTGGGGCTTGGACATAATAGGTGAGATCGTTCCTCACTCTTCTGAGCAGCATAGATACATCCTCACATCAACGGATTATTTTACTAAATGGGTAGAAGCAGTTCTGCTCAAGACAGCTAATTCCGAAAATATCATTGAGTTCATAGATCAATTTATAATCACCAGGTTTGGATTGCCATCTTCTTTAATGCTTGATAATGCATCATACTTTTCTGGAAATGCAATGACCGAATTTGCACTTAAAAGAGGATTCAAACTTAAATATTCAGCCAATTACTACCCGCAAGGTAATGGGTTAGCTGAGTCAACAAATAAAAACCTAATCAGGATTATTAAAAGAACAGTTGACCAGAATCAAAATAATTGGCACAAGGCTTTGATATATGCTTTATGGGCAGATAGGATAACGCAAAAAGCTTCGATCGGCACTTCTCCCTTTAATTTAGTTTATGGGAAAGAAGTGGTTCTTCCAACTCACTTAGCCATTCCTTCTTTGTCTTTAGTACAATACATTGATGAAGTACCCGCTTTCTCCTTACAGCTAAGACAAACAGAAATAATTAAGTTAGAAGAACAATGAGAACAAGCTAAGAAATCGCATGCTCATCATCAAGCACTAGTAAAATCCTCTTTTGATTCAAACATAATGACCATAAAAGATTTTCAGGTGGGAGATTTAGTTTTAAAGTGGGACAAGGCTCATGAAGAAAAGGGAAAATATACAAAATTTCAAAGGATGTGGCTTGGTCCTTTTCAGATTGTTGAAGTCATAGGTCCATCAACGTTTGTGTTACAGGATTTAGCAGGTAAGAGGGATCCTTTGCCTGTTAATGGACAAATTCTCAAGAAATATTTTCCATAGAAGATTATTCTGCTATTTTTTGTAGAATAGTTTTTCTTTTCATAATAAAACCAGTTGTGAGTGGTTACGTTAGGTATTTACGAAAAGGACACCAATTCTCTTTCAGATTGTGAACTTTTCGCTTGTATAAATAGCAAATCTTTTGGAAAACTGATCTTTATTATTGACAGATACAGTTAAAAACTTTAGCCTAGATATGATACTAGTTTCAACTTCAAAGAATTTGATAAAAGCAACCTTTAGTGAAGAAATTGTTTTATCTCAGTACAATGAAAGGTATCAATAACAAAATGAAGATTCTCTGTAAAACAACTGTTTCCAAAAACTCTATTATTGTCGTCCAGAGCTATCTTAAGGAAACAATGACTTCCTCCTTGCTAAGGAAAATTGTAGCTTTCAGAGGAATAATCGAAGGATACACTTTATCTTGAAGAATGAGAAGTCTCATCACGAGCAGGCTTATCATTATCACATATATTATAACTTGCTGACTTTGCCAATACTGTCCACCACAACAGGGCAATGACTCAAGATTGTTACAATCAAAAGACAAGGGGTCTCATCACGAGCCAGCTTGTTCAGCAAAGTTATAAATCAAGTGAGTGACTGTGTCATAATTTGGCTACCAAACCAAGACATTGTTCTTTAAGAATAAAAAGAAAATCAAAGCAATAAGTGTGGATATGGATTTTTCTTTGAAAGTTGTAGGTCACCTTAAGTAGGATACAAGATCATTTCTGGGTAACAGGAAACCCTGTCGAGGCTATAAACGCCTGCTGGTAGCAGAGGCTCTACCTACGACAAATGAGCATACTTAAAACTGGTTTACAGAGGAGACTTTGTTTTATCTTTACAAGACCAAGTAATAGCTGATGTAAATACAAGGACTAGCTTGAGGAAGCAAATAATTAGAATAGAAGGTGGTTGAAACAAAATATCATTGATAGTTTAGAGCATAATGTACTCTATCTTTCCATAACAAAGTTTAATTTTCTGAAAAGTTTTATGTTTTGGAAGTTTGAAAAATTCAATAGAAAAACAGAGATAACTGGTTCTTCCAAGTGAATCGCCAATTGTTGTGGCCACCAACAACCCCCCTCCTTATTTAGTATTAGCAATAACACTAAGTAAGTGGGGACCCTTAGTAAAAATTAAAAAAATTCAATTAAAACTCATGTATTTTACTCAAAGAAAACATCGCATCGCGCGAAGAAGATAGGACATTTCCTTATGAGTAAAATGATAAACTGCGAAAGTGCGACGCGAATTCCATCGCATCGCATACATTAAGAAACACTCATATTGGAATAACCTTAAAAAATTGCCGATGGCTGATATGCGATATCGCATATCGCAATATCGCATAAAAAACACATAACCATTTAACGATTGTAACAATCTGCGATCTTGGGATAACGCGACAGTGCAATCTGCGATCGCGCGATACAACGATCTGCGATTCCTTGATAAGCGCGATTGAGCGACCCTGCAATAACACATCTCATTGAAAAATGTGATACTGCGATGGTGTGATGTTGTGATGCGAATCGCAGAAAATTTTCATCGCAGATTTTCCCCGGCTCAACATTTAAGAAAAGCTGTCCATAAACCAAAAACTGGATATGCGCTTTAATGAAAATTAATGAATGATACGCCAAGTGTTAATGAAAGATAGTTTTGTGTTTTTTGAAGATTAGTTCACATCAGGTGGCATGTTTTTGTACATCCGTAGAGCTCAGAGATTTCTTCTTGATTTTTATTATCATTACTCTCTCCTCATGTGTGAACTGCAGGAATGAAAAAATAGAAACAACATGAAGCAATGTGCAGGAAGCAATAAAGGAAAAGGGTAAAGCTCCAAATGCTGAGAAACAGAGAAGAGATTCCCTCATGAACGGATATCGGATGCAACAGAGCCGCAAATTCACAGAGCACTGCTGAGCTATCCATTACATATCTTTCAGTCAGAGCCATGGTTGAATGAGTAGTTGAACAATGCTGATATCAACAGGCGATTTAATGCTCAAGGTCATAAGCTCATGAAAGTAGTATGTTTACAAAATTTTGAAGCTTACACTCGGTGAAGGAAAAGGTGCTAAAGGCGAAAAACGCACCAGAAAGGCATGGATCAAAGAACAGAGGTAGTTTCTGATGCGCGATTAGCGCCTAGCGCTAATCGCGCATCGCTGAGAAAATTTCTCAAAAAGAAAAGTCCCTAACTACTCAGTCACTCATAAGTCGGGAAAACTCAAGAAAGCAAAGGCAAAAGCAATTCAAAGATTAACCAAGTGGAACTTGGATTATTACTGGGCATACACAATAAATCCACATAGCCAGAGGATGATTCTCAAGTATATCTTCTATTTTTCTGAAAAGATGGTGCCAGCTCTTACCATTTCTGTTTTCTTAGCTCAACCAAAAGCGGAAGACAGTCAGCCGACTCTACCCAGGCAAATATTGAATGCTCGCAACATTAAGGAGCAAATGGAGAAATAATTAGATATTAGATTTAATTTTTAGAAATAAGTTTTGCTTAGAAAAAGGGCGGTCATTTAAACCGTATCCTGAATCAGTGTAATTAAGTTATTTAGTTAGTAGTATTTAAACCCTTCTCATGCATTTAGAGAAGGGTCCAGAAATTTATCTAAAACCTGTACTCAGAACATGCACTTTTGCACCCTCAGAGGAGGTTTTGGTGAATGAATGGATCAAGATTTGTTGATGTTTGCATTTGATATCTACTACTGATGTTGCACTTTTGTACTCTTAGTAGATGTTAGAGTAAGGAGAGATAAATCATTGTTGCTCGAAGCTTATGAGTAGGACCAGTCCTAAATGGTACTTTTATCTCTTGACCATTTCTGCTTATATGTTAAAGTGACATACAATTTTTAGTTGTTTATATATTATTGCATGAATGCTTGAGTTATCATTTGGCACTTTTGTACGGTGGTAGCTATTTATTTATGTTTAATGTATGAATAGCTTATTATGCGATATGCTGTTCACAACTGTTTCGTCTAATTTTTATGCGAAATAGTTCATCTTAATTGATTTCCTTTCTTATAATCGCTGAATGATCTTTATTACCAGTTGTTATTTGAAATCTCTTTAGATCGCATAATAGAAGAATTACATCCCGGGTTAGCATAGATTTAGATGTGTTGTTTATTAGTTTACAATAGCATAGAATTAGATTAAAGTTTGAATTAGAATAGCTTAGATAGGAACTGTTAGATCAGCAACATCCAATTCTACACACACACACCCATAGATTGGGAAATTGGTCCCATTATCCCCAGTCGGACCCGCTATACCAAACGGATAACGAGTTGCCAACCAAGGTCCGGACCGGGCGGGTATCCCCCTTGTTGTCGACCCGATTTTCGGGGCTTCAACACACTCCTACATCACAAATGAACTCCATGTCCAAGCTATTGATTTGTCCTTTTCTCCATGGGATTTTTGTATTAATAGTTTTTTCCTATATAGCCACCATTTTGATGTAATTTTTATTTTATGAATAATAAGTTCAAATGTAAAAGAAGTCCAAGAGACACTTGTGGAATGTGTAGAGTCACATAGGATTCCATAGGTTTTGGAAGTTAGAGAGTATTCATAATCCCTTATATTCCTCATAAAGGGCTTGGACATTTATAGATTTGGCCCGAGCTTCTCTAATGTTGCATAAGTGAGAAGGTCATTCTTTTGGAGAGGAAAGTTGTAGATTCATGTTCCACTATTAGAGGTAGTGTTTCATCAATGTAAAATTGTACTTGGATATTTCATTAATTATCAGAAGATCTTGGAGCCACACTCTTTCATGCATGTATCATAAATATTGTAAGACTATACTTTAGATGTTTGCTACCCCAATGAAACTTGTGAATTTGGTCAGATCAAGGTTTTCTTGGAAAAGTACATTTTTAGCATTCTTTCATGGGATGTGGATTCATTCTTGAGGGATGTTTAGTATCTTCATGTTGAATTATTTAGCCCTCAAGATATAATTTTTAATCAAATGCATAAAATCCAAGTGACATACATTTCTTCATGTAAATCTTCGACCGTGAGCTTGGAAACAAAGAGAATGGTGAACAATGATCAAACCTTCTAATTTGACACCACTTTTCCATCGTCGATCATCGTGTTTTACTTACCAACTAGCATTGATAATTTTCAGTCTGTATGTAATTCACAGTCTGATTTTGATCTTGCACATGATATAGATATGTCCATAGTGAATTTTTTGCTGTAAGGTTTTCACGTTGGTTGTTTTTATGACCTTATTACAGATTGGTTGGAATGGTCATACCTGAGGATTTAAATGGATCATAATAAATAACTTCATATGTTCAACCAATTTTTTTTTATGGTTATGAGTCAAAGAGGTGTTGTTGTGGTGTGTCTTCTCTTGATCCATTTTACCGCCATCAGATAGAGCAATCATTTACCACACACCACTTTTATTGCACATCATACCTTTGCTCTTGCGTGCAGATGTCTTGGTTGTATATCTTTCTCCCTACACATTATGTTTTATTGATTTCACTTGATGATATCTATTGACTTGAGGGTTAGGAGAAACTTCTATCGTTGCATTAGAAATTCCATTTTACTTAGTCTTGATCCTCTACCTTTTAGCTTAGGTGAGGTTGCATTTGGTTGCATTTTATTGTTATCTTTTACTTTTATTCTCATACTTTTCTTGTCTTGTTTTCCTTATTCATGCTTTGTTTTCAATAATCATTCATGGAAGTTATTTTTTCGAGGTTCGAGATGATGTGGCTAAACTTTGGGAAAGGAAAATTGTGGTGACGTGCAACCCTTGGCTAATTTGTTGCTTCTCTTCTTTGATTAGGCCTTTACGTGTTTCATAGTTGATGATGTATTGATGGAAAATATGATCCATTCGATTGGAAAACCATAAGAATAACCATGATTCCTGCATCCATTTAGGATCTTAATTCCTAGACCTATTTTTTTAATTGAATGGTGTTCTCTCATCGATCGAATTAAGTAGTGAAAACAAAAGGGGAAACTAACAACAAGGAAATCAATATCAAAGGTAGACATAACTGTCTCTGAAGGAACAACCTCTTCTTCTCTCAATAAGTCAAGATCCATATTCTACCCCCAAAAAAATAATAAGTGCCTAGGAATATTTGAAACTTACAAAAGAAATAAAGGGTGAAAGAAGAGAAAGGCTTACTGCACAGAGAGTTCAAGCAAGTAACTTTTCCGGGGTATTGACTAGGCTTGTTGGAAATGAAGCGATGCTTGTGTTCTTATAGAAACTTTATCAGGGTAATGACTAGTCTTTCTAGAAGGAGAGAAAAACCAAAGATGAAAAATAAGACTCTGATTACCTTTAACTTTCAACTACTATATTACCCCCTCCTAGATCGAAATAATTATGGTCTAGCGATCTTTCTAATGTGTTTGACTGAGTAAGGGAATAGAGGAAACTATATCTATAATTGGGTTTAATAGGGAATATGAGACAATCCAAAAAATGAATCAATACTTCCTTAAGGACTGAGACTGCATATGTAAAGGTAAGACCTAAAAAGAGAAGTTGGAGTTATTCCAATGTGTCGCCAAGTGTTTTTGCTACAACAACAACCCTCCAAATTTTTTTCCTTGGTCAATTTTGGAGCCTACATGAAATTTCATTTCAAGCTATCTTGTTTATTCTTGTTATTTTTTCATATTTTTCCTAAGTGTCGATCATCCTTGCAACATTAATAAGTCTCGCTTTTCCTATTAGGTGAAATTTTCTAAGTGTCATATTCTTAGCTTTGGAAGCGCTTGTGTCATCTTTATAAAGATAGGAAAAGCACTATATTTATTTGACCTAGTGATTACCTTCCTTCACTTGATGTGCATATCACGCAAAAGAAAGAAAGTGCAATCTTTTCTCCTAAAGAAAGCGCACTTTCTAAAGTTAGCAGTCACACAAGCACTCATGGAGGAAAATGGGCCCCCTTGAATAAGAGTGCACTTCAAACTCTCAGTGGATCATAATTATATCACTCAGTTGAGCACACTTATTATCCATAAAGGCATCAAAATCCTTGTTAATAGAGACTATTCCCTCCTTGTTCTCAAAAACTGCGCCCTCCTTGTTCTCAAAAAGTGTGCCCTCTTGTTTCTCGTGCATGCACCCTTCCTGCTTTGTATGACGAGCACAATCCTAGAAAATAGGGGCCCTCTCCACTTAATGTAACTAACTCACTAATCAATCGACAAGTGGCGAGTATGAATTAAATTTCTTTGCATGTGAATTATTTTAAAATTTTCCCAACTCATTATTCATTCTCATCATCACTTTTCACTTTGGGCTAAGCGCGTTTTCTCACCACACACAATTTTGCTTCAATCTTGATCAAAAGTGTGTGGATTCTCGATAAGTTTTGCAACATGTAGCTTTTATTTGATCTTTTCATTTTTAGTGGTGCTTTTATTTTCCTTAGTGGCGTTTCAAATTTTTTTTCACATACGAAGTTTCTTTTTCATCCATTCTTCCTCCTACAGGTGTTGTCTTGTCATTGCAAGTGGAATTTTGGTTACTCTTCGCATTTCTTGACCTTCCACCTTTCGGTCATGATTGCAATAGAACCTATAAACACTTTCATCTCTTCTCTTTCATTTTTAATGTGTTCTTGAGTTGATGTTGACCTTCGCTTAACATTTTTGATCTTCCTTTTGGTGAGAGCACACTTACGAAAAACAAAGACCCTCTGTTCATCATAACTGTGCCTAATAAGAAAGCAACCCCTTTCCAAAGTGCACAACGTACTTTCAAGCAACAGTCGGGCATCCTTGTCCACTATCACTGCACCCTCACTAGCTCTCTCTAGCACACTACACACTGTCAGGCATCGATGTGTAAGGGAATGATTTAAGACTAGTTCCTGGTAACATCTATCTTTTATATGTCTTATATGATCTTTAGGAAACCAGAGACATCATATATGTTTTATACACATAGTAAATACAAATATGCAATAAACATCATGGATTGGTTCCTTCATACAAGGACATAAGCCATGTATTTATGGTATCCTTTCACATATACAACTCACAAAAATATAGGTATAAACTAGTGGAGGCTGAGTAATTAAAACCTACAGTTTAATTAGCTTTTGCAGAGTAATGAAAGAAGAGAAGGAAATAGAATAACTCATCACATAGAGCTTGAAACATCAAGAATTCTAAACTTATCTGAGTTAAAGATAAACATAATGGATGAAAGAGGATTGGATGTTATGATTCATGGAGTGCAAATTTAAAGATATAATATCAAGGATATATACATGCATGTGCATTAACTAGTCAACACAAATGAATTCGTAAGACATATGAGACATTTTTGGTAGCTAGAATTGCATGAAATCAGAGAGGAAATGTGAACATGATGGAATTTAATAGAGAAGTACCATACTGTAGTACTCGCAGGTTGGAACCATCACTATTTCATTTATATTATGAAATATGCAAATATGGAATTCATCCAGTTCCAGAAATCACATGTAGTTTTTCTTCAGAATTCAGAACCTTTTCTAAGTGTTTCTTCCTCCCTTTTATAAGGAGAGAGAGAATAGGAAAATTACAAAATATCTCACGCTGAACTTCTAGCTGCCTACATGATGAGATGTCCGGGCGTGCTGGCTCTGTCACCTCCAATTATTACAACAGAAAGATACCTTTCTTGGAAATAAAAAATCAGAACAATATCAATAAAAAAACAAAACAAAATTTACAAATGAACTAAAATGATGGTCTTCTAAACATCTCCACGCCACTCTTCTTTGCTGGCCTCTGGTCTAAACATGTCTTCGCTAAATTATGCCTCATACTCTCTCGGGAGGTTCCCTATCGCTTTCGGCCTTAACCATTTTAATTATTCTTTTTCAAGAAGCAGGAGTGACACGCGTAATGGCCATAACGACCTCTGAACACAACTACCGTATCATCTGTCCCTTCTTACAATCTTGATTAAGCCAACAAAACCAATCATGCCCCACGGAAAAAATCATACAAGTGTATCAAGACTCAGGTCATTTAGGAACTTTAAACAAAATGGGATTCATAAAGTTGTGATTACCAATTTCCTTTGGCCCCTTATGCCTTAGCCCTGGGGGCTTAGGTGAAAACTGCATGGTGGAAACCTGGGGACTCAAGGCCTAAGCCTTATGGAGCTAAAAGCCTTTAGCTGGGACGGGGGCCGATTCTTTGATATATTTCATTGTAATAGGTCCCAACACATAATACGTGGGACCATACTACATATGTGCCTGGGACCCATTTCCAATATCGGAGCTCGGGGATCGAGAATCTCTAATCTTTGCTTCCGGTTGCACCCTCCCAAAACTTGTGATTACGATGTGGTTTGATCCATGTGTGAAGAGGATAAGGGAGAGACAACACGAAGGCTTTAGCACATATAAACCTTTAATAACTTCTCTTCCCAACCATTTGATTGATACATAAAGTGCACGTAATCACGCGACCTGCCTTATGCCACCTATCCCCCTCGCTTCGGGTCCACAATATCGAGGGTTTCCCTGATATACACATTTATAAAAGGCCAATTACATGCTTCTCCATGTTTGTGATTGTTGATCTGTGAGATGACGTCATCCTTTTCCATGTGTCACCCTATTTTGGCCCCTTATGACCCCTTAAAACGCCAAATCCGCATGCCATGTGTCCTTGTTAGGAAACCAGCTCACAAAAAGATAGAAAATATAGATCAACGCCTTAGAATTCAGCCTCTTAGAGGGGGAACCTCCTTTACATTACACAAATGAAAAATTCTTGGATGATACAAGTGACTAAACCTCCCTTCTATATATAGGAGTCTAAGGGGTCACAATATAATCAAGCTGACATAACAGTAATAACATAAGGGCACAATAATAAAAATAGTGGGTTTCTATGGGGCACACTAATAACAATATGAGGAAAATAGGGGCACAATAATAACAATAAGGGATACAATGACAATAGTAATAGGCGAATCACTAGTATTATAGGGACCTAACATGCCCCTCTCCTTCTAAAAGGAATTTTCCTCAATGCTTGAGTACTTATGGATGCTTCTATATAAAATTCTCATCCTCCCATGTGGAATCTTCAGCGGATAAGTTCTTCCACATGATGAGATACTCCGAAATTGTTCGATTTCGTAGCTGTTGAGTTCTTGTTTCTGTGACTGCTTCCGGTTCCAATAGGATTTTTCTGTCCTCATAAATTTTTGGAAATATTGTTTAACTGGGAGCTTGTCACCTATAACCTTCTTTAAACATGAAACATGGAAAATTAGGTGCACTTGGGAAGCTGCAAGAAGCTCCAATTTGTATGCTATAGTACCAATATTTTGCAACACCTTGTACGAACAATAATACTTTGGTGATAATTTATTATCCTTATTAGCTTGCTTGAGGGACATTTTTTTTATATGGTTGTAGCCGTAGGAATACTCAGTCACCTACATCAAAACTTCTTTTGTTGCTATGTTGATCTGCCTGTTGTTTCATTCTATTCTGTGCCAACGTGAGGTTATCCTTTAAGAGTTGGAGAACTTGTTGTTGATGCTCGATGTGATGTTCCACTGCTTGAACCTTTGAATTTTCTCTTAAATATGATGTGATGGATGGTGGATGATATCCGTAAAGTGTCATAAATGGGGTCATTTTTGCTGCAGTATGGAAGGAAGTGTTATACCACCATTCAGCTAGAGGAAACCATTTGACCCATTGTGTCTATTTATCAGATACAAAGCAATGAAGATATCCTTCCAAACATTTGTTTACTATCTCAGTTTTCCCATTAGATTGAGGATGATAAGATGAGCTATGAGCTAACTAAGTACGGAAACAAGAAAATAATTTTGTCCAAAAATTTCCAGTGAAAATGGGATCTATGTCACGTACAATAATCTTTGGGTTTCCATGTAGCTTTTGAATTGTTTCCATAAATGAGTAGAAAATATACTGGCTTTAAATAGATGCGATAATGCACAAAAGTGTGCATACTTGGTAAGTATATCAACCACCACCATGATGACACTCTTTCCTTTGGACTTGGGTAAACCTGTGATAAAATCAATTGAAACCTCCTTCAAACATTGGCTTGGAATGGATAAAGGTTGAAATATACCTGGGGTCTCAATTGTTTCAACTTTATTTTGTTGGAAAACCAAACATTCCGCCACAAACTTTTGAATATTCAATTTAAGGCCATCCCAAAAAATTCCTTCTTAACCCTATGGTAAGTTTTTAAAAATCCTGCGTACCCTCCTAAGGGAGAAGTGTGCAATTCCATAAGAATATTTTGTTTTAGTTGGGAATTCTTACATAGGTATAAGCGATCTTTGTACCATAACGAATCATTTTTCCAGCTAAATGTATCAGATGTACTGGGATCTTGTTGTATCTTTTGGATGAGTGCCCACACTTCTTCATCATTCTTCCATTCATCCCTTGCTTCTTTTATCCAATCTGGTTGGATAACAGAAATTGCACACAACAATGCTTCCACATCCTCATCCTTTCTTGAGAGTGCATCTGCCACAACATTTTTCTTCCATTTTTTTTAGATGATTTCAAAGTCATAACCCAACATCTTTGTGACCCATTTTTATTGCTCTTTAGAAGATAATATTTGTTCTAAAAAGTATTTAAGACTATCATGATCCGTTTTTGCCTTGAAATGTCTTCCCATTAGGTAGGGTCGCAATTTCTTAAGTGCATGTAGTATTGCCAACATTTCCTTCTCATAAATAACTGTGTAAATACTTTCCTTTGATTGGACACCTTTCGAAAGCAATGGGTCTTTCATCTTGCATTAAAACAACACCAATCCCATTTCCTAAAGCATCACATTCCACAATAAAGGTTTTTGTGAAGTTCAGCGTAGCTAAGACCGGTGCTTGGCACATTGCCTCTTTAAGATGTTCGGAGGCCTTTGTCGCTTTTGGAGTCCATGAAAATGCATCTTTCTTCAATAATGTTGTTAGAGGTGCTGCTATTCTCCCATAATTCTTAACAAAACTTGCAATAATACCCTGTCAACCCATAAATCCTTGTACATGCTTTATGGATGTGGGGATTTTCCATTGCTTAATGGCTTTAATTTTTCTAGGGTCTACCTTAACACCTTCATGAGATACAATATGACCCAAATATTATACCTCTTGTACTCCAAAGAAACATTTGGAGCTTTTTTCATATAATTGTTTCACCTCCAATAGTTTGAGCACCCTGTCAACATGTTAACATGATCCTTCCATGACTTGCTGTAGATTAGTATATCATCAAAAAATACTAACACAAATTTTCTAAGGAAGGGTTTGAAAATGGAATTAATCAAACTTTGAAATGTAGAAGGTACATTGGTAAGGCTAAAAGGCATGACCAAAAATTCATAATGACCCTCATGAGTTCTTGGAATGTCTTCGGTCTTCATTCTGATTTGATGTTATCCTGAATGAAGAACCAACTTGGTGAAGTAAATTGATCCATGCAATTCATCCAATAATTCATTAATGAAAGGAATGGGAAATTTATCTTTAATAGTGAGCTTGTTGAGCTCCCTATAATCCGGACACATGTGACATGATCCATCCTTCTTGTGCACCAATGCTACTAGAGTAGAGAAAGAACTTTGACTAGGTTGAATTATACCAGCCTCTAGGATTTCTGCAACCATACGTTCAATTTCACTCTTTTGAGCATAGGGATATCTGTATAGCTTGATGTTTGGAGGAACACTTCCTGGAATTAGTGAATAGCATGATCATGATCACAAATAGGTGGGAGGCCTTTAGGAGTCTCAAATATCTTGGAATGATTGTCCAAGACTTTTTGGAGATCTGGATAAATAGATGATTTCAATGTGGGAACCTCTAGCGAACATAATTGTAGAAATCACGCCTCGTTGTTCATTCTTTAGAAGCTTTTTCATACAGTTAGAGCTGATTATCGTTCCCGGTTTCCTTTCGATACCCCTTAATTCAAATTCATTTCCTTTTGCACAAAATTTCATGGAAATTTCTTGAAAATTAAAAGCTATTGTACCCAAGGATTGTAGCCATTGGACTCCTAGTACAACATTAACACCACCCATTGGAATGGAAAGCATTGGGATATTCAATACATATTCTCCCATGGATAGCTTGATATTATGGCACTTTCTAGAGCAATTTATGGTTCCTCCACTTGCAACCATCGCTTGAAACTCTAGTGCTAGATATAGGAAGAAATTCAATTCCTTGGCTATCTTACAATGAATAAGATTATGGGTACTTCCCGAATCAATCAACACTATTACCTTTTTCTTCTTGATATGTCCTTCTATCTTGATAGTTTGAGGAGTGGTAATTCTAGCGAATGCATTACAAGATATGGTCGGATTCATTTCTTCTTTATCTAGGGTTTGTTCCTAAAGTATATCCTCTTCTTTTGACATTTCTTGTTCCTTTTCTTCCTCCTCTTCAAAATCTATGTAGAATAATTTCTTCTCAACACAATTATGACCTTTAGTGTATTTGCTATCACAACTGTAACACAACCCTTTTTCTCTTTTTTCTTCCAATTGTTGTGGTGTCAACCTTGTAGGTTGTGGAAGGCTAGGGGAAACAACAATTCTATCTTAATAGTTGTGAGTGGTAGGCTTCCTGGTTTCCATAATTTAGCTTTCCATTTTTCTTTCTAACCTGAATGCATTCTCCAATGAATCAAGTTCCCAAAGGCAAACCTCATGTTGGATATTATCCTTTAATGTCCCTATGAACACATCAATCCTATTCTCTTCTGGAATATATTTTACCCTTATGTTCAATTTTTGGAAGTTCTCAATGTGCTCTATCATTGAACCCTTTTGTTTGAGTTTTATCAATTAGCTAAAAAAGGTGTTGCTTTTTGTATCCTCATAATGTGTTATCATTTCTTCCGTAAAAATTGCCCAAGTGACAATTTGTTTACGAGCAAAAAGCCATCGATACCATACAAACTGATTTGGTTCCAAATATAAAGTTTCAATACGTACCTTTTGTGTGTTTTTCACATTATGGAGATCGAAAAATTTCTCCATATGTAGTATCCATGTTCCCGGATCCTTGCCATCAAACTTCCTCATATCAATTTTTGGAACATGGTGGGTCTTCAATCCAACATTAGAGTCTATGAAATCATGATTAACATTTCTTTTATTCTCATCACGAGTTTCCTTTACTACCTTTTCACCATTAGTAACCATTTCTTGTAGCAACTTATTCAAATTTATCTTCAATTCTTCCATCTTAGCATCCATGCCATTGATTTTAGCATCCATGTCATTCATCTTATCTTCCACGCCATCCATCTTAACTTGCATTCCATTCATATTAGCTTCCATGCCATCTATCTTAGCTTCCACGCCATCCATATCAACATGCATTCCATTCATATTAGCTTCCACGACATTCATCTTGGCTTTAGTTACCTTGATCTAGGTGGCTCCAGAAACATACACAGGACAAAGAGGACTTAGGGAAGCTCAAAAATCAAAGTGTTTGGATTATGCTCAAACTAGCACTAGAGCGTAGATCTCATCGTCCTGATCGCGGCGGTGTGAACGGTTCCTCAAACCGAGTATGTATGCGAATGTTAGAAGTAATCAAAGTTGGGTTGATTTTTGCTGACTAGGCAAGCTTAAGGAGGCCAAAATTTGAACTTTTCTGGCGGATGGAATCCAACCAACTCTGGCCAGCTTCTAAGAGAAATTTTCTCCTTGTTAAAAAGACTCCTATGATCAATTTTTTGAGTCTACAAAATTCCTAATAACTTTTATAAGAAAAAAAAAAAAAAAAAAAAAAATATATATATATATATATATATTTTAAAATGGTGGCGGGCCATGGCCCCCACCACCGCCATCACTCTCACCATACCATGCTAATTAAGTGTGGAGCCGGTGGGGATTGAACCCGCCCGGGCCACGTGGACCGCCCCCACCGGGCGGCCCCATGTGGCAGCAATTAATGCACCCAACAACCAATCAACGCACCCATGGATCATAAAAAAACCAAAACCACTCCACTATATTTTGAGAGCTAATGATTTTTGGGCGGGCTATATATATATATATATATATATATATATATATATATATATATATATATATATATATTTTAAAATGGTGGCGGGCCATGGCCCCCACCACCGCCATCACTCTCACCATACCATGCTAATTAAGTGTGGAGCCGGTGGGGATTGAACCCGCCCGGCCCACGTGGACCGCCCCCACCGGGCGGCCCCATGTGGCAACAATTAATGCGCCCAACAACCAATCAACGCGCCCATGGATCATAAAAAAACCAAAACCACTCCACTATATTTTGAGAGCTAAGGATTTTTGGGCGGGCTTGACCTATATCAGAATTAAAAAAAAATGCACCCTAAGTTATATGCACGCCGATTTTAGGAGGGGCGGGGTTTGACCACCCGATCCCTCGTCATCGAACACTTATATTTAACCACTGCAGCAACCAACCCCACATGGGTTAATCTACCCGAAAAATTTATATAAAATGCTCATTTCGTCAATGCGAGGGGAAGAAACTAGGAGAAAGCACAAATTTCGAGGCAGAGGAGGCAATGCACGTAGTTTGAGGTAGCGTTTTTTAGGAGGGCCAAAGTTTCACTTTGTCAGATTTTGACAAATTTTATATGGTTTCAGCCTTTCTCGACGCCATGAACGCAATGGTGCTATCCATTTCTCCATTAGAGTTTTGCATTTTCGAGCATTTTTCAGTATGGAGGTGGAACCTTGACTGCTGTAGAAACAGGGAGCGGAACCATGATCCTTGAAATTTTCCCGAGGAGGTAATTTTTCTCCATGTCGGAATATAGTCAAGTTTACAATCATTTTTCATGGTTTTCAGCAAGGATCACAATGGCGAGCTCAGATTTTCCTTTTTAATTGCAGATTTCCTGTCCAACCATGGAGAAGAATATTTGAGGAATCTAGGGGGAATATATAATATTCCTTGAGCCCTAGATTCTGGCTTTCTTAGATTTCAAAAATTGGATAGTCGATTTTGCACTATTCGACACCACAAATCTGACGATGTGTCTAGATTTCTCATTTTCTCATTCTATTCTTCCGCCACTTTTCTAAGTGGAATGCAGGTGTGAGAATTCATGTGCGAGCAACCATTTTCATGCGATTGATGCCGTGAGATTGATGGCATGAACAACTTCAACAGTTTGACATCCACTTCTTCAGATGGCCCTTGGTTGTGAGGTATATGTAGTGTGTTCATGTACTCCTTTTGCTATGCATTGTGCTGCACAGATCCTTGTTTGATGTCGATGAGGGATCTTGTTTATTACTGTTTTCATGGTTCCTGATTGATGTGACATAGAATCGTCTATGTGATGTACTTGTTGTGATGATTCGTCATGTTATGTTTTGAGATCCCTTTGTTGTACGTTGATGGGATACTCATGTTGTCATCATGCATGTTTTGCATTGAGATCCATCTTATGCCATGTTGGCGGGATGCTCATCATGCACGAGTTTATGTCATACTGATAGGAGTCCTTTTGACTGAGAGTTCCTGTAGCAAAACATCTCTTGGATCCACTCCTACGTGGATCCTTGTTATTTTAAAATGAAATCTAACACATCATTGTGCTGCACAGATCCTTGTTTGATGTCGATGAGGGATCTTGTTTATCACTGTTTTCATGGTTCCTGATTGATGTGACATAGAATCATTTATGTGATGTACTTGTTGTGATGATTCGTCATGTTATGTTTTGAGATCCCTTTGTTGTACGTTGATGGGATACTCATGTTGTCATCATGCATGTTTTGCATTGAGATCCCTCTTATGCCATGTTGGCGGCATGCTTATCATGCACAAGTTTATGTCATACTGATAGGAGTCCTTTTGACTGAGAGTTCCTGTAGCAAAACATCTCTTGGATCCACTCCTACGTGAGGGAATTTTCCTTGTATGATAATGACATCACCTCTTATGTACATCATCATTATTGACAACACTTATTGCAACGACCTACACCATCTTGACATCGGGGCTTGGAGACGTAGTCCCTCTTGGATGAACTCCGTTATCAACGACTTATGTTTTTATGTTGCTAATGATTGTCTTTTTCCTCTTCTTTACAGTATGCAGATGTATTCATCTATGTTATTTTAAAATGAAATCTAACACATCACAAAAGTAAAAGGTCTTGGAAGGGTCCTTCATCACACCCGGACCTGGATCAAGTGGTATCAGAGTAGTCTTTGCGTGGATGTGAATTGCAGCGTGAACAATGGAATGTGTAGCGATAGAGGATGAAAAAGTGATGTATGAGACCATCCTCAAGATTTCCAAAAGGGTGGAAATAATGTATGAAACTCTATAGAAAGAGACAAATGAAAAGGAGCGAGTGCAGCTTCAGTTGCAAGCCACGGAAGAGGCCCTGGAAGAACTGAAGCACAACAACCAAAACATTCAAACAAAGAACGTTGAATTGAAGATGCGCCTACATGAAGAGAAATAGGAGAAACATAGTTTGTTATGACAGCTGGGAGCAAAGGACAAGGCCTTGGAAAAGCTGTAGCGTTACCCATGTGAGGTAAAATGTAGTTCTCCATATTCATGTATGTTTCTTGATGATGATTTCGCTATTTTGAAAATCACACCACAGGAATTGGCTCCAAATTGTTGAATAGAATGGGGTATGAAGGAAAAGGCTTGGGTGTTAATGGCCAAGGCATTGTCAACCCCATCAAAGTATAAGAATTACCCTATCAGACAAGACTTGGGTATGTCATAAGGGAAGTTGGGGAATGTATTGAGACAACTAGCGAATCACCAACAACAAATGGTGAGAATCCATCAACAATTCTTTCCAAATCGACAGAGGAGGTAAAAGATGTTGATTTACTTTCAGTTTTGTCGTCACATAGTATGATTTATATTGGAGAATTGGAGATCCCAATTACAGGGAAAAACATGAGGCTCCTTAGGACGAAGCACGAGAAGGAAGAAGAACTTGGTGTTAATAACCAAGGCATAACTCAACCATTGGAGGTTGTGTAGAGACCTCAATTTGTAGGCTTGAGATACACTGAGGGAGACTGCTCAAAGATGTCATATTCTTCCGAGACATCGTCAAAATCGTCGATGAAAGAGAATGATGGGAACACATCCACATCATTCCATGGAAGTTTCCATGGCAAGGAAAGAGTTGAGGCAATCTCTCATCACCATAATTACATCAGAGATAGCAAGGGAAGGAATAGCCACTCTCAACATTCGAATGTTCATTTCGATTATATTCATGTTTTTAATGATGAACGTAATACATAGCATCGAAAAACATCTACCTTTTGTGGATTACATAACCATACATTTTCTAAGTATTGGAAAAGAATGACATCACACAAAAGGATGAGCTGTGAAAGACCCTCTCAACGACAGGTAAAGAAACATTTTAAGCAGATATAGAGGAAGAAGATGTATTGCAGTCATTGTGACAGAAGTGGCCATCAAAGAGCCACTTCTTGGAGGCTCCATCCAGAGCAGCGCCTTAAAGACAAAGTGTCGATGCATGAACCAAATGAAACAGTTGTTCGACAAGCAAAACCATCACAGGGTGATGAGCCATTCACCTTGATAAGTGAAAAATGGTTTCTAGATATGTTAGCATCTCATGGTCATGCTTTTGTAAATCATTTTTTGCATTTTAAAATGTAAATGTGATGATGTATTTTCCATCACTTGTTCAACAATAATGATGTTTGGTCTTATTTTGAGTTACATGATGAACTGTGAAAGTGATGTCATGTTTACATCACTTGTCAAAACAAAGTAGTGTTTGGCCTTATTGTTTTAAATCATGTGTTGTAGTGATGATTTGTTTTCCATCACTTGTTGAAGCAACAATGATATGTTGGCCTTGTTTTCGTAGCTAGGGTATCGCGTCCATCTTGTTGTCAACTTGACCACTGATTCTGTGTTATAAACTCATTGAAAGTATGGGATGCTTGGGTCATTAGTTGGTCATGAAATTTACAAAACAGGGTACTATAGCTTGCAGAGGTTGTAGGTGTCAGCTCATCGCTTAAGGCTCCGAAGAACAAAGGTGAAGGAGATGGAAGCGAGACATTTTTAGGATGCTTGTGATGTAGACAAGGTACAGAGAAGTTGCAGATTATTTTTCATGCTTTTGGAGGACCAAAATCTCCTCAGCAGGGAGGATTGATCTAGGTGGCTCTAAAGACACACACAGGACAAAGAATACTTAGGGAAGCTCACAAATCAAAGTGTTTGGATTATGCTCAAACTAGAACTAGAGCATATATCTCGTTGTTCTGATCGCAGTGGTGTAAACGATTCATCAAACTGAGTCCATATGCCAAAGTTAGAAGCAGTCAAAGTTGGGTTGACTTTTGCTGGCTCGACAGGCTTAAGGAGGCCACAATTTCAAATTTTCCAGTGGACGGAATCCAGCCAACTCTGGCCAAATTCTGGGCGAAATTGTCTCCTTGTTAAAAAGACTCCTATGGTCAATTTTATGAGTCTACAAAATTCCTAATAACTTTTATAAGAAAAAAAATAAAAATAAAAAAATAATCTCTCTCTCTCTCTCTCTCTCTCATCATACATACATACATACATACATACATATATATATATATATATATATATATATATATATATATATATATATATATATATATATATATATTAAAATGGTGGCAGGCCATGACCCCCGCCACCCTCATCGCTCTCACCATATCATGCTAATTAAGTGTGGAGCTAGCAGGGATTGAACCCGCCCAGCCCACGTGGGCCGGCCCCCACCTGGCGGCCCCATGTGGTAGCAATTAATGCGTCCAACAACCAATCAACGTGCCCATGGATCATAATAAAACCCAAACCACTCCACTGTATTTTGAGAGCCAAGGTTTGTTGGGTGGACCACCCAAGGTGGGCCCGACCCATATCAAAATTAAAAAAAAAAATGCGGCCTAAGTTATATGCATGCTGATTTTAGGAGGGGCGGGGTTTGACCACCCGACCCCTCGTCAACAAACACTTATATTTAACCATTGCAGTAACCAACCCCACATGGGTTAATCTGTCTTAAAAATTTATATAAAATGCTCATTTCATCAGTGAGGGGGGAAGATGGAGGAAATAGGAGTGGGCATGCATTTCGAGGCAGAGGAGGCAGTGCACGCAGTTCGAGTCAACGTTTTTTAGGAGGGCTGAATTTTCACTTTGTCAGATTTTGACAAATTTTATATGGCTTTAGCACTTCACAACGCCACGAATGTAATGCGCTGTCTGTTTCTCCATAAAATTTCTACATTTTTTGACCATTTTTCAGTATGGAGGTGGAACCATGACTGCTGTAGAAACAGGGAGCGGAACCATGATCCTTGAAATTTTCCCGAGGAGGTAATTTTTCTCCATGTCAGAATATAGTCAAGTTTACAGTCGTTTTTCATGGTTTTCTATAGGGATCACAATGGTGATGTCAGATTCATCTTTTCAGTTGTAGATTTCTAGTCCAACCATGGAGAAAAATATTTGAGGAATCTAGGGGGAATCTAAAAGATTCCTTGAGCCCCAGATTCTCACTTTCTCAGAATTCAAAATTGGAAAATCTATTTTTTACTATTCGACACCACAAATTTGACGGTGTGTCCAGATTTCTCATTTTCTCATTCTATTCTTCTGCCACTTTTCTAAGTGGAATGTAGGTGTCAGCATTCATGTGCGAGCAACCATTTCCATGCGATTGATGCCGTGATATTGATGGCATGAACAACTTCAGTAGTTTGACATCCACTTCTTCAGATGGCCCTTGGTTGTGAGGTGTATGTAGTGTGTTCATGTACTTATTTTGTTATGCATTGTGCTGCACAGATCCTTGTTTGATGTTGATGAGGGATTTTGTTTATTACTGTTTTCATGATTCCTGCTTGATGTGACGCGGAATCATCTATGTGATGTACTTGTTGTCATGATTTGTCATGTTATGTTTTGAGATCCCTTTGTTGTATGTTGATGGGATACTCATGTTTTCATCATGCATGTTTTGCATTGAGATCCCTCTTATGCCATGTTGGTGGGATGCTCATCATGCATGAGTTTATGTCATACTGATAGGAGTCCTTTTGACTGAGAGTTCCTGTAGCGGAACATCTCTTGGAGCCACTCTTGCGTGAGGGAATTTTCCTTGTATGATAGTGACATCATCTCTTATGTACATCATCACTATTGACAACAATTAATTCAATGACCTACACCATCTTGACACCGGGGCTCAGAGACGTAGTCCCTCTTGGACAAACTCCATTATCAATAGATTATGTTTTTTATGGATATGGAGAGGCGTGGGGTGGTGGGGGTCATGGCCCGCCACCATTTTAAAATATTATTTTAAATTTTTTTTTTTTTCTTATAAAAGTTATTAGGAATTTCATAGACTCAAAAAATTGACCGTAGGAGTTTTTTTTACAAGGAGACAATTTCGCCCAAAATATGGCCAGAGTTGGCTGGATTCCGTCCGCAAGAAAAGTTCAAATAGTGGCCTCCATAAGCCTTCCCAGTCAGCAAAAGTCAACCTAACTTTTACTGCTTCTAAATTTCGCATACAAACTCGGTTTGACGAACCGTTCACACCGCTGTGATTAGGACGACGAGATCTACGCTTTGGTCCTGGTTCGAGCATCATACAAACACTTTGATTTTTGAGCTTCCCTAAGTCCTCTTTTTCCTATGTGTGTCTCTGGAGCCACTTGGATCATACCTTTTGTGAGAGTGAAATTTGTTGTATGTGGTCTTGTAATTTTGATATATCATGTTGCATTTCTTCCTCTTCTTCACGAGTCATGCTAGAGATTTCAGGTTGCTTACTAGGTCTTTCCATTTTCCTTCTTCATGGAATCAATTAATGCTAATAATTCTTCACTGTTCCCTTTGAATTCCTTCAAACTAATTTTTCAAACCAATCTTGTGCAAAATTAAAAAAAAAACTACACACTTTTTTTCACTTTGTAAGAGCTCGATAGTGAATTTGTTGTATCTTTGTAACTGTGGATCTTGAATATCTAAAATCGCGTCTTGTAGTAGCCCTTTGAGTACTCTTTCTAACCCCGCATATCTGACCAATATTTGATTCTCCAAGGAAGCGTTATGACAAATCTCCCATAATGACTTGATTATAGACTAGTTCAGTAGAGCGAACTTGTACGAAGTGGCACGTGTCACTATTTCAACCTTAGTACTTGAAATTGATATAAATAAAACTATAGTCCATCCTTTTTTTGAAACTTCTTACAAAATTTTAATCTGATGCTCAGAATAAAATTTATTACGATTTTCCCCAGGTCACCTGTTTGGAATGTAATTCGGTACTCTACAATACCCTAACTTCTGTAGATCATATCTCCAAAAATATAGCGAGACAAGCTTTGAAATTTGGAGTCGAAGTTTAGAATGATTTCGGCTCAAATGGGTTTTGTTTTTAGCATCCAAATCATTGCAGAAAAACTGTTATAGTAAAAATTCCACAATGGCCTGTTTGGAGCAATAAAACCCTAGAATGCAAACCTCTGATACCAAATGTTAGGAAACCAGCTCACAAAAAGATAGAAAAGATAGATCAACGCCTTAGAATTCAGCCTCTTTGAGGGGAAAACCTCCTTTACATTACACAAATGAACAATTCTTGGATGATACAAGTGACTAAACCTCCCTTCTATATATAGGAGTCTAAGGGGTCACAATATAATCAAGCCGACATGACAGTAATAACATAAGGGCACAACAATAACAATATTGGGTTTCTATGGGGCACACTAATAATAACATGGAGACAATAGGGGCACAATAATAACAATAAGGGATACAATGACAATAGTAATGGGGGAATCACGAGTATTATAGGGACCTAACAGTGTTACATACCACCACTTCATGCTGATGTCAGCTGCCATGTGTCTTTCTAGGCACCAATCCTGTGCTGCCAGGTGGCCTTACTGAAGGAGAGAGAAAGAGCCCGCCCACCTTTGGTTTTTTGCTGAATTTCTTTTTTAATCGCAGTCGGCCCTTCCCTGGTGATTTACACTATCATATCACAACATTGCGATATCACAATGTTTTAACATTGTCACCCTGCCATCATGTCGATTCGCTGATGTGCAATGTCCTGGACCCGTCGATCACTAATAAGATTAGACCTTGAAATCCCCGATTGCCGATTTTGTGATATCGATGATCACTGATCACAATTTGGTTAGGATTGATACTTTGACAATGATGATCACCGATATACGATATCATAGCTCTGCTTCATGAAACACCAATATACTATGCGCCATGGGCCTTAGACCGCCGATTGCGATTTGTGATGTACTCCTAGACCTCCAAATGCTTTTATCCTTTGTTTCAAAGGAAAAAACACCCCTGAACTTCAACAAGCCATACCTTCCGATCTAGAAGCCCATTTTAGGACTTCCATATACTGTTGGAAAGCTTATTCCGAGAACTATCCAATGGAGAGGGACTGGTTTAGCTTTGAGAGCTTCTAAGGTTTGAAATATGGCTTTGAAATTCATTTCTATTTTTCATTTGTGAAAAATAAACTCATAATGTAGTGAGTGAAAATAGTGTGCATCCCTAATGGCTAGTCATACCACGCTATCTCGCTTTGATAAGCTTGTTCTTCCATCTTGCCCAGTTCTATCCTTAATCACCGTCTTTTGAATAGGTTGCATGTAATAGTTATGGGATTTATTGAAACTAATAGTTTTTTGTAATGATTGAATCTCCACTTACAGGTGCCACATATTTAAAATACATCACTCTATCATCATCTATTGATACAATGCATCCTACCACCCATCTATGTACATCAAAATACATTTCAGAAGCTAGTACTGAGGCAATGTGTTAGGTCCCTATAATACTAGTGCAGCCCCCTTATTTTTATTATTAGTGTAGCCCTCTTATTATTATAATTATTGAAACCCCCTATTTTCATTGTTGTATCCCATAGAAACCAATTTTTGTTATTGTTGTGCCCTTACATTATTATTGTTATGTAGGCTCTAATTATATTGTGACCCCTTAGACTCCTATATATACCCAGGAGGTATTTTCATTTGTATCATCCAATACTTGTTAATTATGTGATTTAAAGGATGTTTACCCCTCATAGAGGCTAATTTTCAAGTTTTTGGTCTCTCTTTTCTTCTGTTTTGTGATCTGGTTACATAACATTTGGGATTAGAGTGCTTTGGACTCTAGGGTTTTGTTGCTTCAAACAGGTCATCTTGGAATTTTCACTATAAATTTTTTATATGAAGCTTCAGAACCTAAAATTTCAACCACGTGGACTCGAAATATTGGTGCACTTTGTGTAAAAAATTCAGTTATTGGTTCGCTATATTTTCTGAGATATGGTTCAAAGAAGTTAAGGTTTTTGCATGCTCCAAAATTTATTCTCAAACATGTGACCTAGGGAAAACGTCATAACATTCTTCTCAAGAATCATATAGAATTCCGTAAAAACTAAATGAAAGTACATGGACTATAGCTTCTCTTGTTTCAATTTCAGGGCTAAAGGTTGAAACAGTGACATGTGGAATACCATACAAATTCACTCTACTGAACCAACCCATAATAAGGTCATCGTGGGATATTTGGGATAACTTCATATTGAAGAATCCAATCTTGCTCTAACTTTGGCACTATAAAGAAGACTCAGAGTTCTACCACTATATCGAATTTCAGACCTTTGGAAGCCTAAATTTCAGAGATACAACAATTTCAATGTCAAGATCCAAAAGGAAAAAAGAAGAAGGTGTGTATTTTTTTAAATTTGCATAAGTTTTGTTTGATTGTTTGAAAAACTAGTCTGAAGTAATTCAAAGGGAATGGTAAAGCATATATATCATTATTTGGTTCCAATATGCCTCAAAACAAATAAATGGATACTCCTAGTAAGCAACTAGAATTCTCTATTATGACACATGAAGAAGAGGAAGAAATGCATGTTGGAAATAATACTGAGAAGGGCGGGTGAATCAGTATTATCAAGTTCTTTTAACAAATCTTCCTTATTTATACTTTGAATTATTTTTGTATGTCAGTACCATAAAATAATGAGCATGAACAAGAAAAACAGATAGTCACACCAAAGAACACCATATATAAGGTGGAAACCCAATGTGGGTGAAAACCACCTGCTGAAATATGTCTCTATCTTTTTCAAATTAGAAACTCCTTTTACAATAATTTTGTACTGGTGCAGTCCTTTACTAGTACGCAGGCTGCAACCTGCAGAGAGCTACAAATCTCTCTCGTTCTCTAGCCTCTCCTAGAAGGGAGCTACAACCCCTTACTTCTTTTCTTTCAAGGATCACTTTTCATAAATTTTCAAACTGGATCCATGAACATCAAATGATCATCAAGTACAAGAAAGTCACCCAGTCAACTGCAGTAACCAGATCAATAGTAACAGTAAACTAAACCCAGAATAGAGAAAAGTCAGTCAAATAAATGACTTAAGACAGATACGAAATTTTTGTTTATCTGGCATGCGTTGCTATGCACTTCACCTTCTGCATCTCTGCATATCCCCGCAGAGAGCCTTGAACTGCCCTACGTATCCACGCACTGTTCCTTTAAACGCGCTGTGTATCTTCACTGTGCCCACACACCCACTACTTCTATGGCACCACGTACTACTACTGTGGCCACGCACTCTCAGATGCTATCGCGCCGCATGTCTACGCACCTGCGACTTCTATAGCACCGCGTACTTTCACTGTGCCTCTGCACCTGAACCTCTGTCGCACTGCGTACACACGCACTGCACCTTCTTCTGCTCTACGTACCCACGCACTGCGTCTTCTTCTACTGTGCGTACCCCCGCACTTGCACCGTTAATCACTTGCGAACCTCTGATTAGGGCCGAATTGGCAGTCCACCAGTGTGCCACAGATAGTCAGATGCCTAGATCTGATCATGCGCCCGAGAGATCACACTTCATAGATTCACTTTTCAACTTCACTTTTTATATAGATCAAGCTTTTAAACCAATAACCCAATATTTCAGATCTTAAGATATATAATTTGCAAAGATGCATTAGCCAAGTGATCTCCTCCCCTATTTATAGTCAAGCCCTTATTCACACCATGGGGCAAAACCATCAATAACCAATACAAGGGACCCAAACCGGGGCTAAATTAGATCCTATACCACGGGCCAAAACCATAGAATCAAGAACGGCAGGCTAAATACCACGGGCCAAACATAAGAAACCCCACGTAAGCGCGCTTTTCTGCCTTGAAGTGAGTGAACTAGGGGTCCGCACCTCATGAACGGGTAACTTGCGGGTATGTACGCACTTATTCTATGATATTCCTGCGGGTCCGCAGCTTTTATACAGTGTACCTGCGTACCTCTTATTTTCCAACATTTTGAGAGCCTGAACAGAGCATTGCCACTTAAGAGAGTTGCCATCAAGTACAACACCTGTAACATAGAGCCATACCAGAATCATAATGCCAACAATCTCCCCCTTTGGACTTGATGGCAACCTCAAGATCTTCAACGTCATTCTCCCCCTTTGACATCAAGGGCAAAGGGTTATGCTCCCCCTAAGAACATGCTTCCCCTGACTATAAACCCGATCTGCAAAGAAGAACCATAATCCACCAAACACCATAAATGACCATGAAAGAGATAGAGACATATTGCAGCAATATTTAGACCAGCATCCATGATCGCCTTCTGTACTTCCTCCATAATGCCAACAATGCATTATATGCTCCCCCTGAACCTGTGCCATTCAATCTTCGACCAATCCACAACCCATCACATGTACGCATTACCACAGATGAGCCTTGCGTACAATCGACCATCAGAAGAGATTAAACAACAAGATGATGCATCAACAACCCCCAGCTTTTTCCTGAGGTATTCAAAGGTCTCCCTGGGCAATGGTTTGGTGAGTATATCAACAACTTGTTCCTTAGAAGGAACATACTCCAACTTGACCTTTTGTTCAAGTACTTGTTCCCGGAGAAAATGATACTTGATCGGTATGTGCTTAGTCTTTGAATGCATGACTGGGTTCTTTGAAATGCTGATTGCACTTGTATTATGACATAAGATGGAGATGGGTGGTATACAAGTGATTTGAAAATCCTGCAAGGTCTGCATCATCCAAAGGAGTTGAGTGCAGCAAGATGCAGCAGCAACATATTCCGCTTCAGCTGTAGACAAGGCAATCGAACTCTGTTTCTTGCTGAACCAAGATACTAATCTGGAACCCATAAAGAATGCACCACCACTTGTGCTCTTCCTGTCATCCACGCTTTCGGCCCAATCTGCATCTGTATAAGCATGAAGTGTGAGATCTGTATCTCTAGGATACCATAAGCCATAGTTTTGAGTTCCTTGAAGATATTTGAAGATTCTCTTTACTGCCTGAAGATGAGTTTCCTTTGGATTTGCCTGAAATCTTCCAACTATTCCTACTGCATGCATTATGTTTGGTCGGGTACCTGTCAAATAAAGTAGACTTCCAATCATAGATCTGTAGGTTGGTTGATGCACTGTTGCTGATTCATCATTTGCAGTGAGGCTACATCCTGTGACCATGGGTGTACATACTGGTTTTGCATCTTCCATGCCATATTTCTTCAAAATCTGCTTGAGATACTTGGTTTGAGACAAAAAGATCCCTCCTTTTTGTTGGATTTGCAAACCAAGAAAATATGTCAGTTCTCCCAGCAAGGACATTTTGAATTCTTTCTGCATTACCAAGGCAAAGCTTTGACTCATAGCTTCTTCATTGCTGCCAAAGATAATGTCATCTACATACACAACAAGTATTAGCAATTTGTCGTTTTCAACTTTTATATAAAGATTTCTATCTGCTGGTCCTTTTGAAAAACCTTGTTGATGAAGATATTTGTCCAAACGATAGTACCAAGCCCTTGGAGTTTGTTTGAGACCATAGAGAGCCTTTTTCAATCTGCATACAAGATTTGGATCATTTCCAAGAATGAAACCATCTGGCTGCTCAATGTATACTTCTTCTTCCAAGTCTCCATTCAGAAAGGCTGATTTCACATCCATTTGAAATACTTTGAAGTTTTGAAAGATTGAGAGAGCAAGGAACATTCGGATGGCCTCAAGTCTTGCAACAGGAGCAAAAGTTTCTTCAAAATCTATTCCTTCTTGCTGCGCATACCCTTTACAAACAAGTTTGGCCTGGTTTCTAATTACTTCTCCATTTTCATTCAATTTATTTTTGAAGACCCATTTTTTCCCTATAACATTCTTATCCTTTGGTCTAGGAACCAACTCCCAAGTGTTGTTCTTTTTGATCTGCTCAAGTTCTTCATCCATTGCTTTGACCCAACATTCATCTTTGCATGCCTCTTTCACATTTTGTGGTTCAGTGGAAGAGAGTAATGCCAAATAGCTTGAAGCTTCTGCAATTGTTATTCTTGTTTGTACACCTACTTCTTTCTGCCCCAAAATCTGAGTTTCTGGATGATTCTTCTGAACATATCTGGATGGAGTCTTCTCTTCTATCCTTATCTACTCCTCTAGTTCTTCTTGAGGTTCTTCTTCTTCATCATTCTGTCTTTGAGGGTAGTCTTCATCTTCTTTGATATCTTCATGATTTACTTGCCTAGGAATGTATCCCTTCTCATCAACCACTACATCAATACTGTCAACAATTCTTCCGAGTCTTTTATTGTAGCACTTGTATGCTTTGCTGTGTGGAGAATAACCAAGAAGAATGCCTTCATCTGCTCTAGGTTCAAGTTTGCCAAGTTGCTCATTAGTATTCTTAATATAGCATTTGCTTCCAAAGATTTTGAAGTGCTTTACCGAAGGAGTCTCACCATACCAGAGCTCATGAGGGGTTTGAGTGCTGTTCACCCGGACATTTGTTTTGTTGAGAATAACAACCGCAGCATATGCAGCTTCACCCCAGAAAGTTGCGGGAGTTCCGGACTCATCAAGCATAGCATGAGCCATTTGTTGGACTGTTCCGTTCATTCTTTCCACCACTCCATTTTGCTGAGGAGTTCTAGCTGTAGAGAATTCTCTTCTTATCCCATGTTCTTCACAGAAATCAAAAAATTCATTTGAGGTAAACTCCCCACCTCTGTCGGATCTGAGGCACTTAATTTTGTATCCTGATTCATTTTCAACCAAGGCTTTAAAGGATTTGAATTTTTCGAATGCTTCATCTTTGTGCTTCATAAGTCCTAACCAGACAAACCTGGAGAAATCGTCAATGAATAATATGAAGTATTCTTCTCCTCGAGGTGTCCTTTTCCTGAATGGACCACATACATCTGTATGTACTAGCTCAAGAGTCATGCTAGCTGATCCTTCCTTCTCCGGAAAGTTAGTTTTGGTTTTCTTTCCAAACTGACATGATTTGCATATGGTGTTGTCTGGAATTTTGATATCTGGAAGACCACGAACTGCCTGATACTTGCATGCTTTCCTTATTTGTGAAAAGCTTAGATGCCCCAACCTCCGGTGCCATAATCAGTGTTCATCATCCTTGCTTAGATAACATTGTTGTTGTCCTTCTTCAAATATGTATAGATTATTTGGAGTTCTTTCACCTTTGATCATTGTTTTACCTGTATCATGATCACGAACAAGACATCCATTTGATCTAAATATCACCTCGGTTCCTTGATCACACATCTGGCTAACACTCAGAAGATTATGCTTCAATCCATCAACATACAAAACATTTCCAGCTTTGACCTTTTCTTTTAACTGAGCAGTGCCTTTTCCTTTTATAGCTGCAGGAGTATCATTTCCAAAAGAAACTTTCTTTCCCTTTTCTAAAGCAGAATATGATTCAAGTTTTTCTTTATCACCTGTCATATGCTTCGAACATCCACTGTCAATGTACCATAGATTTTCCTGGCCCTCTGCATAAAATGCTATCCCACATCTTTCTGTTTGTGGTTCCTTTATTCTCCATGTTTTGGTGCTTGAGGCTTGTTCCTTTGTCTTCTGAAACTTACTCCTACATTCGGAATCTTCATGACCAAAGTTATTGCAAATAGAACATTCAACTTCATTTTCAAGAGCCGAAAAGTTGTTATAGGTCCTTTTTGTAATCCTGGTCATACTTCTTTGTTTTTGAGCTTCTCTAGTCATGATTGTTTTATATGCAACACATTGAGCTGCTTTGTGACCAAAGTTATGGCAAGAGAAACATTGTCCATTGAAGAAAATTCTGCGGTTATCAAATCTACCGGCCAAATGATTGTAATTTCTATTGTCATCCATCCTTGAACCAAATTGAGAAGATTTTACCTGTGGCTGGTTGTAGCTTTTGTTCACCCTTAAGACGGATTGCCCCTGATAGTCTTTGTTTGCAATTCGTCCCTGCTTTACCTCGTGATCTCCATTGTGCTTTTGCTCATTCCTTCTTGCTGCATCAAGATAACTTCTTGAGGTGGATGCCTGAGAAGTTTCTCCATTATAGCCCAGACCTGTCTTGTTTAGAGGAGAACGCTGTACATTGATGATCTCATCCAGAGTTTTAGATCCTTTGACAAACTTAAGATTAATAGCCTTTGTTTTCTCAATCTCTTTTCTAAGACCAACAATTTCACCTTCTAACTTTTCAAGATATTTTTCTTTTTCATCAATTTGAAGTTGTAGGGTATCAATGATCCTATTATTTTCTTCTATACATGTCTTGAGTCTAGAAATTTCTTCATAAAAGCTATCCACATCTATAGCATCCATGTAATCATCATCTTCAAATGCCATTAAAAGTTTATAGTCATTACCTCGTTCGTCTTCATCACTATTTGATAGACCATCACTATCTTCATGAGTGTAGTAGCTTTTCTTATTTGCATTCTGTTTCTTATTCCATCTAGCAGGTTCCTTTCCTTTGTCAATCTTATCCTTATGAGGAAATTTCGCAGCATAATGACCTACTCTTCCACAAGCAAAACATTTAAAAGGTAACTTACCTCTGAACCTTCCAGTACCCCGTTGAAGATTTCTGACAAAATTTGATTCTTCTTCTTCTTCTGGCACGTGACTTGCTTCATAGTAGTCTCCTTTGCCTGAAGCCTTGAAAGCGGCTTCTCTTCTGTCTTGGACCTCCCTTTCTCATTTCATAAGCAGTTAGAATTCCGTGTAGCTGAGACATAGTAAGAGTTCGTAGATTTTCCTTTTCTTCTATTGCAGACACTTTAGATTCAAACTTGGGGGACAATGATCTTAGAACTTTTTCAACCACAATAGCCTCTTTTATTTCTTCAACCAAGTTTTTCATGCAATTAAAAATCTCGTCTACCCGAAGGAAATAGTTAGCCACACTTTCATCATTATACATTCTGAGATTCTCATACTGAATCCTGAGGGTTTGAAGTTTAGCACGCTTTACCTGTTCATCTCCTTCATAGCTCAAGACAATCTTGTCCCATATTTCTTTTGCAGATTTATATTACATAACCTTCACGAATTCTGTTTGAGATAAGCATCCCAGCAGAGTATTGACTGCTTTAGCATTTGTTTCATATTTCTTCTTTTCAGCCGAATCTGTAGGAGTAGCTGAAGGAAAAGTGTAGCCTATATCTATGATATCCCAAACTTCTGTACCAAGAGATTGAAGATAGGCAGTAACTCTTACCTTCCAATAATTGAAGTTTGTCCCATCAAAAATTGGTGGCCTGATTGATGCTTCCCTCTCGTAGTTGCTCATGATGAATGATCTTCCTTCAAGCGATCAAGCTTCTCTGAAGGACCTGCTCTGATACCAATTGTTGGAAATAATACTGAGAGGGGGGGGTGAATCAGTATTATCAAGTTCTTTTACCAAATCTTCCTTATTTATACTTTGAATTATTTTTGTATGTCAGTACCATAAAATAATGAGCATGAACAAGAAAAACAGATAGTCACACCAAAGAACACCATATATAAGGTGGAAACCCAATGTGGGTGAAAACCACCTGCTGCAATATGTCTCTATCTTTTTCAAATTAGAAACTCCTTTTACAATAATTTTGTACTGGTGCAGTCCTTTACCAGTACACAGGCTACAACCTGCAGAGAGCTACAACTCTCTCTCGTTCTCTAGTCTCTCCTGGAAGGGAGCTACAACCCCTTACTTCTTTTCTTTCAAGGATCACTTTTCATAAATTTTCAAACTGGATCCATGAACATCAAATGATCATCAAGTACAAGAAAGTCACCCAGTCAACTGCAGTAACCAGATCAATAGTAACAGTAAACTAAACCCAGAACAGAGAAAAGTCAGTCAAATAAATGCCTTAAGATAGATATGCAATTTTTTTTTATCTGGCATGCGTTGCTACGCACTTCACCTTCTGCATCTCTGCGTATCCCCGCAGAGAGCCTTGAACTGCCCTGCGTATCCACACACTGTTCCTTTAAACACGTCGCGTATCTTCACTGTGCCCACACACCCACTACTTCTATCGCGTCGCGTACTACTACTGTGGCCACGCACTCTCAGATGCTATCGCACTGCGTGTCTACGCACCTGCGGCTTCTGTAGCGCCGCGTACTTTCACTGTGCCTCCGCACCTGAACCTCTGTCACGCTGCGTACCCACGCACTCCGCCTTCTTCTGCTCTGCATACCCACGCACTGCGCCTTCTTCTGCTGCGCGTACCCCCGCACTTGCACCGTTAATCACTTGCGAACCTCTGATTAGGGCCGAATTGGCAGTCCACCAGTGTGCCATAGATAGTCAGATGCCCAGATCTGATCATGCGCCCGAGAGATCACACTTCATAGATTCACTTTTCAACTTCACTTTTTATATAGATCAAGCTTTTAAACCAATAACCCAATATTTCAGATCTTAAGATATACAATTTGCAAAGATGCATTAGCCAAGTGATCTCCTTCCCTATTTATAGTCAAGCCCTTATTCACACCATGGGGCAAAACCATCAATAACCAATACAAGGGACCCAAACCAGGGCTAAATTAGATCCTATACCACGGGCCAAAACCATAGAATCAAGAACGGCAGGCTAAATACCATGGGCCAAACATAAGAAACCCCACGTGAGCGCGCTTTTCTGCCTTGAAGTGAGTGAACTGGGGGTCCGCACCTCATGAATGGGTAACCTACTGGTATGTACGCACTTATTCTATGATATTCCTGCGGGTTCGCAGCTTTTGTACGGTGTACCTGCGTACCTCTTATTTTCCAACATTTTGAGAGCCTGAACAGAGCATTGCCACTTAAGAGAGTTGCCATCAAGTACAACACCTGTAACATAGAGCCATACCAGAATCATAATGCCAACAATGCAACATGATATATCAAAATTACATGACCAAGTGCAACAAATTTCACTCCCACAAAGAGTAACAAAAAATTAAATGGAATATAAGATGGATGGTTTGAATAATGGTTTAAAAGAATACATGGAAGGTTTGAAGGATGGATAAAAATTAGAATGGAATGTTTGGCGGATGGATTAAAAGCATACACAATAGATTTGAAGGAAGGTTTGACAAAGTTGCTACAATAAATTCTTCCTAATGGTGAAAAGGCATTCAATAAAACTTGTGATGAGAACAAAATGAATGTTAATCATTATTTTAGAGACTCTACTTTAGATTGAAGAACAACAACATTCCAAAGATTGATATGAGGAATTTTGATGACAAGGATTTAATAACATGGATATTATAGATGGAACAATATTTTGATCTACATGATGTGCAACACACACAAAAGGTATGTATTGCATCTTTATATTTAGAACCCAATCCGTTTGTACAATATCAATGGATTTGTTCTAGTAAACTACTTGTCACTTGGTCAATTTTACGGAGGAAATGATAACACATTATGAGGATACAAAGAGAAACACCTTATTTATCTAATTAATAAATCTCAAACAAAAGGGTTCAATGGCATACCACATTTAGGATTTCAAAAAATTGAATATCAGAGTAATTGATATTCCAGAGGAGCATAGGATTGATGTATTCATAGGGACTTTAAAGGATAACATCCAACATGAGGTTCACCTTTGGGAACATGATTCATTGGAGAAGGAATTCAGGGTGGCAAGAAAGTTGAAAGACAAACTATGGCAACAAGAAATTCTACCACTCAAAACTACAAAGACAAAAGTGTGTTTTCAGCTAGCCTTCCACAACCTGTAAGGTTGGAACCAAAAAAATTGGAGGAAACAAGAGTAAAAGGGCTTTGTTATAATTGTGATAAAAAATACTCTAAAGGTAATAAGTGTGCCGAGAAGAAATTATTTTACATAGATTGTGAAGAGGAGGAAGAAAAGGAACAAGAAACATAAAAATAAGATGATATACACCAAGAAACAACCCCAGAGAAAGAAAAATGGAATCCGACCATATCTTGTAACGCATTGGCAGGAATTGCCACTCCTAAAAATCTCAAGGTAGAAGGATATATTAATAAGAAGAAGGCAATACTGATGATTGAATTAGGTAGTACCCATAATTTTATTCATTGTAAGATAACGATGGATTGAATTGCTTTCTATATCCAACACTAGAGTGTCGAGTGATGATTTGCAAATGGAGGAACTATAAATTTCGCTAGAAAGTGCCATAATATCAAGATAACCATGGGGGAATATGTATTGAATAGTCCAATGATTTCCATTCCAATGGGTGGTATTGATGTTATACTAAGAGTCCAATGGTTACAATCTTTGGGGACAATAGATTTTTATTTTAAGAAATTTTCTTGCTTTTTTTTTGGGAGGGAAAGGGAATTGAATTAAGGGGTATCATAGGGAAACCAGGGAAGATAATCAACTGTAATGGAATGAAAAATATTTTGAAGAAATAAAAATGAGGCATAATTTCAAAATTATGCTCATTAGAGGTTTAAACATTGAAATTATCTATTTCTCCATATCTCCAAAAAGTCTTGGATAATCATTCCAGGGTATTTGAGACTAAAAAATACCTCCCACCCATTCGTGATTATGATCATTCTATTCAATTGATCCCAGGAATTGTTCCTCCAAACATCAAGCCTTACAGATATCCCTATGCCCGAAAGAGTGAAACTGAACGTATGGTTGCAAAGATTCTAGAGGATGGTATAGTTCAACCTAGTCAAAGTTTTTTCTCTTCTCCAGTAGTATTGGTGCATAAGAAGGATGGATCATGGTGCATGTGTCAGGATTATAGAGAGTTCAATAAAATCACTATTAAATATAAATTTCCCATTCCTATCATTGATGAATTGTTGGATGAATTGCATGGAAAAATTTACTTCACCAAGCAGGATCTTCATTCAGGATATCATCATATTAGAATGAAGAATGAAGACATTTTGTAAACAACATTCATAACTCGTGAAGGTCATTATTAATTTTTGGTCATGCCTTTTGGAATTACTAATGCACCTTCCACATTTCAAGGTTTGATGAATTCCATTTTCAAACCCTTCCTTAGAAATTTTTTGTTAGTAATTTTTGATGATATACTAATATACAACAAGTCTTGGAAGGATAATGTTCAACATGTTCACAGGGCGCCAAACTATTGGAGGAGAAATATTATACGAAAAAACATAAAAATTCTTCTTTGGAGTACAAGAGGTAGACTATTTGGGTCATATTGTATCTCATGAGGGTGTTAAGGTAGACCCTAACAAAATTAAATCCATTAAGTAATGGAAAATCCCCACATACCTAAAGCATCTTTGAGGATTTCTTGGGTTAAGAGAGTATTATCGCAATATCTTTAAGAATTATGGGAGAATAACAATGCCTCTAACAACATTACTGAATAAAGATGCATTTTCTTGGACTCTGAAAGAAACTAAGGCCTTTTAACATCTTAAATAGGCAATGTGCCAAGCACCAGCCTTAGCTACACTAGACTTCACAAAAACTTTTATTGTGGAATGTGATGCCTTAAGGAATGGAATTGGTATTGTTTTAATGCAATAAGGAAGACCCATTTCTTTTGAAAGTCGTCCAACTAAGGGAAAGTATTTACTCAAACCTATTTATGAGAAGGAAATGTTGGAAATACTACATGCATTAAAGCAATGGTGACCTTACCTAATGGGAAGACACTTCATGGTAAAAACATATTAGGATAGTCTTAAATACATTTTGGAACAAATATTATCTTCATAAGAGAAGAAAAAATTGGTCACAAAGATGTTTGGTTATGAATTTTAAATCATATACAAAAAAGGGAAGCAAAATGTTGTTGCAGATGCACTCTCGACAGGATGAGGATGTGGAAGCATTGCTTTGTGCTATTTCTATTATCCAACCTGATTGGATAGCTGAAGCAAGGGATGAATGGAAGAATGATGAAAATGAGTGGACACTCAATCAAAAGTTTCATCAAGATACATTTGAAAAATGATTCATTATGTTACAAAGATCACTTATATCTTTGTAAGAATTCCCAACTGAAACAAAATATTCTTTTGGAATTGCACACATCCCTCCTTAGGAGGGCACTCATGATTTTTAAAGACTTACCATAGGGTCAAGAAGGATTTTTTTTTTGGATTTCATTAAATATTATATTCAAAAGTTTGTGGAAGGATGTTTGCTTTTCCAACAAAATAAAGTTGAGAAAATTAAGACCCTGAGCCTATTACAACCTTTAGCCATTCCAAGTCAGCATTGGGGGGAGGTATCAATGGATTTTATCATAGGTGTACCCAAGTCTAAAGGAAAGAGTGTCATCATAGTGGTAGTTGATAGAATTACAAAATATGCACACTTTTGTGCATTATCTCATCCTTTTAAAGCCAATATAGTTTCTATCGAATTTGTGGAAACAATTCAAAAGCTACATGGAAACCCAAAGATTATTGTAAGTGACAGAGATCCCATTTTCGCTGGAATTTTTTGGATGGAATTATTTTCTTGTCTTGGTACTCAATTAGCTAATAGCTCATCTTATCATCCTCAATCAGATGGGAAAACTGAGATAGTGAACAAATGTTTGGAATGTATCTTCGTTTATTTGTATCTGATTAAAAAACATAATGGGTTAAGTGGTTACCTTTGGTTTAATGGTTGTATAACACCTCCTTCCATACTGAAGCTAAAATTACCCCATTTATGGAACTTTATGGATATCATCCACCATCTCTCACATCATATTTAAGAGAAAATTCTAAGGTTCAAGTAGTGGAAGATCACATCGAGGATCAACAAAAATTTATCCAACCCTTAAAGGATAACCTCACTCTGGCGCAAAATCGAACGAAACAACGACCAGATCAACATCACAGTGAAATAAGTTTTGATGTAGGAGACAGTGTATTTTTAAGCCTACAACAATACAAACAAGCTAAGAAGGACAATAAATTATCACCCAAGTATTATGGTTCTTACAAAGTGTTGCAAAATATTTGTACTATGGCATACAAATTGGAGATGCATGGATTTTCCTGAGTACACCTAGTTTTCCATGTTTCATGCTTAAAGAAGGTTATTAGTGACAAGATCCTAGTTTAAACAATATTTCCAGAACTTGACAAAGAATGAAAAACCATATTAGAGCCTGAAGCAGTCACAAAACCAATAACCTGACAACGAGCTAAGAAGGATAATAAATTATCACCCAAGTATTATGGTTCTTACAAAGGGTTGCAAAAGATTTGTACTATGGCATACAAATTGGAGATGAATGCATCTTCCTGAGTACACCTAGTTTTCCATGTTTCATGCTTAAATAAGGTTATCAGTGACAAGCTCCTAGTTCAAACAGTATTTCCAGAACTTGATGAAGAAGGAAAAACCATATTAGAGCCTGAAGTAGTCACAAAACCAATAACCTGACAGCTACAAAATTGATCAATTTTAGAGTATCTCATTAAGTGGAAGAACTTACCTACCAAAGATTCCACATGGGAGGATGAGAATTTTATATAGAAGCATCCATAACTACTCAAACAATGAGGACAACACATTTTCGAAGGACAGGGGCATGTTAGGTCCCTATAATACTAGTGTATCCCCATTATTGTTATTATTAGTGTATCCCCCTTATTGTTATTGTTATTGCAACCCCTTATTGTTATTGTTGTGCCCATGTAGCCCCCATAATGTTATTGTTGTGCCACATAGAATCCCACTATTGTTATTTTTGCGACCTTACATTATAATTGTTATGTAGTTTTTGATTATATTGTGACCCTTTAGACTCCTATATATACCGAGGATGTATTTTCATTTGTAACATCCAAGAATTATTAATTTATGTGATGTAAAGGAGTTTTCCCTCTCGAAGAGGTTAATTTTCAAGTCATTGATCTTTCTTTTCTTCTATTTTGTGACCTGGTTGCATAACACAATGGAAATTACTCAACCAACTATCCCTATCCTTTCAAACACATAATGTTTCATTGACAAATATTTGAAGGTGTCATGGAAGTACATCAAATATGCTTTCATGCAAAAGAAATTCCATTAAGACTTGGAAGATAGGGAAGTGTGCATAAATATGAAGAGGTCTAGGATACATAGAGTTGCATGCAGATTCCCAGTGATGCCTTGTGTATAAGCTATTGAATGGATCCTCTTACATATGGATATAAATAATTTAGTCCTTACCAGTGAAAGTGAGAATTAGATTTCTACTTACCATCTGCATGACATTCATTCTTATTACAAGATGGTAAGACCAAGGGAGTACGAAAAAATAGAGTTTTACACAACTTGGGAAAATCTCAATACCAAGGAATTTATCAAATCCTAGTGCTAAGAGCCTGCAAGATTCTGCCAAAGACCAAGTGCAGTTTACCATGCCAACTCTTCGAGAAAGGTTTACTAGTATCTCTTAGAGATTTGTTGCAGACCTCATGGACAAAAGAATGTAGAATACTTTGAGGAGAATTGGATTTAATTGCTGAATGTGATTGTCCCAAGAGGTAAGATTTTCAACTAGGCTGATATCCTCTCCCACAAACTATAGCTTCACATACAATAGGATAAGACAACATTACAATCAAGACAAACACTAGAGTCCTACATGTCTACTTGTATGCTAGACAATATCTGCGCTCTTTATGAGTTCACCAGGATGAAATGGATTTGGACCGCTTAGGAGAAGTTAATTTTCTAATTCCATTATGAACTATTATCAGAAGTTATTTTTCAAGGAGTTTATGATAAGCTAGCCGAGCATTTATTTATAGATGTCTACAAGATGATCTTTGAGACAAAACCTCCCTGCATGACAGATAAGGTGAAGGAAGCGTTTTATGAGATTGTTAATTGATTTGCTTCACCACAAGGCACATACATCATATGTTTCGGGTGTTAGACAACCATCATCTTATCCCTAGGTATGTGAACAATAAGGTGGTCTTATCAGAGATATCCTATCAGTTGAATAATAGATTTTTTGCATAGATCCATAGGAGGAAGAATGATCCTTGGCCCTCTATTCCTTTATGGATTATACTTTATGAGCTTAAGAGCGTTAAGGTGGTTGATGTTAAAATTGAAGAACTCAAGCGTCTTCACTTTTGAACCATGAGCTTTTATAGATATGATCCTAGAAATATTTGTAGATAACATTGTGATAAGATATGATACAACTTGATGTATGTGCCAACTAGGAGATGAGGCAAGGCCCTCGCAAGTTTCATAGGTACCTGATTTATAGATGGAGGATGTTCGATAGGAAGTCACTACCCAAGTGGATGTTGTATCACCATGAAAGAGGATAAAATATGATCCAGGATCGGAGAGTAGTAGAAAGTTCAATGTTGATCTGATGTGCAAAGCTACAATTGAGGGAGAGCAACATAATAAATAAAAGGAGGAGAAGATAAGGTCATAATTAGAAAAGTAGAAAAAAGAAGAAGAAGGGAGGAATCAAGATGACTTTCTTAGGCAACAAAAAAAGTAGAAGAGGAATGGAAAAGAATGTAGGAAAAGGAAACAAAAGTAGTTATAGGAAGAAGAGATAAAGAAAAAACAAGAGGAAGAAGTCATGCAGATAATGAACAAAGAACAGATGGCCCGTTAAATGGAAGCAGAGGGTGAGGAGAAGGATTCCATTGAACCAATTTCAAGTCAACCTAGCACTTAGTCAAAACCTCCTATCATTGGTGGCCATCTCCCATTCAATGAAATGGGAATTGTCCCTCCACCTGATGACATGGTTATGGATGTATCTAGTTTCACCTTTGATCATATAAAGAAAAGGATTGTACAAGAAAGGTGAAGGTACTTTCCCAATGATCCTGTTCATCCAATATCCATATCTACAAAAGGGTGATAGCATCTAATACCAAGAGAAATACCCAAGCAATCATGGAAGCGAATGTGGCTTTTGTGACAACAATGCATGAAAATACATAACATATTTTGAGTGAGAATGCACGATTGTGGACAGAGCTAGTTTTTGCAAATCAATAAGTTAATCACTTTTCCATAGAGAATCATGGGTTGTATTCTACTAGTATAAACACAACAAAGCTATGGTCAGCTATATATGAAGAGTTAAAGTTGATGGAAGAAACCATACAATGAGATGATTCTCTTGCATGAGGTGATGGCCCTAGTCCAAATTCAAAAGAAATATCAAGAGATACCAAGTATTTATTACACATGTTACTATAAAACACTTTAAGAATTTACTAAAATCTTATAATCCCTGAACCTTAAAAGTGAAATCCTAAACACTAAACCCTAAACTCTAAACCCCTAACCCTATACCCTAAACCCTAAGCATTTTATAACATGTAAAAAAGTTTTTTGTAACTTTTATTTAAGTTCTTATTAAAATCTTTTGCTAAAGTGTTATAAACCCTAAACCCTAAACCCTATGAATTTTATAACATTTTAAAAATTGTTTATTAAAATCATTTACTAAAGTGTTATAAACCCTAAACCCTAAACCCTAAACCCTAAAATCTAAACCCTAAACCTAAACCCTAAGCATTTTATAACATTTTAAAAAGCGTTTTGTAACTTTTATTTAAGTGTTTATTAAAATATTTTACTAAAGTGTCATAAACCCTAAACTCTAAACCTTAAACCCTAAATGCCAAACCCTAAACCCTAAAAACTAAAGCCTAAGATTTTTATAACATTTTAGGAGTTTTGTGACTTTTATTTAAGTGTTTATTAAAAGAATTTTCTAAAGTCTTATAAAACCTAAACCCTAAACCCTAATTCATAAACCCTAAACCCCAAACCCTAATACCCTAAACCCTAAGTTTTTTATAACATTTTAAAAGCATTTTGTAACTTTTATTTAAGTTTTTATTAAAAGAATTTAATAAAGTGTTATAAACCCTAAACCCTAAACCCTAAACCCCAAACCCTAAACCCTAAACCCTAATCCCTAAACCCTAAGCATTTTATAACATTTTAAAAAGCATTTTGTAACTTTTATTTAAGTGTTTATTAAAATATTTTACTAAAGTGTTAGGAACCTTAAACCTTAAAACTTAAACCCTAAACCCTAAACACTAAACCCTAGACCCTAAGCATTTTATTACATTTGAAAAAGCATTTTGTAATTTTGCTTAAGTGTTTATTAAAATAATTTACTAAAGTTTTATAAACCATAAAACCTAAACCCTAATAATTTTATAACATTTTAACAACATTTTTGCAACTTTTTTTAAAGTGTTTATTAAAAGCATTTACTAAAGTGTTATAAACCCTAAACCCTAAACCAAACCCTAAATTCTAAACCATGAGAATTTTATAACATTTTAAACCCTAAAATGTAAACCCTAAACCTTAAGCATTTACTAATGTGTTATAAACTCTAAAACATAAACCCTAAACCCTAAGAATTTTATAACATTTTAAACCCTAAACCTTAAACCCTAAGCATTTTATGACATTTTAACAAGCATTTTGCAACTTTTTTAAAGAGTTTATTAAAAGCATTTACTAAAGTGTTACAAACCATTAACCCTAAACCCTAAGCATTTTATAACATTTTAAACCCTAAACCCTAAACCCTAAACCCTAAGCATTTTGTAACATTTAAAAAATTATTTTGTACCTTTTTTAAAGTGTTTATTAAAAGCATTTACTGAAGTGTTATAAACCTTAAACCCTAGACCCTAATAATTTTATAACATTTTAAAAATCATTTTGTAACTTGTATTTAAGTGTTTATTAAAGGGATTTACTAAAATTTTATAAATCCTTATCCCTAAAACAATTTAAAATGCTTTAAAAATAATTTAAAATGATTTAAAATACTTTAAAATGCTTTAAAATTTTTTAAAATGCTTGAAAATGCTTTAAAAACATCTTAAAATGCTTTAAAAACAATTTAAAATGCTTTAAAAACAATTTAAAATACTTTAAAATAATATACAATGTTTTAAAAATGATTTAAAATGTTATTAAATGCTTTAAAATGTTTTAAAATGTTTTTAAAATGCTTGCAAATGCTTTAGAAACATCTTAAAATGCTTTAAAAACAATTTAAATACTTTTAAATGATTTAAACTGCTTTAAAAATATTAAAAATGTTATTAAATACTTTAAAATGCTCTAAAATGCCTTAAAAACAATTTAAAATGCTTTAAAATGCTTCCAAAACAATTTAAAAGGATTTAAAATTCTTTAAAATGCTTAAAAATGTTTTAAAAACAATTTAAAAATCTTTAAAATGATTTAAAATTCTTTAAAGTGCTTTAAAAACAATTTCAAATGCTTTTAAAATAATTTAAAATGCTTTAAAAACAAATCAAAATGCTTTAAAAACAATTTAAAATGCTTTAAAAACCTATAAAAATTCTTTAAAAACAATTTAAAATGCTTTAAAAACAATTTCAAATGCTTATAAAATTATTGATAATGCTTTAAAATTCTTTAAAAATAATTTTAAATGCTTTAAAAATAATTTACGATGTTTTAAAAATAATACAAAATGCTTTTAAAACCATTTAAATTGCTTTAAATTCTTCTAAAGCAATTTAATTTGCCTTAAAATGGTTTTAAATGCTTTAAAAAACAATTTAAAATGCTTTAAAAACAATCTAAAATGCTCTAAAAACCTTTTAAAATGCTTCAAAAACAATTTAAAATGCTTTAAAAACAATTTAAAGTGTTTTAAAAACAATTTAAAATGATTTTAAAGAAATTTAAATGATTTTAAAGAAATTTAAAATGCTTTAAAATTCTTTAAAAACAATTTTAAATGCTTTAAAAGCAATTTTAAATGCTTTAAAAACAATTTTAAATGTTTTAAAAACAATACCAAAATGCTATAAAAATAATTTAAAATGATTAAAATGCTTTTAATACAATTTCAATTGCCTTCAAATGGTTTTAAATGCCTTAAAATGATTTAAAAAAAAATAAAATACTTCGAAAACAATTTAAAATCCTTGAAAACCCTTTTAAAATGCTTTAAAAACAATTTAAAATGCTTTAAAAACCTTTAAAATGCTTTAAAAACAATTTAAAGTGCATTAACAACCTTCTAAAATTCTTTAAAAACAATTTAAAATGCTTTTAAAATATTTTAAAATGCTTCAAAAGCAATTTAAATTGCTTTAAAAATAATTTAAAACTATTTAAAACAATTTAAAATGCTTTAGAATAATTTAAAAACAATTTATGATGTTTTAAAAATAATACAAACTATTTAAAAAAATAATTTAAAATGTTTTAAATTCCTTTAAAACAATTTCAATTGCCTTAAAATGGTTTTACATGCTTTAAAAACAATTTAAAATGCTTCAAAACCTTTTTAAATTGCTTAAAAAAAAAACTAAAATGCTTTAAAACCATTTTAAAATGCTTTAAAATAATTTAAAATGCTTTAAAATAATTTAAAATGATTTTAAAACAATATAAAATAATTTAAAATACTTTTAAAACATTTGAAATGTTTTAAACATAATTTAAATGCTTTAAAAACAATTTAAATGCTTTAAAAACCTTTAAAATTTTTTGAAAATAATTTTAATGTTTTAAAAATAATTTAAAATGCTTTAAAAACAATTTAAAATGTTTTAAAAACATCTTAAAATACTTTAAAAACAATTTAAAATGATTTAAAAACAATTTAAAATGCTTTAAAAACATCTTAAAATGCTTTAAAAACAATTTAAAATGCTTCAAAAACAATTTAAACTACTTTAAAATGCTTTAACAACATTTAAAATGCATTAAAAAAATTTAAAATGCTTTAAGAAGCCTTCTAAATGCTTTAAAAACAATTTAAATACTTTAAAAACAATTAAAAATGTTTGAAAAACATTTAAAAATGTTTTAAAAGTAATGTAAAATGCTTTAAAAACAATTTAAATTCTTTGAAAATGCTTTACAAACACTTTAAATACTTTAGAATGCTTTAAAAACCTTTCAAAATGCTTTAAAAACAATTTAACATGCTTTAAAAACAATTAAATATGCTTGAAATTGCTTGAAAATGTTTTTAAAAACAATTTAAAATACTTTAGAATGCTTTGCTTTAAAAAGTTATTACAATGCTTTAAAAACAATTTAAAATTCTTTAAAAATATTTTAAAATGCTTTAAAAACATTTTAAAATGTTTTAAAAAGAATTAAAAATGCTTTAAAAACCTTTAAAATGTTTTAAATCCAATTTAAAATGCTTTAAAATCCATTTAACATGCTTTAAAAGCAGTTTAAAATGCTTTAAAAGCAATTTAAAATGCTTTAAAAGCAATTTAAAATGCTTTAAAAACAATTTAAAATACTCTAAAAGCACTTTTAAAATCTTTAAGAATGCTTTAAGAACAATTTAAAATGTATTAAAAGCAATTTAAATGCTTTAAAAATGCTTTAAAAACAATTCAAGATGCTTTAAAACACTTTAAAAAGTTTTTAAAATGCTTTAAAAACACATTAAAATTCTTTAAAAACAATTTGAATTCTTTAAAAACAATTTGAATTGTTTTAAGAACAATTTGAATTGTTTTAAGAACAATTTAGAATAATTTAAGAACAATTTAAAATGCTTTAAGAACAATTTAAAATGTTTTAAGAACAATTTAAAATGCTTTAAAAACAATTTGAAATGATTTAAAATAATTTAAAATACTTTAAGAGCAATTTAAAGTGCTTTAAAAACAATTTAAAATACTTCAAAATGTTTTAAAAATATATCAAAATGCTTTAAAAACAAACTAAATGCTTTGAAAATGATTTAAAATGTTTTTAAAATGCTTTAAAAACATCATGCTTTAAAAACAATTTAAAATGCTTTAAAAACAATTTAAAATGCTTTAAGAGTAACTTAAAATTCTTTAAAACAATTCAAACAGCTTTAAAAACAATTTAAAATGCATTTAAAACAATTTAAAATGTTTTAAAGACAATTTAAAATGTTTTAAAGGTAATTTAAAATGTTTTAAAATGCTTTAAAAACAATTTAAAATGCTTTAAAATGTTTTTATAACAATTTAAAATGCTTTAAAAACAATTTAAACTGCTTTTCAAAAGCTTTGAAAACAATTTAAAATGCTTTAAAATGCTTTAAAAACAATTTAAAATACTTCAAAATGCTTAAAAAACATTTTAAAATGTTTTTAAAACAATTTAAAATGCTTTAAAAGCAATTTAAAATGCTTTAAGAACAATTTAAAATGCTTTAAAAACAATTTAAAATGCTTTAAAAACAATTTAAAATGTTTTAAAAACAATTTAAAAAGCTTTAAAGTACCTTAAAATGTTTTAAAAACAATTTAAAATGCTTTAAAAACAATTTAAAATGCTTTGAAAACAATTTAAAATACTTTAAAATGCTCTAAAATGCTTTAAAATGCTTTAAATTTCTTTAAAAATATTTTAGAATGGTTTTAAAATGCTTTAAAATACTTTAAATTGATTTAAAGATGTTTTAAAATGATTTAAAAATAGTTTAAATGCTCTAAAAACAATTTAAAATACCTTAAAAACAATTTAAATTACTTCCAAACGCTTTAAGAATAATTTAAAATTATTTAAAGACAATTTAAAATGCTTCAAAATGCTTTAAGAATGATTTAAAATGCTTTAAAAACAATTTAAAATGCTTCAAAATGCTTTAAGAATAATTTAAAATGCTTTAAAAACAATTTAAAATGCTTTAAAATACATTAGAATGATTTTAAAATCTTTTAAAATGTTTTTAAAATGCTTTAAAAACATCTAAAGATGCTTTAAAAACATCTTAAAATGCTTTAAAAACAATTTAAAATGTTTTAAAACCAATTTAAAATGTTTTAAAACCAATTTAAAATGCTTTAAAAATAATTTAAAATGTTTTAAAAACAATTAAAAATACTTTAAAAACGCTTTAAAATGCTCTACAAACAAATGCTTTAAAAACAAGAATGCTTTTAAAATAATTTAAAAACAATTTAAAATGCTTTTAAAATAATTTAAAAACAATTTAAAATGCTTTAAAATACTTTAAAATGCTTTTAAAATACTTTAAAAACATCTTAAAATGCTTCAAAAGTAATTTAAAATGGTTTAAAAACTATTTAAAATGCTTCAAAATGTTTTAAAAACATCTCAAAATTCTTTTTTTAAAGATGCTTTAAATTTTTTTTAAAATAATTTAAAATTCTTTAAAAACAATTTAAAGTACTTAAAGAAAAATTTAAAATGCTTTAAAAATGAATTTAAAATGCCCTAAGATTCTCTAAAAACAATTTAAAATGCTCTAAAATGACTTAAAAACAATTTCAAATGTTTTAAATGGTTTTAAAAACAATTTAAAATGGTTTTAAAATGCTTTAAAAACACTTTAAATGCTTCTAAATAATTTAAAATGATATAAAAACATCTTAAAATGCTTTAAAAACAATTCAAAATGCTTTCAAAATAATTTAAAATGCTTTAAAAACAACTAGAAATACATTAAAAAAATTAAAATGCTTCAAAATGCTTTAATAATAATTTAAAATGCTCTAAAAACAATTTACAATGTTTTAAAATGATTTAAAAACAATTTAAAATGCTTTAAAATCAATTTAAAATGCTTTTAAAAATTGTTTAAAAACAATTTAAAATGTTTTAAAATACTTTAAAATGCTTTAAAATATTTTTCAAATGCTTTAAAAACTTCTTAAAATCCTTTAAAAACAATTTAAAATTCTTTAAAAACAAATTTAAATGCTTTCAAAAACCTTCTAAAATGCTTCAAAAACAATTTAAAATGCTTCAAAAACAATTTAAAATGTTTTAAAAATAGTTTAAAATGCTTTAAAAACCTTCTAAAATGGTTTAAAAACATTTTTAAATGCTTTAAAAAGAGTTTAAAATGCTTTAAAAACCTTCTAAAATGCTTTAAAAACATCTTAAAATGCTTTAAAAAGAGTTTAAAATTATTTAAAAACAATTTAAAGTGCTTTAAAAACCTTTTAAAATGCTTTAAAAACAATTTAAAACGCTTTGAAAACAATTTAAAATGTTTTAAAAACAATTTCAAATGCTTTAAAAACAATTTTAAATGATTTAAAAACAATTTATGATATTTTAAAAACATTTCAAAATGATTTAAATGCTTTTAAAACAATTTCAATTGCATTAAACTGATTTTAAATGCTTTAAAATGCTTAAAAACAATTTAAAATGTTTAAAAACCCCTTTTAAATGCTTTGAAAACAATTTAAAATGCTTTAAAATGATTTTAAAACAATATAACCCTGTCCAATCTAGCTGTTGTCATTCTAGCCGTTACCTGTCTAGAAAATTGGGTCATTGGATATTCTGCCCTATCTATTTAATGTGCAATGGGAGATCTACTCAATCAACTTGTCCTGACGATGAATCACACTGGTTGGTTCGAAACGCGTTGACAAAAGTATCTCTATGTGATTTTTGCTGAAGGATCTTCTAAAAAATTGATATGGATCACAGAAGCCTAAATTCAATAATATAAAATGCTTTAAAAACAATTTAAAATAATTTAAAATTCTTTAAAAACAATTTTAAATGCTTTAAAAACAATTTACAATACTTTAAAAAAAATTTAACATTTTTTAGAAACATTTTAAAATTCTTTAAAAGAAATTTAAAACACTTTAAAAACTTTTAAAATAATGGCAAAAGTGTCCTCAGGCACACAATTTTATTAATCAGAAAAGAAATTACATAATAATTTTTCAAGAGTTTACACACGCATTCCAACACTCTTGCAATGAGGAGAATGAACTATATATAAGCTTAATTTCCTAACCTATTCTAGTTATGAACTGCTTATTAAATTAACAAGTGTCCATTTACAATAAATGCAATTCTAACCAATCTACTAACTCTACTCCTAAATTGGAGCCTAAGATACAACATTATTCTAGATGTCATATCTCTTACAACAATATTCTATTTCTAAGTTTATCCAATATTTAATTAAATATTCTAAATAAATAAATATTCTATCCTAACTTTTTGAACTATGAATTTTTTATTTTGGATCATCTAACATTCCCCCCCATGATCCAAAGATACATTACAATAGATACCAAGTTCATCTCTGAACTTAGTAAATTTGATCTTGCGAAGTGGTTTTGTGAAAATATCGGAGACCTGATCTTCTGAAGGACAATAAATTGGCTTGATGACATCCTTGGCAATGCGCAATCTAATGTGATGATACTTGGTGTCCACATGTTTTATTTTGGAATGAAAAACTGGATTCTTAGCAGGCTTTATGGCTGACTCGATGTCGATGAATAATGATGTAGCTTCTACTTGAAGAATGCCCAAATCCTGCAAAACTCCGCGCAACCAAACAATTTCACATGTTGCTTCCCATGTTGATATGTATTCTTCTTCAACTGAAGAAGTGGCCATTGTAGCTTGTTTATTACAACTCCAAGATAGTGCAGCTGACCCCATGTTCATTAAATAATCGGATGTTGATGCTTGATCATCAATATTGCCAGCAAAGTCGGCCTCTGAAAATCGCCAAGTACAAATTTTTTAGTCCTTTTGTAAAGAAGACCAAAATATTTTGTTCCTTGGATATATCGTAGAACCCTTTTGGCTGCATTCAAGTGGCTATCTCGTGGTTCCTGCATAAAGCATGAAAGAATACTAACTACAGAAGATATATCTAGTCGAGTTGTTGTTAGATAAATCAGGTTGCCAATCAACTGTCTATAAGTAGTGCTGTCCACCTTTCCCCCCCTTCAAATTTCTAAAGTTTCAAGTTTTGTTCCATGGGGGTAAGAACGAGCTTGCAATCCTACATTCCGAAGCGCTGAAGAACTTTTTCTGCATACTTACTCTGAGAAATGAAAATATGATGTGGATGTTGGAATACTTCAACTCCAAGATAGCAGTGAAGTAGACCCAAGTCTGTCATCTTAAAACTTGCATGTAACTCCTTTTTCACCTGTACAGTATGATCATCATTGTTTCCAGTAATGATCAAATCATCTACATACATAACAAGAATCACCAGATTTTGACCCCATTGACATACATACAAGGTATCATCAGATTCACTTTGTTGAAAACCAACTTTCCAAAGGTATTCATCCATTTTGGCATACCAAGCTCGTGGAGCTTGTTTTAACCCATATAAAGCCTTAATCAGTTTGCAAACTTTATGTTCATGCCCTTAAATTTCAAAACCTGGCGGGTGTGTCATATATACATCTTCCTGTAAATCTCCATTGAGAAAGCACTCTTTACATCCATCTAATGCACTTTCCATCCTTTTTGTGCTGCTAATGCAAGTGCTAAGTGGATGGTGTTCCATTTTGCTGTAGGAGAAAAAGTCTCCTCATAATCAATGCCTTCCTACTGCACAAAACAATTAGCCACAAGTCTAGCTTTGTACTTGTCGATTTCTCCATTTTGGTTTTAATTAATTCTGTAAACCCATTTTCATTCGATGGGTTTAACATTTTGAGGACAATAAACAAGTTTCCAAGTGTTGTTGTCTTGAACTGCCTTATATTCTTCAATCATAGCTTTTTGCCATTCTCTATATTTTACTGCCTCTTTGTATGTGGAGGGTTCAGTAACATCATTCGTGATCAAGGAAAAATTTCCTTCATTCCTGGTGGATCCCTTGTTACTATTTTATTTTTCTCATCGGGCCTTACTTATTTCAAAAGTTGAACAACCCATTTTGGCAATTGAAGTTCACTTATTTGAAATTCTGAAAAGTCACCATAATTATAAAGAGGATTAATGTAAATAGAGGTACATTGATCAACTGCATATTCTGGGGGCGGAGAATCATTGTCAAAAGAACTACTACTACTAGGAGATTATGATGACGACCGGAAGACCCAGATTGTGTTGGTGAAGTAGATGGACTAGATGAATCATCTTTATAGGAAGGAAAATCAAGTTCATACCAATTTTGTGAATTTGGTTGACTTTGAATGTTTCCTTTCCTTTTATCTCCTTTTGTTTCCAATTTTTGAAGAATACGTTCTATTTCTTCAGCACTCTTACTCTCAGTTTCATAAAAAATTATGTCTCTGTTGACAATAAATTTCCCATTTGACAGAAGTATGTACCCTTTCTTCTTATTCGAATATCCAATCATTGTGCATTTAAAACTTCGTGAATCAAGCTTAGTTCGTTTTTCTTTTGGAACTAAGGCATAACACACAGAACCAAAAAATCTATGGTGTTTAACTTTAGTTGTGAAACCAAGCCGTGCTTCATAAGGTGTGATTCCATCCAAATAAGTATTGGGAGACATGTTCCTTAAGTAAACAGTTGTATGGATTTCTTCTACCCAAATAGGACTTAACTTTTTAAAAGTTAACATAGATCTTGCCATTCCTAACAAAGTGTGATTGATTCTTTCTACTACTCCATTTTGTTGTGGAGTGTAGACATTTGTAAGATGCTTTTTGATCCCATTGTCTCTGCAATAACTTTGAAATTCATTTGAAGGGAATTATCCTCCATTGTTAGTTTTAAGAGTGCCAATCGTTTCTTTGACTTCATTTTCAACAAGTTGATGAAAAGTTTTAAACTTTTCAAATGCCTCGGACTTATGATTCAAGAAGTAAACCCATGTCATTCTGCTGAAATCATCAATAAAGAGTAAGACATATTTGCAACCTCCTAGAGAAGCTTGCAAGGGTCCAAAAATGTCATTGTGTACTAATTGCAAACGCCTGTTTACTCGCCATGAACTTGTCGGGAAAGTTTCTTGACTTTGTTTTCCATAAATGCAAGCTTCAAATCTTGCATTTTCTTTCTTAAAGGTAGGAAGTCCCTTAACCATTCCTTGCTTTTGCAGTTGAGAGAGACTATCAAAGTTTAGATGTCCATATCTCACATGCCATAATTTGATAGGTGAAATTTTTGTGTTGGATACCCCTGCAAAGTCAGAATTCGTTGGAATAAATGTTCCTTTCATTCGTAACAATTTTCCATCTTCATATGCTGTCATCACTGTTTTCATTTTCTGTTTGATTGAATTAATTTTAACTAGGCCATCCTCCAAAACCACCTGATGTCCATCTTGTTGGATGGAGACAAAAGACAACAAATTCTTTTTAAATGTGGGTACATACCATACATTTGAAATCAATCTTTCTCCAACGTTAGGAAGATAAACTTTAACGACACCTTTTCCATAAGGGGTATGTTTTGTATCATCAGCAAGAAAGATTGAACTAAGGTGGCATGGTTGGAAGTTCCAAAAGAAGTCTTGTTGAAAATTCACGTGTTGAGTTTCTCTTGTATCTAAAATCCATGCATCTTCATAATCACTTTGAAAAAAAGTGGAAACTAATGCTGCTGATTCTGATCTTTGACTTGATATGAAGACATATTCTGAACCATCATTATCTTGATCAGTGGAAAATTGAGCTGTGTTTTGATGGAACTTTGGAATTTTATCAATGGAAGTTCTACAATCTTCTGCAAAATGGCCCACTTTGTTACATCTTCTGCAGACAATTTGATTCAAGTCTATGCCTCTTCCTTGATATTGTCCTCTACCTCTGCTTTTGACCTCTGCTTTGAGTTTTGCCTCTACCTTGACTTTCACCTCTTCCTTGACTGTTTCCTTTGCCTTGAAAGTTTCCTCTGCGTTGACTGTTTCCTCTTCCTTGAAAGTTTCCTCTATTTTGGCTTCCTCCACGACCTTGTCCACTATGAGCTGCTGGATGTTCATTGAAATGTCCTCTTCCTCTAGAATTGTCAGTTGATGATTTACTTGTGCTGGCCTTTGTGGAGAAGACATCTTCCCCTTGTTTCTTCTTCCCAAAAGTTTTTTCGTGTTGATCCAAAATCTCACTTAGCTCATCAAACTTTAATTTATCTAACTTTTTGGTCACTTGTAAAGTTTCCAAAAAATGCGTGTAAGAAGAAGGCAATCCAACAATTAGAATTATGGTTATGAAACTTTCATCTACTATTGGAAATCTAGATTTTACTATTTCTTACTTAATATTTTTAAACCTGGAGATATACTCAAGGACATCTCTTCCTTCAGTTAGTTTTTGTTGAAGCAAATTTAGTTGTAGATCAACCTTTTTTGATTCAGGTTGTGTATCAAATATATTTTTGAAAGTACACAAAGAAGACCATGCATATGAGGTGGTTTCAATATGAATATAAATCTCATCATTAACTGAAGATTTTATAAGAGCTAGTTCCCTGACATTTTTAACTTCCCATTTTTCAAGTGAACTTACATCTGTAGGTTTATTAGGCTTAATGTCTCCATCACATATGTCTTTCCACAATTCATTATATATTAGAGTGCTTTCATTGAGACGTTTCCATGTCTTGTATGATTTTACCCCTTCAAGTTTATCAGAATCAGAGAACAGATTAATTAACTTAGACATTGTAGGTTTGAAGCGTTTCACCAAAAAGAATCAATCACGAGAAAGATGATCAACACGTCACACGAAACAAGCCTCCCAAAAACGATCTATTAGGGCTTGGCTTTGACCCTCGTATATTCGTTGAAGGAGAAAAATGACTGAGCTTTTCACTTGGCTCTAGTCAATTTATCTTAAGAATTTTACAATGAAATCTTTCAAAATATGACTGATTTACAATCCCTTGCAAAGTTTTATGAAAAAATGTACTCTAATCCCCCCTCAAAGTAAAAAATTACTTTGACTTACAATATCACACTTATCTCTTCAAATAAAAAAATACAGATAAAATCTACTTATTACTCCAAAAATTACGAAATTCACTGCCCCAAACATTTACAAATAACCCCTCACACCTTACTACTCCAAAAAAAAAATATATAATTGAAAATTACATCTTATTGCTCCACAAATTTACAAACAATAAATTCCCAAAATTCAAAAACTCACCATATCTCTTCAAAATAAAATATTCCTTATCTCTCCAATAAAAATTTACAAAATTTAAAAAATATTCCTTATCTCTCCAACAAACACTTCTTTACTCTTCTATTCAACTTTAAACTTACTTGAAAAAAACACTTTAGGAAGCTCGAATTTTTCCTTACATTAGCTAACGTTGTCCTCCATGCTGACTGCTAGCTGGCTCACACTGGTTTCTTGTTGGCTCACATTGGCTTCTTTCTAGTTGGCTCAGTCGGGTTTCTTGTTGGCTCACGCTGGCTTCTTGCTGGCTGGCTCACGCTGGCTTCTTGCTAGCTCACGTTGGATGGCTCACGCTGGCTTCTTGCTGGCTCATGCCGGTTGACTTGTTGAGAAAATTACATAAGATATGGACAATGGTTACTGATGAGTAGCTTCCATTGGTAATGCAGATCTTGCCAATCACAACAATTCTGTGGTCTCCTTAATGATTCGATCTCATCCACAACAATTAAGTGGACTCTTCAATGATTTGATTTCATTTGCAACAATTCCGTGGTGGAATTTTCTTCAATCGATTGTTTCAGGTGAGACACATTCCATAAATAGAAGAAATTTCAGGAAGCTGTATAATTTTGTTCAAGCAAACTACTAGAAATTTCAAAGTTAATACTACAACTTGTTGGGCAAAAAGGATTAACAAATGTGGCTATAGTTTGCTTGAAGAAACACAAAAATATGAATTCTGGTGCTCGCTTTCTAGTTTATCGGGCTTGGCTCTCGTGATCATTTTTTTTTTGCACGCATGTGGTTGCCACTTATTTCTATTAGGCAGAGTAACCACCAGCTGTGAAGTCACTACACCTCCTCACACAGTGTCATCATGGAATAAACAAAGTCATTAGTGACTATGGTAATAGTGCAATAATCGATGCAAAGAAATCTTAATATGCAGTAAAGATTGGCTTGGTTTAAATGCTCAAATCAGGAGCGTAGGCGGGCAAGTAGAACAAAGGCACTGGGGAGGGTAGAAGATTGAAATATGCCAACAGTGGACATGGAATCTCCAGATTTAAAAAAAATTGATAAATTTCCAGAATTTAAAAACATATATTGACAAATTTTAAGGTTTTTTTTTCCTTTTTAAATCTAAAACCAAATTGAAATTTCTTTTCCTATTATAATGAGCCAAAAATATTGCATACCAATTAACTATTTGGTAGAATTTTCCAAAATCTTGCACAACTGAAATTTCCACCTTTGCTCATCTGCATTGTTGTAGCTCTGATACCACAATAATGGCAGAAGTGTCCTCAGACGCACAATTTTATTAATCAGAAAATAAATTACATAATAATTTTGCAAGAGTTTACACACACACTCCAACACTCTTGCAATAAGGAGAATGAATTATATATAAGCTTAATTTCCTAACCTATTCTAGTTATGGACTACTTATTAAATTAACAAGTGTCCATTTACAATAAACGCAATTATAACCAATCTACTAACTCTACTCCTAAATTGGAGCCTAAGATATGACATTATTCTAGATGTCATATCTTTTACAACAATATTCTATTTCTAAGTGTCTCCAATATTTAATTAAATATTCTAAATCAATAAATATTCTATCCAAATTTTGTGAACTATGAATTTTGTATTTTGGATCATCTAACATAAAATGCTTAAAAAATAATTTAAAATGTTTTAAAAACATTTTAAATTTTTTTAAAAACAATTTAATTTTTTTTAAAAACAATTTAAAATGCTTTAAAATCAATTAAAATTCTTTAAAGACATTTTAAAATTCTTTAAAAACAATTTAAAATATTCTAAAAATAATTTAAAATGCTTTTAAAACAATTTAAAATGTTCTAAAAACAATCTAAAATCATTTTAGAACAATTTGAAATGTTTTAAAATCAATTTCAAATGCTTTAAAATAATTTAAAATGCTTTAAAATACTTTAAAGCGTTTTCAAAATGATTTAAAATGTTTTTAAAATGCTATAAATGCTTTAAAACCATCTTAAAATGCTTTTAAAACAATATAAAATGCTTTAAAAACATTTTTAAATGTTTTAAAAGCAATTTAAAATGCTTTAAAAGCAATTTAAAATTCTTTAAAAGCAATTTAAAATACTTTAAAATGCTTTAAAATGCTTTAAAAAAATTAAAATGCTTTAAAAGGAATTTAAAACACTTCAATTTTTTTTTTTTTAAATTCTTTAAGAAGAATTTAAAACGATTTAGAAACAATTTAAAATGCTCTAAAATGTTCTAAAAACAATTTAAAATGCTCTAAATTGCTTTAAAAATAATTTAAAATGGTTTTTAAATGCTTTAAAAACAATTTAAAACGCTTTAAAATAATTTAAAGTGCTTTTAAATTGCTTTAAAATGTTTTTAAAATGCTTTAAAAACATTTTAAAATGCTTTAAAAACATTTTTAAAATGCTTTAAAAATAATTTAAAATGCTTTAAAAACAATTTAAAATTCTTTAAAAACAATTTAAAATGCTTCAAAATGCTTTTAGAATGCTTTAAAATGCTTTTAGAATAATTTAAAATGCTTTAAAAATAATTTAAAATGCTTTAAAAACAATTTAAAATGCTTTAAAAACATTTTCAAATGCTTTAAAATGTCATTAGAATGCTTCAAAATGTTTTAAAAACATCTTAAAATGCTTTAAAAACAATTTAAAATGCTTTAAAAACAATTTAAAATACATTAAAATGCTTTAAAAAATAATTTAAAATACTGCAAAATGATTTAGAAACAAATTAGAATTCTCTAAAATGCCTTAAAAGTAATTTAAAATGCTTTAAAGACAATTTAAAATGCTTTAAAAACAATTTAAAATGTTTTAAATTGCTTTAAAAACAATTTAAAATTATTTAAAATTTCTTTAAAAACAATTTAAAATGCTTTAAAATAATTTAAAATGTTTTTAAAATGCTTTAAAATGCTATAAAAACATCTTAAAATGCCTTAAAAACAATTTAAAATGCTTTAGAAACAATTTAAAATGTTTTAAAAGCAATTAGAAATAACTTAAAAACAATTATGCTTCAAAATGCTTCAAGAATAATTTAAAATGCTCAAAAAAACAATTTACAATGCTTTAAAATCAATTTAAAATGATTTTAAAACAATTTAAAATGATTTAAAATACTTTAAAATGATTTTAAAATATTTAAAAATGTTTAAAAAATGCCTTGAAATGCTTTAGAAACATCTTGAAATGCTTTAAAAGCAATTTAAATGATTTAAAATAGTTTAAAATATTTTAAAAATGTTCTAAAATGCTTTAAAAACAATTTAAAATTCTTTAAAAACATTTTAAAATGCCTTAAAAACAATTTAAAATGCTTTAAAAACCTTTTAAAATGCTTTAAAAACATTTTGAAATGATTTAAAAAAATTTGAAATGCTTAAAAAACCATTTAAAATGCTTTAAAAACCTTCTAAAATGCTTTAAAAACAACTTAAAATGCTTTAAAAACCTTTTAAAATACTTTAAAACAATTTGAAATTCTCTAAAAATGATTTAAAATGTTTTATTAACGATTTCAAATGCTTTTAAAACAATTTAAAATTATTTTAAAACAATTTTAAATGCTTTAAAAATAATTTATAATGTTTTAAAAATAATTCAAAATCATTTAAAAACAATTTAAAATGCTTTAAATTATTTTAAAATGATTTCAATTGCCTTAACATAGTTTTAAATGCTTTAAAAACAATTTAAAATGCTTTAAAACCCTTTTAAAATGCTTTAAAAACAATTTAAATTTCTTTAAAAACCATTTAAAATGCTTAAAAACATTTTAAAATACCTTAAAATAATTTAAAATGATTTAAAAAAAATATAAATGCTTTAAAAACAACTAAAAATACTTTAAAAACCTTTCAAATGTATTAAAAAAAAATAAAATTCTATCAAAACAATTTTAAATGCTTTAAAAACAATTTACAATACTTTAAAAACAATTTAAAATCCTTTAGATGTTAGCCTCTCTCATAAAACAATAATAAATCCAAAAATAAATAAATTAATTAAATATTACAAGTTAGGAATTTGTGCCTAAATCTTGGGTTGTTCCTCTAAGATAGGAGTTAGTTTAGGTAACTCCTATATTGGTGTGTGTTTGGTGAGAGAGAATACCTGAGGAAGCCATGAGGCTGAAGCCTTTTCTACCAATATTTTGTGTCTGGGTTTTATGTGTTGTTTATATATTTGTCTGAGTTAATTTCATTTTTCAATATTAGAAACATCTTAAAATGCTTTAAAAACAATTTAAAATTCTTTAAAATGTTTTAAAATCCGTTAAAATGCATTGAAAACAATTTAAAATGATTAAAATGCGTTAAACATAATTTAAAATGCCTTAAAACAATTTAAAATGCTTCAAAATGATCTAAAAACAATTTAAAATGCATTAAAAACAATTTAAAATGATTTAAAAAACATTTAAAATGTTTAAAATGCTTTAAAAACAATTTAAAATACTTTTAAAATACTTTAAAATGCTTTGAAACTGCTTTGAAAATGCTTTGCAAATGTTTTGAAAATGCTTTAAAATGATTTAGAAATAATTTAAAATGCTTAAAACACAATTTAAAATACTTTAAAATGCTTTAAAAACATTTTAAATTGCTCTAAAAACAATTTAAAATGACGTAAAAAAATTAAAATGCTTTAAAACAATTTAAAATACTCTAAACACAATTTAAAATGCCTTAATAACAATTTAAAATGCATTAAAAACAATTTAAAATGCTTTAAAATGCATTAGAAACAATTTAAAATGCTTTAGAAACAATTTAAAATGCTTTAAAAACAATTTAAAATGTTTTTAAATTGCTTTAAAATGTCTTTAAAAACAATTTAAAAATGCTTTAAAAACAATTTAAAATGCTTTATTAATATTTTAAAATACTTTAAAAACAATTTAATATTCTTTAAAAACAATTTAAAATGCTTTAAAAACAACTTAAAATACTTTAAAAACAATTTAAAATACTTAAAAAAATTAAAATGCTTTAAGAACAATTTAAAATACTCTAAAATGCTTTAAAATACTTTAAAAATGTTTTTAAAATGATTTTAAAAAGCTTTAAAATGCTTTAAAAACATCTTAAAATGTTTTAGAAGCAATTTAAAATGCTTTAAAAACAATTTAAAATGATTTAAATACAATTGAAAATACTTTAAAATGCTTTAATAACATTTTAAAATGATTTAAAAACAATCTAATATTCTTTAAAAATAATTTAAAAACAATTTTAAACGTTTTAAGATGCTTTAAAAACAATTTAAAATACTCTAAAATGTTGGCATTATGGCTAAAGTGTTGTCCTTGATGGCAACCCATTCAGGTGATAGATCACAATACTTCAAGTCAGCAGCAGAGATTGATGATCAGCTATCAAATATTGAAGAAAATAAGGGGTATGCAGGTACACCTTACATAAGGTGTGTACACGCAGGTCAGTGTTACATAAAGTGCGTACATACCCGCAGTTATCCCGTTCAGGAGGTGCGTACCCCTAGTGCACACATTTCAAGGCAAAGAAATTCACATGTGGGGTTTTCTTATGTTTTACTCTTGGTATTTAGCCGACGGTATTGGGTTATTATGGTGTCGGCTCGTGGTATTGATCCATGTTTTAAGGAAGAGCTTTCCTATATAAAGCAAAGGAGATCATTTGGCTTGAGCATGTTTTGGGTTGAATATGTTATGAGGGCTAGATCTGGTCTAGATCTAAATAAGGCGAATCTATTGATGGACTGAGATCTCTTCGGCGCATGTTCAGATATGTAGATTTGACTGTCTGGGTTATTTCTGAAGTCTTGAAATCATCTATGCCCGAAGGTACAGTGAAAGAAAAGTGCGTGCGTATGCAGGAACGAAGGGTTTCAGGTGCGCCGGTACGAAGGCACAGAAGGATTTCAGGTGCGCCGGTACGCAGGCACAGAAGGGTTTCAGGTGCGCCGGTACGCAGGCACAGAAGGGTTGCAGGTGCGGAGGTCCGCAGGCAGTTCAATGGACCCAGAGAGAGGTACGCAGATGAACAGTTGAGCAGGGTGCGTACTGTAAGCAGGCAAGCAGTTGAGCAGGGTGCGTACTGTAAGCAGGCAAGCAGTTGAGCAGGGTGCTTACTGTAAGCAGGCAAGCAGTTGAGCAGGGTGCTTACGTAAGCAGGCGAGCAGTTGAACAGGGTGCTTACTTCTCTTAAAATCTTTGTTTATCATTGTTGTGTTCTGGGTTTGGTCCTATTATTGTTGATTTGGTTACTACAGTTGATTGGGTGATTCTCTTATACTTGATGATCATTTGATGCTTATGGATCCAGTTTGAAAATTTATGAAAAGTGGTCCTTGTAAGAAAAGAAGTAGGGGGTTGTAGATCCCTTCCAGGAGAGACTGGAAAACGAGAGAGAGTTGTAGCTCTCTGCAGGTTGCAGCCTGCGTACTGGTAAAGGACTGCACTAGTACAAAACCATTGTAAAAGGAGTTTCTAATTTGAAAGAAGATAGAGACATATTGCAGCAGGTGGTTTTCACCCACATTGGGTTTCCACCTTACATCTTGTGTTCTTTGGTGTGACTATCTGTTTTCTTTGTTCATGCTCATTATTTTATGGTACTGACATGCAAAACTAATTCAAAGAACAAATAAGGAAGATTGATTAAAATAATTAGATAATACTGATTCACCCCCCCTCTCAATATTATTTCCAACAATTGGTATCAGAGCAGGTCCTTCAGAGAAGCTTGATCGCTTGAAGGTAGATCGTTCATCATGAGCAACTACGAGAGAGAAGCATCAATCAGGCCACCAGTTTTTGATGGGACAAACTTCAATTATTGGAAGGTAAGAGTTACTGCCTATCTTCAATCTCTTGGTACAGAAGTTTGGGACATCGTATAGACAGGCTACGCTTTTCCTTCAGCTACTCCTACAGATGCAGCCGAGAAAAAGAAGTATGAAACAAATGCGAAAGGAGTCAGTACTCTATTAGGATGTATATCTCAATCAGAATTCATGAAGGTAATGCACTATAAATCCGCAAAAGAGATATGGGACAAAATTGTCACGAGCTATGAAGGAGATGAACAGGTAAAGCGTGCTAAACTTCAAACTCTCAGAATTCAGTATGAGACTCTCAAAATGTATAATGATGAAAGTGTGGCTAGCTATTTTCTTCGGGTAGATGAGGTTGTTAATTGTATGAAAAATTTGGGTGAAGAAATAAAAGAGGCTATTGTGGTTGAAAAGGTTCTAAGATCATTGTCCCCCAAGTTTGAATCTAAAGTATCTGCAATAGAAGAAAAGGAAAATCTACGAATTCTTACTATGTCTCAGTTACATGGAATTCTAACTGCTTATGAAATGAGAAAGGGAGGTCCATCAGACAGAAGAGAAGCTGCTTTCAAGGCATCAGGCAAAGGAGATTATTATGAAGCAAGCCACATCCCAGAAGAAGAGGAAGAAGAATCAAATTTTTTCAGAAATCTTCAAAGGGGTTCTGGAAGGTTCAGAGGTAAGTTACCTTTTAAATGCTTTGCTTGTGGAAGAGTAGGTCATTATGCTGCAAAATGTCCTTATAAGGATAAAGGAAAGGAACCTGCTAGATGGAACAAGAAACAGAACACAAATAAGAAAAGCTACTACACTCATGAAGATAGTGATGGTCTATCAAACAGTGATGAAGATGAACAAGGTACTGAATATAAGTTGTTAATGGCATTTGAAGATGATGATTATATGGATGATATAGATGTGGATAACCTTTATGATGAAATTACTAGACTCAAGAGATGTATAGAAGAAAAGAACATGATCATTGATACTCTACAATTTCAAATTGATGAAAAGGAAAAACATCTTGAAAAATTAGAAGGTGAAATTGTTGGTCTTAGAAAAGAGATTGAGAAAACAAAAGCTATTAATCTCAAGTTTGTCAAAGGATCTGAAACTTTGGATGAGATTATCAATGTGCAGCGGTCTCCACTAAACAAGACAGGTCTGGGCTATAATGGAGAAACTTCTCAAGCATCCACCTCAAAAAGTTATCTTGATGCAACAAGAAGAAATGAGAAAAAGCACAATGAAGATCATCAGGTAAAGCGGGGACGAATTACAAACAGAAACTATCAGGGGCAATCCATCTTAAGGGTGAACAAAAGCTACAACCAGCCACAGGTAAAATCTTCTCAATTTGGTTCAAGAATAGATGACAATAGAAATTACAATCAATTGGCTGGTAGATTCGATAACCGCAGAAGTTTCTTCAATGGACAATGCTTTTCTTTCCATAACTTTGGTCACAAAGCAGCTCAATGTGTTGCATATAAAACAATCATGACTAGGGAAGCTCAAAAACAAAGAAGTATGACCGGGATTACAAAAAGGACCTATAACAACTTTTCGGTTCTTGAAAATGAAGTTGAATGTTCTATTTGCAATAACTTTGGTCATGAAGACTCTGAATGCAGGAGCAGGTTTCAGCAGAAAAAGGAACAAGCCTCAAGCACCAAAACATGGAGAATAAAGGAACCACAAACAGAAATATGTGGGATAGCATTTTATGCAGAGGGACAGGAAAATCTATGGTACATTGACAGTGGATGTTCGAAGCATATGACAGGTGATAAAGAAAAGCTTGAGTCATATTCTGCTCTAGAAAAAGGAAAGAAAGTCTCTTTTGGAAATGATACTCCTGCAACTATAAAAGGAAAAGGCATTGCTCAGTTAAAAGAAAAGGTCAAGGCTGGAAATGTTTTGTATGTTGATGGATTGAAGCATAATATTCTAAGTGTCAGCCAGATGTGTGATCAAAGAACCGAGGTTATATTAAGATCAAATGGATGTCTTGTTCGTGATCTTGATACAGGTAAAACAGTGATCAAAGGCAAAAGAACTCCAAATAATCTGTACATATTTGAAGAAGGACAACAACAATGCTATCTGAGCAAGGATGATGAGCACTGGTTATGGCATCGGAGGTTGGGACATCTAAGCTTTTCACAAATAAGGAAAGCATGCAAATATCAGGCAGTTCGCGATCTTCCAGATATCAAAATTCCTGACAACACTATATGCAAATCATGTCAGTTTGGAAAACAAACCAGAGCTAACTTTCCAGAGAAAGAAGGTTCAGCTAGCATGCCTCTTGAGCTAGTACATACAGATACATGCGGTCCTTTCAGGAAAAGAACACCTCGAGGAGAAGAATACTTGATATTATTCATTGACGATTTTTCCAGGTTTGTTTGGTTAGGACTTATGAAGCACAAAGATGAAGCATTCGAAAAATTCAAATCCTTCAAAGCCTTGGTTGAAAATGAATCAGGTCACAAAATTAAGTGCCTCAGATCCGACAGAGGTGGGGAATTTACTTCAAATGAATTTTTCGATTTCTGTGAAGAACATGGGATAAGAAGAGAATTCTCTACAGCAAGAACCCCTCAGCAAAATGGAGTTGTGGAAAGAATGAACAGAACAGTCCAACAAATGGCTCGTGCTATGCTTGATGAGTCAGGAACTCCTGCAACTTTCTGGGGTGAAGCTTCACATGCTGCGGTTGTTATTCTCAACAAAACAAATGTCCGGGTGAACAGCACTCAAACTCCTCATTAGCTCTGGAGTGGTAGGACTCCTTCGGTAAAGCACTTCAAAATCTTTGGGAGCAAATGGTATATCAAGAATACTGATGAGCAACTTGGCAAACTTGAACCTAGAGCAGATGAAGGCATTGTTCTTGGTTACTCTCCACATAGCAAAGAATACAAATGCTACAATAAAAGACTTGGCAGAATTGTTGACAGCATTGATGTAGTGGTTGATGAGAAGGGATACATTCCTAGGCAAGTACATCATGAAGACATCGAAGAAGATGAAGGCTACCCCCAACGAAAGAATGATGAAGAAGAAGAACCTCAAGAAGAACCTCAAGAAGAACCAGAGGAGCAAACAAGAATAGAAGAAAAGACTCCATCTAGATATGTTCAGAAGAATCATCCAGAATCTTAGATTATGGGGCAGAAAGAAGCAGGTGTACAAACAAGAAGAACAATTGCAGAAGCTTCAAGCTATTTGGCATTACTCTCCTCTACTGAACCACAAAATGTGAAAGAGGCATGCGAAGATGAATGTTGGGTGAAAGCAATGGATGAAGAACTTGAGCAGATCGAAAAGAACAACACTTGGGAGCTGGTTCCTAGACCAAAAGATAAGAATGTTATCGGAACAAAATGGGTCTTCAAAAATAAATTGAATGAAAATGGAGAAGTAATTAGAAACAAAGCCAGACTTGTTTGTAAAGGGTATGCGCAGCAAGAAGGAATAGACTTTGAAGAAACCTTTGCTCCTGTTGCAAGACTTGAGGCCATCCGAATGTTCCTTGCTCTCTCAAGTTTTCAAAACTTCAAAGTATTTCAAATGGACGTGAAATCAGCCTTTCTGAATGGAGACTTGGAAGAAGAAGTGTACATTGAACAACCAGATGGGTTCATTCTTGGAAATGATCCAAATCTTGTATGCAGATTGAAGAAGGCTCTCTATGGTCTCAAACAAGCTCCAAGGGCTTGGTACTACTGGACAAATATCTTCATCAACAAGGCTTTTCAAAAGGATCAGCAGATAGCAATCTTTATATAAAAGTTGAAAATGACAAATTGCTAATACTTGTTGTGTATGTAGATGACATTATTTTTGGGAGCAATGAAGAAGCTATGAGTCAAAGTTTTGCCTTGGTCATGCAGAAAGAATTTGAAATGTACTTGCTAGGAGAACTGACATATTTCCTTGGTTTGCAAATCCAACAAAAAGAAGGAGGAATATTTTTATCTCAAACCAAGTATCTCAAACAGATTTTGAAGAAATATGGTATGGAAGATGCAAAACCAGTATGTACACCCATGGTCATAGGATGTAGCCTCAGTGCAAATGATGAATCTGCAGCAGTACATCAACCAACCTACAGATCTATGATTGGAAGTTTACTTTATTTGACAGGTACCCGACCGGACATCATGCATGCAGTTGGAATAGTTGGAAGATTTCAGGCAAATCTGAAGGAAACTCATCTTCAGGCAGTGAAGAGAATTTTCAAATATCTTCAAGGGACTCAAAATTATGGCTTATGGTATCCTAGAGATACAGATCTTACACTTCATGCTTATACAGATGCAGATTGGGCCGGAAGCGTGGATGACAGGAAAAGCACAAGTGGTGGTGCGTTCTTTATGGGTTCCAGACTGGTATCTTGGTTCAGCAAGAAACAGAGTTCAATTGCCTTGTCTACAGCTGAAGCGGAATATGTTGCTGCTGCATCTTGTTGCACCCAACTCCTTTGGATGATGCAGACTTTGCAGGATTTTCAAATCACTTGTACACCACCAATCCCCATCTTATGTGATAACACAAGTGCAATCAGCATCTCAAAGAATCCTGTTATGCATTCAAAAACCAAGCACATACCAATCAAGTACCATTTTCTCCGGGAACAAGTGCTTGAACAGAAGGTCAAGTTGGAGTATGTTCCTTCTAAGGAACAAGTTGCTGATATTCTCACCAAACCATTGCCCAGGGACACTTTTGAATACCTCAGGCAAAAGCTGGGGGTTGTTGATGCATCATCTTATTGCTGAACCTCTTCTGATTGATGGTACAGGTTCAGGGGGTGCATCTAATGCATTGTTGGCATTATGGAGGATGTGCAAAAGGAGATCTTGGAAGTAGCTGCAATATGTCTCTATCTCTTTCATGGTGGATTATGGTTCTCCGTTGCAGATCTGGTTCATATTCAAGGGGAGCATGTTCTTAGGGGGAGCATAACCCTTTGCCCTTGATGTCAAAGGGGGAGAATGAAGCTGAAGTCTTGAGGTTAACATCAAGTCCAAAGGGGGAGATTGTTGGCATTATGGCTAAAGTGTTGTCCTTGATGGCAACCCATTCAGGTGATAGATCACAGTACTTCAAGTCAGCAGCAGAGATTGATGATCAGCTATCAAATATTGAAGAAAATAAGGGGTACGCAGGTACACCTTACATAAGGTGCGTACACGCAGGTCAGTGTTACATAAAGTGCGTACATACCCGCAGTTATCCCATTCAGGAGGTGCGTACCCCTAGTGCACACATTTCAAGGCAAAGAAATTCACATGTGGGGTTTTCTTATGTTTTATTCTTGGTATTTAGCCGACGGTATTGGGTTATTATGGTGTCGGCTCGTGGTATTGATCCATGTTTTAAGGAAGAGCTTTCCTATATAAAGCAAAGGAGATCATTTGGCTTGAGCATGTTTTGGGTTGAATATCTTATGAGGGCTAGATCTGGTCTAGATCTAAATAAGGCGAATCTATTGATGGACTGAGATCTCTTCGGCGCATGTTCAGATCTGTAGATCTGACTGTCTGGGTTAATTCTGAAGTCTTGAAATCATCTATGCCCGAAGGTACGCAGGTACAGTGAAAGAAAAGTGCGTGCGTATGCAGGAACGAAGGGTTTCAGGTGCGCCGGTACGCAGGCAAAGAAGGGTTTCAGGTGCGCCGGTACGCAGGCACAGAAGGGTTGCAGGTGCAGAGGTCCGCAGGGAGTTCAATGGACTCAGAGCGAGGTACACAGGTGAACAGTTGAGCAGGGTGCGTACTATAAGCAGGCAAGCAGTTGAGCAGGGTGCGTACTGTAAGCAGGCAAGCAGTTGAGCAGGGTGCTTACTGTAAGCAGGCAAGCAGTTGAGCAGGGTGCTTACGTAAGCAGGCGAGCAGTTGAACAGGGTGCTTACTTGTCTTAAAATCTTTGTTTATCATTTCTGTGTTCTGGTTTTGGTCCTATTATTGTTGATCTGGTTACTACAGTTGATTGGGTGATTCTCTTATACTTGATGATCATTTGATGCTTATGGATCCAGTTTGAAAATTTATGAAAAGTGGTCCTTGTAAGAAAAGAAGTAGGGGGTTGTAACTCCCTTCCAGGAGAGACTGGAAAACGAGAGAGAGTTGTAGCTCTCTGCAGGTTGCAGCCTGCGTACTGGTAAAGGACTGCACCAGTACAAAACCATTGTAAAAGGAGTTTCTAATTTGAAAGAAGATAGAGACATATTGCAGCAGGTGGTTTTCACCCACATTGGGTTTCCACCTTACATCTTGTGTTCTTTGGTGTGACTATCTGTTTTCTTTGTTCATGCTCATTATTTCATGGTACTGACATGCAAAACTAATTCAAAGAACAAATAAGGAAGATTGATTAAAAGAATTAGATAATACTGATTCACCCCCCCTCTCAGTATTATTTCCAATTGTTGGAAATAATACTGAGAGGGGGGGTGAATCAGTATTATCTAATTCTTTTAATAAATCTTCCTTATTTGTTCTTTGAATTAGTTTTGCATGTCAGTACCATGAAATAATGAGCATGAACAAAGAAAACAGATAGTCACACCAAAGAACACAAGATGTAAGGTGGAAACCCAATGTGGGTGAAAACCACCTGCTGCAATATGTCTCTATCTTCTTTAAAATTAGAAACTCCTTTTACAATGGTTTTGTACTGGTGCAGTCCTTTACCAGTACGAAAGGCTGCAACCTGCAGAGAGCTACAACTCTCTCTCGTTTTCCAGTCTCTCCTGGAAGGGAGCTACAACCCCCTACTTCTTTTCTTACAAGGACCACTTTTCATAAATTTTCAAACTGGATCCATAAGCATCAAATGATAATCAAGTATAATAGAATCACCCAATCAACTGTAGTAACCAGATCAACAATAATAGGACCAAACCCAGAACACAACAATGATAAACAAAGATTTTAAGAGAAGTAAGCACCCTGTTCAACTGCTCGCCTGCTTACGTAAGCACCCTGCTCAACTGCTTGCCTGCTTACAGTAAGCACCCTGCTCAACTGCTTGCCTGCTTACAGTACGCACCCTGCTCAACTGCTTGCCTGCTTACAGTACGCACCCTGCTCAACTGTTCGCCTGCGTACCTCGCTCTGAGTCCATTGAACTGCCTGCGGACCTCTGCACCTGCAACCCTTCTGTGCCTGCGTACCGGCGCACCTGAAACCCTTCTGTGCCTGCGTACCGGCGCACCTGAAACGCTTCGTTCCTGCATATGCATGCACTTTTCTTTCACTGTACCTGCGTACCTTCGGGCATAGATGATTTCAAGACTTCAGAAGTAACCCAGACAGTCAGATCTACAGATCTGAACATGCGTCGAAGAGATCTCAGTCCATCAATAGATTTGCCTTATTTAGATCTAGACCAGATCTAGCCCTCATAAGATATTCAATCCAAAACATGCTCAAGCCAAATGATCTCCTTTGTTTTATATAGGAAAGCTCTTCCTTAAAACATGGATCAATACCACGAGCCGACACCATAATAACCCAATACCGTCGGCTAAATACCAAGAGTAAAACATAAGAAAACCCCACATGTGAATTTCTTTACCTTGAAATGTGTGCACTGGGGGTACACACCTCCTGAACGGGGTAACTACGGGTATGTATGCACTTTATGTAGCATTGACCTGCGTGTACGCACCTTATGTAAGGTGTACCTGTGTACCCCTTATTTTCTTCAATATTTGATAGCTGATCATCAATCTCTGCTGCTGACTTGAAGTACTGTGATCTATCACCTGAATGGGTTGCCATCAAGGACAACACTTTAGCCATAATGCCAACAATCTCCCCCTTTGGAATTGATGGAAACCTCAAAACTTCAGCTTCATTCTCCCCCTTTGACATCAAGGGCAAAGGGTTATGCTCCCCCTAAGAACATGCTCCCCCTGAATATGAACCAGATCTGCAATGAAGAACCATAATCCACCATGAAAGAGATAGAGACATATTGCAGCTACTTCCAAGATCTCCTTTTGCACATCCTCCATAATGCCAACAATGCATTATATGCTCCCCCTGAACCTGTACCATCAATCAGAAGAGGTTCAACAATAAGATGATGCATCAACAACCCCCAGCTTTTGCCTGAGGTATTCAAAAGTGTCCCTGGGCAATGGTTTGGTGAGAATATCAGCAACTTGTTCCTTAGAAGGAACATACTCCAACTTGACCTTCTATTCAAGCACTTGTTCCCGGAGAAAATGATACTTGATTGGTATGTGCTTGGTTTTTGAATGCATAACAGGATTCTTTGAGATGCTGATTGCACTTGTGTTATCACATAAGATGGGGATTGGTGGTGTACAAGTGATTTGAAAATCCTGCAAAGTATGCATCATCCAAAGGAGTTGGGTGCAACAAGATGCAGAAGCAACATATTCCGCTTCAGCTGTAGACAAGGCAATCAAACTCTGTTTCTTGCTGAACCAAGATACCAGTCTGGAACCCATAAAGAACGCACCACCACTTGTGCTTTTCCTGTCATCCACGCTTCCGGCCCAATCTGCATCTGTATAAGCATGAAGTGTAAGATCTGTATCTCTAGGATACCATAAGCCATAATTTTGAGTCCCTTGAAGATATTTGAAAATTCTCTTCACTGCCTGAAGATGAGTCTCCTTCGGATTTGCTTGAAATCTTCCAACTGCATGCATGATGTCGGGTCGGGTACCTGTCAAATAAAGTAAACTTCCAAACATAGATCTGTAGGTTGGTTGATGTACTGCTGCAGATTCATCATTTGCACTGAGGCTACATCCTGTGACCATGGGTGTACATACTGGTTTTGCATCTTCCATACCATATTTCTTCAAAATCTGTTTGAGATACTTGGTTTGAGATAAAAAGATTCCTCCTTCTTTTTGTTGGATTTGCAAACCAAGGAAATATGTCAGTTCTCCTAGCAAGGACATTTCAAATTCTTTCTGCATGACCAAGGCAAAGCTTTGACTCATAGCTTCTTCATTGCTCCCAAAAATAATGTCATCTAGATACACAACAAGTATTAGCAATTTGTCATTTTCAACTTTTATATAAAGATTGCTATCTGCTGATCCTTTTGAAAAGCCTTGTTGATGAAGATATTTGTCCAAACGGTAGTACCAAGCCCTTGGAGCTTGTTTGAGACCATAGAGAGCCTTCTTCAATCTGCATACAAGATTTGGATCATTTCCAAGAATGAACCCATCTGGCTGTTCAATGTACACTTCTTCTTCCAAGTCTCCATTCAGAAAGGTCGATTTCACGTCCATTTGAAATAATTTGAAGTTTTGAAAACTTGAGAGAGCAAGGAACATTCGGATGGCCTCAAGTCTTGCAACAGGAGCAAAGGTTTCTTCAAAGTCTATTCCTTCTTGCTGCGCATACCCTTTACAAACAAGTCTGGCTTTGTTTCTAATTACTTCTCCATTTTCATTCAATTTATTTTTTAAACCCATTTTTTTCTGATAACATTCTTATCTTTTGGTCTAGGAACCAGCTCCCAAGTGTTGTTCTTTTCGATCTGTTCAAGTTCTTCATCCATTGCTTTCACCCAACATTCATCTTCGCATGCCTCTTTCACATTTTGTGGTTCAGTAGAGGAGAGTAATGCCAAATAGCTTGAAGCTTCTGGAACTGTTCTTCTTGTTTGTACACATGCTTCTTTCTGCCCCATAATCTGAGATTCTGGATGATTCTTCTGAACATATCTGGATGGAGTCTTTTCTTCTATTCTTGTTTGCTCCTCTGGTTCTTCTTGAGGTTCTTCTTGAGGTTCTTCTTCTTCATCATTCTGTCGTTGGGGGTAGCCTTCATCTTCTTCGATGTCTTCATGATGTACTTGCCTAGGAATGTATCCCTTCTCATCAACCACTACATCATTGCTGTCAACAATTCTGCCAAGTATTTTATTGTAGCATTTGTATGCTTTGCTATGTGGAGAGTAACCAAGAAGAATGCCTTCATCTGCTCTAGGTTCAAGTTTTCCAAGCTGCTCATCAGTATTCTTGATATAGCATTTGCTCCCAAAGATTTTGAAGTGATTTACCGAAGGAGTCCTACCACTCCAGAGCTCATGAGGAGTTTGAGTGTTGTTCACCTGGACATTTGTTTTGTTAAGAATAACAACCGCAGCATGTGCAGCTTCACCCCAGAAAGTTGCGGGAGTTCCTGACTCATCAAGCATAGCACGAGCCATTTGTTGGACTGTTCTGTTCATTCTTTCCACAACTCCATTTTGCTGAGGGGTTCTTGCTGTAGAGAATTCTCTTCTTATCCCATGTTATTCACAGAAATCGAAGAATTCATTTGTAGTAAATTCCCCCACTTAATTTTGTGACCTGATTCATTTTCAACCAAGGCTTTGAAGGATTTGAATTTTTCGAATGCTTCATCTTTGTGCTTCATAAGTCCTAACCAGACAAACCTGGAGAAATCGTCAATGAATAATATCAAGTATTCTTCTCCTCGAGGTGTTCTTTTCCTGAAAGGACCGCATGTATCTGTATGTACTAGCTCAAGAGGCATGCTAGCTGAACCTTCTTTCTCTGGAAAGTTAGTTCTGGTTTGTTTTCCAAACTGACATGATTTGCATATGGTGTTGTCAGGAATTTTGATATCTGGAAGATCGCGAACTGCCTGATATTTGCATGCTTTCCTTATTTGTGAAAAGCTTAGATGTCCCAACCTCCGATGCCATAACTAGTGCTCATCATCCTTGCTCAGATAGCATTGTTGTTGTCCTTCTTCAAATATGTACAGATTATTTGGAGTTCTTTTGCCTTTGATCACTGTTTTACCTGTATCAAGATCACAAACAAGACATCCATCTGATCTGAATATAACCTCGGTTCTTTGATCACACATCTGGTTGACACTTAGAAGATTATGCTTCAATCCATCAACATACAAAACATTTCCAGCCTTGACCTTTTCTTTTAACTGAGCAATGCCTTTTCCTTTTATAGTTGCAGGAGTATCATTTCCAAAAGAGACTTTCTTTCCTTTTTCTAGAGCAGAAAATGACTCAAGTTTTTCTTTATCACCTGTCATATGCTTCGAACATCCACTGTCAATGTACCATAGATTTTCCTGTCCCTCTGCATAAAATGCTATCCCACATCTTTCTGTTTGTGGTTCCTTTATTCTCCATGTTTTGGTGCTTGAGGCTTGTTCCTTTTTCTGCTGAAACCTGCTCCTGCATTCAGAGTCTTCATGACCAAAGTTATTGCAAATAGAACATTCAACTTCATTTTCAAGAACCGAAAAGTTGTTATAGGTCCTTTTTGTAATCCCGGTCATACTTCTTTGTTTTTGAGCTTCCCTAGTCATGATTGTTTTATATGCAACACATTGAGCTGCTTTGTGACCAAAGTTATGGCAAGAAAAGCATTGTCCATTGAAGAAACTTCTGCGGTTATCGAATCTACCAGCCAATTGATTGTAATTTCTATTGTCATCTATTCTTGAACCAAATTGAGAAGATTTTACCTGTGGCTGGTTGTAGCTTTTGTTCACCCTTAAGATGGATTTCCCCTGATAGTTTCTGTTTGTAATTCGTCCCTGCTTTACCTGATGATCTTCATTGTGCTTTTGCTCATTTCTTCTTGCTGCATCAAGATAACTTTTTGAGGTGGATGCTTGAGAAGTTTCTCCATTATAGCCCAGACCTGTCTTGTTTAGTGGAGACCGCTGCACATTGATAATCTCATCCAAAGTTTCAGATCCTTTGACAAACTTGAGATTAATAGCTTTTGTTTTCTCAATCTCTTTTCTAAGACCAACAATTTCACCTTCTAATTTTTCAAGATGTTTTTCCTTTTCATCAATTTGAAATTGTAGAGTATCAATGATCATGTTCTTTTCTTCTATACATCTCTTGAGTCTAGTAATTTCATCATAAAGGTTATCCACATCTATAGCATCCATATAATCATCATCTTCAAATGCCATTAACAACTTATATTCATTACCTTGTTCATCTTCATCACTGTTTGATAGACCATCACTATCTTCATGAGTATAATAGCTTTTCTTATTTGCATTCTGTTTCTTGTTCCATCTAGCAGGTTCCTTTCCTTTATCCTTATAAGGACATTTTGCAGCATAATGACCTACTCTTCCACAAGCAAAGCATTTAAAAGGTAACTTACCTCTGAACCTTCCAGAACCCCTTTGAAGATTTCTGACAAAATTTGATTCTTCTTCCTTCTTCTGGGACGTGGCTTGCTTCATAATAATCTCCTTTGCCTGATGCCTTGAAAGCAGCTTCTCTTCTGTCTGATGGACCTCCCTTTCTCATTTCATAAGCAGTTAGAATTCCATGTAGCTGAGACATAGTAAGAATTCGTAGATTTTCCTTTTCTTCTATTGCAGATACTTTAGATTCAAACTTGGGGGACAATGATCTTAGAACCTTTTCAACCACAATAGCCTCTTTTATTTCTTCACCCAAATTTTTCATACAATTAACAACCTCATCTACCCGAAGAAAATAGTTAGCCACACTTTCATCATTATACATTTTGAGAGTCTCATACTGAATTCTGAGAGTTTGAAGTTTAGCACGCTTTACCTGTTCATCTCCTTCATAGCTCGTGACAATTTTGTCCCATATCTCTTTTGCGGATTTATAGTGCATTACCTTCATGAATTTTGATTGAGATATACATCCTAATAGAGTACTGACTGCTTTCGCATTTGTTTCATACTTCTTTTTCTCTGCTGCATCTGTAGGAGTAGCTGAAGGAAAAGCGTAGCCTGTCTCTACGATGTCCCAAACTTCTGTACCAAGAGATTGAAGATAGGCAGTAACTCTTACCTTCCAATAATTGAAGTTTGTCCCATCAAAAACTGGTGGCCTGATTGATGCTTCTCTCTCGTAGTTGCTCATGATGAACGATCTACCTTCAAGCGATCAAGATTCTCTGAAGGACCTGATCTGATACCAATTGTTGGAAATAATACTGAGAGGGGGGGTGAATCAGTATTATCTAATTCTTTTAATAAATCTTCCTTATTTGTTCTTTGAATTAGTTTTGCATGTCAGTACCATGAAATAATGAGCATGAACAAAGAAAACAGATAGTCACACCAAAGAACACAAGATGTAAGGTGGAAACCCAATGTGGGTGAAAACCACCTGCTGCAATATGTCTCTATCTTCTTTAAAATTAGAAACTCCTTTTACAATGGTTTTGTACTGGTGCAGTCCTTTACCAGTACGAAAGGCTGCAACCTGCAGAGAGCTACAACTCTCTCTCGTTTTCCAGTCTCTCCTGGAAGGGAGCTACAACCCCCTACTTATTTTCTTACAAGGACCACTTTTCATAAATTTTCAAACTGGATCCATAAGCATCAAATGATAATCAAGTATAAGAGAATCACCCAATCAACTGTAGTAACCAGATCAACAATAATAGGACCAAACCCAGAACACAACAATGATAAACAAAGAGAAGTAAGCACCCTGTTCAACTGCTCGCCTGCTTACGTAAGCACCCTGCTCAACTGATTTCCTGCTTACAGTAAGCACCCTGCTTACAGTATGCACCCTGCTCAACTGCTTGCCTGCTTACAGTACGCACCCTGCTCAACTGTTCGCCTGCGTACCTCGCTCTGAGTCCATTGAACTGCCTGCGGACCTCCGCACCTGCAACCCTTCTGTGCCTGCGTACCGGCGCACCTGAAACCCTTCTGTGCCTGCGTAACGGCGCACCTGAAACGCTTCGTTCCTGCGTATGCACGCACTTTTCTTTCACTGTACCTGCGTACCTTCGGGCATAGATGATTTCAAGACTTCAGAAGTAACCCAGACAGTCCGATCTACAGATCTGAACATGCGCCGAAGAGATCTCAGTCCATCAATAGATTCGCCTTATTTAGATCTAGACCAGATCTAGCCCTCATAAGATATTCAATCCAAAACATGCTCAAGCCAAATGATCTCCTTTGCTTTATATAGGAAAGCTCTTCCTTAAAATATGGATCAATACCACGAGCCGACACCATAATAACCCAATACCGTCGGCTAAATACCAAGAGTAAAACATAAGAAAACCCCACATGTGAATTTCTTTGCCTTGAAATGTGTGCACTGGGGGTACGCACCTCCTGAACGGGATAACTGCGGGTATGTACACACTTTATGTAACACTGACCTGCGTGTACGCACCTTATGTAAGGTGTACCTGCGTACCCCTTATTTTCTTCAATATTTGATAGCTGATCATCAATCTCTGCTGCTGACTTGAAGTACTGTGATCTATCACCTGAATGGGTTGCCATCAAGGACAACACTTTAGCCATAATGCCAACATTAAAAACAATTTAAAATGATTTAAAAAACATTTAAAATGTTTAAAATGCTTTAAAAACAATTTAAAATACTTTTAAAATACTTTAAAATGCTTTGAAACTGCTTTGAAAATGCTTTGCAAATGTTTTGAAAATGCTTTAAAATGATTTAGAAATAATTTAAAATGCTTAAAACACAATTTAAAATACTTTAAAATGCTTTAAAAACATTTTAAATTGCTCTAAAAACAATTTAAAATGAAGTAAACAAATTAAAATGCTTTAAAACAATTTAAAATACTCTAAACACAATTTAAAATGCCTTAATAACAATTTAAAATGCAATAAAAACAATTTAAAATGCTTTAAAATGCATTAGAAACAATTTAAAATGCTTTAGAAACAATTTAAAATGCTTTAAAAACAATTTAAAATGTTTTTAAATTGCTTTAAAATGTCTTTAAAAACAATTTAAAAATTCTTTAAAAACAATTTAAAATGCTTTATTAATATTTTAAAATACTTTAAAAACAATTTAATATTCTTTAAAAACAATTTAAAAGGCTTTAAAAACAACTTAAAATACTTTAAAAAATTAAAATGCTTTAAGAACAATTTAAAATACTCTAAAATGCTTTAAAATACTTTAAAAATGCTTTTAAAATGATTTTAAAAAGCTTTAAAATGCTTTAAAAACATCTTAAAATGTTTTAGAAGCAATTTAAAATGCTTTAAAAACAATTTAAAATGATTTAAAGACAACTGAAAATACTTTAAAATGCTTTAATAACATTTTAAAATGATTTAAAAACAATCTAATATTCTTTAAAAATGATTTAAAAACAATTTTAAACGTTTTAAGATGCTTTATGGACAATTTTATATGCTTTAAAAACATCTTAAAATGCTTTAAAAACAATTTAAAATGCTTTAAAAACAATTTAAAATGCTTTAAAAACCATTTAAAATGCTTTAAAAACAATTTAAAATGCTTTAAAATAATTTGAAATTCTTTAAAAACCTTTTAAAATACTTTAAAAACAATTTAACATGCTTTAAAAACCCTTAAAATGTTTTAAAATCCTTTAAAATGCTTTAAACTTCTTGCTTCTTTTAAAACAATGTAAAATGATTTAAAAGCTTTTTAAAATGCTTTAAAAACAATTTAAAATAATTTAAAATGCTTTAAAATACTTTAAATGCTTTTAAAATGATTTAAAATGCTTTAAGTGTCTTAAAATGTTTTAAAATCAATTTAAAGTGCTTTAAAAACTACTTAAAATGCTGTAAAAATATTCAAAATTTATTTTAAATCCTTTGAAAATGCTTTAAAAATTATTTAAAATACTTTAAAATGCTTTATTATTAAATTTTTTTTTTAAATACTCGAAAAACAATTTAAAATAGATTAAAATGCTTTAGAAGCAATTCAAAATTCTTTAAGAAAATCTTACAATGCTTTAAAAACAATTAGAATGGTTTAAAAATGCTTTAAAAAAATTTAAAATTCTTTAAAATACTTTAAAAACAATTTAAAATGCTTTAAAATACTTTAAAAACAATTTAAAATCCTTTAAAATATCTTTAATGCTTTTAAAATGCTTTAAAATAAATTTTAAAGTCTTTAAAATGCTTTAAAAACAATTTAAAATACTTAAAAAAATAAAATGCTTTAAAAACAATTTAAAATGCCCTAAAATGCTTAGAAAACAATTTAAAATGCTTAAAAAACAATTTAAAATGCTCTAAAAACAATTTAAAATGCTTTAAAAGCATTTAAAATGCATTAAAAACAATTTAAGATTCTTTAAAAACCTTTTAAAATGCTTTAAAAATAATTTAAAATCCTTTAAAAACATTTTAAAAGCAAATTGAAATGCTTTAAAATGTTTTAAAAACAATTTAAAATGCTTTAAAAGCAATTTAAAATACTTTAAAATTCTTTTGAAACAATTTAAAATCCTTGAAAATGCTTTTAAAACAATTTAAAATGCTTTAAAATGTTTTAAAAACAATTTAAAATGCTTTAGAATGATTTTAAAATGCTTTAATATCACGTACCTCCATGGCCTCCTTGGAAATAACCCCTAATTCCCCAACTCTTTAAAATTTTCCTTAGTTATAATTAAGATTTCCTTGGCTATAATTTCCTTGCCTACATTAATGATCTTAATTAGCTCTACTATCATGATCATCCATCATGATTATAGTCTTTCTTTTATCATGCATAACTAACTGGTTTGGCATAATTAGATTCAAATCTTAGATCAGACATTATACAAGTAACCTATCTCATACACTTATAAATATTACAATTATTTACCAAGTTATGATGCAATACTAGAGATATTTTCATTATGGGCATACTAGGTATTGTCAGCAACCTGGTGATATTTAAGTCAATTTCACTAGATATCTCACAGACCCATATATGCATAACTAAAATAATATACCATCAATTCCTTATATTGAAGGCAGGAGCATCTAATTTAATTATGCACGACATAGACCATGGTGAACCTTTTGATAATACTAAGGGAGACATTCCTCCATAATTTTTCCACATGCATGAAAATCTGCAAAATACTAAAGCATGCTACCATTTCTTATCTTAATAACTTCGATATGCATATGAGAGCACACAAAAGTCTCACACATTATTAAATCCATCATTTCCATCATAAAGATTACTCTTAAGCAATTGAAAGAATGCAAATTGATCCTTATTAGGTATACATGCAATAGAAAATCTGACCATCATAGATTATTTTGTTACCTACATTATACTATGATAATCCGTAACCATCTACCATTATCTACCATATTAACCAGAAGCTTTATATAATAGTAAAAGTTCATTCACTAACATAAAGAAGATTTCCATATAGATTCATTTAGTATCCTACTCATTCATACACATAAGAATGAAATACAAATAACATCATACCAACACATAAGCCAAGACTGTTAACATATCCAATACTGAACCAAATAAAATAATCACATGAAGGGAAAGAGACTGACATACAACCATTTCATGCAAATGACACCAACTAAATCTCACTTGGAGGGAGGAGCACCACCACCCAGCCATGAATCACCTCTGATTCCCCCCGAGCCAAAGATCTTGCCAAGGATCAATTGTCCTCAATTGATCGATGCACTGGGTATTTAATACCCTCTTTCATGATTTAGTTACCATTAGTGGCGTCCCGCTTTATGGATTTTTCCATTTTCCTAGGTCGTATCTAGAAAAGATCGTCTTTATCTTCCACGATGCTTTTCCACATAAAAGCTCGCCTTTATCTCCCTCAAAGCTTTTATGTTCGATGGACCTTTATCTCCCATCCATCTAATGCATACCCCATCCATCCAAGCTTATCTAGAATCGCATCTAGAAGCTTATTATGAAAGATTCATCTCTATGCCATTCCTCATGGGATTTGGCAAACATCTCCTCTCTCTTGGTGCTCCACCCTCCAAGTGATTTATTTTATTAGTTTATTTAAAAACACATTTTCTTTTCATATTACATATCACCTAGCTTTACTCAGCTTAGACTTTGAATAGTTTAACCCACAAAGGAGGGTATCAAACCTAACTTTCCTCAGATTAGGTTTACAATATTTAACACACAAGGGAGGATATCACACCTAGCTTTAACTTAGCTTAGGTTTACAATAATGTAGTACACAAGGGAGGGGTGTTACATTTAAAAATAATTTAAAATGATTTAAAATACTTTAAAATGCTTTAAAAATATCTTAAAATGTTTTAAAAACAATTTAAAATTGTTTAACAACAATTTAAAATGCTTTAAAAACATTTTAAAATATTTAAAAAATTAAAATGCTTTAAAAACTTTTTAAAATGCTTTAAAAACAATTTACAATGCTTTCAAATGCCTTAGAAACAATTTAAAATTCTTTAGAAACAATTTAAAATCTTTTAAGAACCTTGAAAATGCTTTTAAAACAATTTAAAATGCTTTAAAAACCTTTAAAATATTTTAACATAATTTAAAATGCTTTTAAAACATCTTAAAATGCTTTTAAAACAATCTAAAATGCTTCAAAAACAATTTAAAATACTTTAAAAAGCATTAAAAACAATTGAAAATGCTTTAAAATCCTTTTAAAATGTTAAAAAAAAAATAAAATGCTTTAAAATTGTTTTAAAAGAAATTTAAAATGCTTTAAAAATAACTTAAAATGCTTGAAAAACAATTTAAAATGCTAAATAATTAAAAACCATTTTAAAATGCTTTAAATACAATTTAAAATACTCTAAAAACAATTTAACTGCTTTAAGAACAATTTAAAATGCTTTAAAAGACTTTAAAAATAATTTAAAATGCTTTAAAGACAATTTCAAATGCTTTAAAAATAATTTCAAATACTTTAAAATGATTAAAAACCATTTTAAAATGCTTTAAAAGCAATTTAAAATGGTTTGAATACAATTCAAAATAATCTAAAAATAATTTAAAATGATTTACAACAATTTAAAATGCTTTAAAAACAATTTAAAATGCTTTAAGAATAAACTAAAATTCTTTAAAAACAATTTAAAGTACTTTTAAAATACTTTAAAATTGTTTTAAAATGCTTTAAAATACATTAAAATGTTCATAAAATGATTTGAAATGCCTTTAACGCATCTTAAAATGCTTTAAAAACAATTTAAAATACTTTAAAAACAACTCAAAATACTTTAAAATACATTAAAATGTTTATAAAATGTTTTAAAATGCCTTAAACACATCTTAAAATGCTTTAAAAGCAATTTAAAAGACTTTAAAAATATTTTAAAATGCTTTAGAAACAATTTAAAATGTTTTAAAAACAATTTAAAATGCTTTAAAAACAACCTAAAATACTTTGAAAACAATCTAAAATGCTTAAGGTGTTTTTAAAAAGCTTTAGAATGCTTTAAAAACACTTTAAAACACTTTAATAATATTTTAAAATGCTTTACAAAGAATTTAAAATGCTATAAATGTTTTAAAAACAATATAAAATGCTTTGAAAATAATTTAAAATACTTTAAAAACAATTTAAAGTGCTTGAAAATGCTTTAAGAAAAATTTAAAATGATTGAAAGACAATTTAAAATGCTTTAAAATACATTAAATGCTTTAAAATGCTTTCAAAGCCATTTAATATGTCTTAAAAACAATTTTAAATGCTTTAAAATCAAGTTAAAATGATTTAAAAACAATTTAACATGCTTTTGAACCCCTTCAAATGTTTTAAAAACCTTTAAAATGCTTTTAAAACCTTTAAAATGCCTTTAAAACAATTTAAAATGTTTTAAAAACCTTTTAAAATCTTTAAAATGCTTTAAAAACAATTTAGAATGTTTTAATCATGGTTTAAAACGCTTTAAAATACAATAAATGCTTTTAAAATGCTTTAAAAGTGTCTTAAAATGATTTATAAACAATTTAAAATGCTTTAAAAACTTTTTAAAATGATTTATAAACAATTTAAAATGCTTTAAGAACAACTTAAAATGTTTTAAAAACAATTTTAAATGATTTAAAAACAGTTAAAAATGCTTTAAAATGTTTTAAAAACAATTTAAAATGCTTTAAAAACCTTTTAAAATGCTTGAAAATGCTTTAAAAATTATTTAAAGTACTTTAAAATGCTTTAAAAACAATTTAAAATGCTTGAAAAACAATTCAAAATAGTTTAAAATGCTTTAAAAGCAATTCTAAATGCTTTAAGAAAATCTCAAAATCTTTTAAAAACAATTTAAAATTCTTTAAACACAATTTAAAATGCTTTAAACACAATATAAATGCTTTAGGAAAAAATTAAAATTCTTTAAAACAATTTAAAAACAATTTAAAATGCTTTAAGATACTTTAGAAGCTTTTAAAATGCTTTAAAATAATTTTAAAATTCCTTAAAATGCTTTAAAATCAACTTAAAATGCTTTAAAACCTTTTAAAATCTTTTAAAAACAATTTAAAATACCTTAAAAAATAAAATGCTTTAAAAATAATTTCAAATGTTTTAAAAAGAGTTTAAAATGCTTTAAAAACAGTTTAAAATGCTTTAAAAGGCTTGAAAATGCATTAAAAACAATTTAAAATGCTTTAAAAACCTTTTTCAAATGCTTTAAAAACTTTTAAAATGTTTTAAAACCAATTTAAAATGCTTTAAAACATTTTAAAATGCTCTAAAATACTTTAAAAACAATTTAAAATCTTTAAAATGTTTTAAAAACAATTTAAAATGCTTTAGAATGCTTTTAAAATGCTTTAAAAACAATTTAAAATGCTTTAAAAACATTTAAAAATGCTTTAAAACGCTTTTAAAATGCTTTAAAAAAATCTTAAAATTATTTAAAAACAATTTAAAATTCTTAAAAACAATTTAAATGTTTGAAATTTTTTTAAAATGCTTTAAAGACCTTTTAAAATGCTTTAAAAACAATTTAAAATGCTTTAAAAACAAATTAAAATGCATTAAAAACAATTTATAATGTTTAAAAACCTATAAAATGCTTGAAAAGCAATTTAAAATATTTAAAAACCTATAAAATGCTTTAAAAACAAATTAAAATGAATTAAAAACCATTTAAAATGTTTTAAAAACATCTAAAAATGCTTTAAAAACAATTTAAAATGCTTTAAAAACCTTTAAAATGCATTAAAAACAATTTAAAATACTTTAAAAACAAGTTAAAATGGTTTAAAAACAAGTTAAAATGCTTTAAAAACAAGTTAAAATGGTTTAAAACCATTTAAAAATGTTTTAAAAGCAATTTAAAATGCTTTAAAAACAATTTAAAATACTTTAAAATGTTTTAAAAACAATTTAAAATACTTTAAAATGTTTTAAAAACAATTTAAAATGCTTTAAAATACACCAAAAACAATTTAAATTTCTTTAAAAATAATTTAAAATACTTTAAAAACAATTCAAAATGCCTTAAAATTAATATAAAATGCTTTAAAATTCTTTAAAATTTCTTTAAAATGTTTTTAAAATGCTTTAAAAACAATTTAGGGGATAAAAGAGGGCTGATCATAATTGAAAATACACCAAAAACAATTTAAATTTCTTTAAAAATAATTTAAAATACTTTAAAAACAATTCAAAATGCCTTAAAATTAATATGAAATGCTTTAACATACTTTAAAATTCTTTAAAATTTCTTTAAAAAGTTTTTAAAATGCTTTAAAAACAGTTTAAAATATTTTAAAATGCTTTAAAAACATTTTAAAATGCTTTAAAAACTCTTTAAAAATCTTTAAAAACAATTTAAAATGCTTTAAAAACAATTTAGGGGATAAAAGAGGGCTGATCATAATTGTCCGATAATTAGAGGGATTATTTGTATCCCCACTTTTAAAAATAGGGATAATGAGGCTCTCAGTCCAAGGTTTAGGGAACCCTTGCTTGATTGCTTGATTGAAAAGCTTGTGGATGTGGGGGATGAGGACCAGACCTCCAATTTTAAAAAGCTTCAAAAACAATTTAAAATACTTTAGAATGTTTTAAGAATAATTTAAAATGCTTTAGAAACCATTTAAAATGCTTTAAAAACATCTTAAAATGCTTTTAAATCAATTTAAAATGCTTTAAAAACAATTTAAAATTCTTCAAAAACAATTTAAAATTCTTCAAAAACATTTTAAAATGCCTAAAAATTAATTTCAATGCTTTAAAAACAATTTAAAATACGTTAAAAACAATTTTAAATGCTTTAAAAACAATTTTAAATGATCTAAGGCGTGTATCGCTTCTTCTGGGGCAGGTCCCACTTCAAATTAGGCGTAGTACGTATATGATTATGGGTTAGACGTGGTACGTATATCCTTCTGGGGCGGATTCCACTTTCTCTGAGGCATGTTCCATATCTTTTGGCACGGGTTCTACTTCCTCTGAGGCATGTCCCATATCTTTTGGGGCGGGGGACTTTGATCCCGATAAGAAGGCGTGGTTCGCTTCTCCTGATGAGGAGGCGTGGATGTTCTGATCCTGGCTCTGGTAACTCAGATTCCGGGGGTTCTGGTGGTTACCTTTTCCAAGCTGGGGTAGTTGTCCTGGGGGATCCGCTATAAAGGTAGCCCTCCCATCAACTTGACTGGGTTATAAGGAAGGAAGGATATGACATAGCATAATATCTTAAGTAATGAAGAATATCCAATCTTGTTTCGATCCATCCAACGTGATTCGTGAAGAAGCGATCGTGATTCGTCTCTCCACCAGAGTTGTAGTTGTGCACTTTCAAAGTCGAATGCTTTAAAATGATTTAAAATGCTTTAAAAACAATTTAAAATACATTTAAAATGCTTTAAAAACAATTTGAAATACTTTAAAATACTTTTAAAATGTTTCAAATTGTTTTTAAAATGCGTTAAAAACATCTTAAAATGCTTTAAAAACAATTTAAAATGGTTTAAAACCAATTTAATATCATTCAAATATTTTAAAAACAATATAAAATGATTTAAGAACCATTTAAAATGCTTTAAAAACAATTTTAAAATGCTTTAAAACAATTTAAAATGTTTTAAAATGCTTTAAAAACAATTTAAAATGCTTTAAAACAATTTAAAATGTTTTAAAACGCTTTAAAAACAATTTAAAATGCTTTAAAAACGATTTAAAATGGTTTGAAAACAATTTATAATGCTTTAAAATACTTTACAATGCTTCTAAAATGCTTTGAAATGCTTTTAAAATACTTTAAAATGTTTTTAAAAAGCTTTAAAAACATCTTAAAATGCTTTTAAAAACATGTTTTAAAACAATTTAAAATTCTTTAATAAAATTTTAAAATACTTTAAAAACAATTTAAAATGCTTTAAAAACAATTTAAAATGCTTTAAGAATAATTTAAAAACTTTAAAAACAATATTAAATCCTTTAAAATGCTTTAAAATGTCTTAAAAACAACTTAAAATGCTTTAAAAATAATTTAAAATACTTTAAAAACAACTTAAAATGCTTTGAAATGTTTTAAGAACAATTTGAAATGTTTTAAAAACAATTTAAAATGTTTTAAAAACAATTTAAAATGCTTTAAAAAACTTTAAAAACAATTAAATGTGCTTGAAAAAACAATTTAAAAAGAATGCTTTTAAAATAATTTAAATTGCTTTAAAATACTTTAAAATGCTTTTAAAATTCTTTAAAAACATCTTAAAATCCTGTAAAAACAATTTAAAATGCTTTAATATGCACTAAAAACAATTTAAAATGCTTTAAAAGCAAATTAAAATGCTTTAAATTGCTTTTAAATACTTTAAAAACAATTTCAAATGCTTTAAAAACCATTTAAAGTACTTTAAATGGCTGAAAAACATTTTAACAAGCTTTAAAAACATTTTAAAATGGTTTAAGAACAATTTAAAATTCTTTAAAAGCTATTTAAAATGATTTAAAAGAAATTTAAAATACTTTAAAAACAATTAAAAATGTTATAAAATGCTTTAAAAACAATTTAAAATGCTTTAAAACGTTTTAAAAATGACTTAAAATACTTTAAAAGTAATTTAAAATGATTTAAGAACAATCTAAAATGCATTAAAATGATTTAAAAACAATTTAAAATGCTTTAAAATACTTTAAAATGGTTTAAAATGTTTTCAGAACACTTAAAATGCTTTAAAAACATCTTAAAATTCTTTAAAAACAATTTAAAATACCTTAAAAACAATTTAAAATGCTTTAAAAACAAGTTAAAATGCTTTTAGTGTTTAAAATGTTATAAAATGCTTAGGTTTAAGGGTTTAGATTTTAGTGTTTAGGGTGTATAATACTTTAATAAATTCTTTTAATAAACACTTTAAAAAAATTTACAAAATGTTTGTTAAAATGTTATAAAATACTTATGGTTTAGGGTTTAGGGTTTATAACAATTTAGTAAATTCTTTTAATAAAAACTTAAAAAAAGTTTCAAAACACTTGTTAAAATGTTATAAAATACTTAGGGTTTAGGGTTTAGGGTTTAAAATGTTATAAAATGCTTAGGGTTTAGTGTATAGGGTTTAGGGTTTTGGGTTTTGGGTTTAGGCTTTAGGTTTAGGGTTTCCAACAATCTAGTAAATGATTTTAGTAATCACTTAAATAAAAGTTACAAAACACATTTTAAAATGTTATAAAATGCTTAGGTTTAGGGCTTAAGGTTTGGAGTTTGGGGTTTAGGGTTTATAACAGTTTAGTAAATGCTTTTAATATACAACAAAATAAAAGTCACAAAACATTTTTTAAAATGTTATAAGATTCTCAGGGTTTATGGTTTAGCATTTAGGGTTTATGGTTTAGGCTTTGCGATTTAGGGTTTATAATAATTTAGTAAATGCTTTTAATAAACACTTAAATAAAAGTTACAAAACACTTTTTAAAATGTTATATAATGCTTACGGTTTAGGGTTTAGGTTTTAGGGTTCAGGGTTTATAACACTTTAGTAAATGCTTTTAATAAACACTTAAATAAAATGCTTAGGATTTACAGTTTAGGGTTTATAAGACTTTAGTAATTGCTTTTGATAAACACTTAAAAAAAGTTATTAAACACTTTTTAAAATGTTATAAAATGCTTACGGTTTAGGGTTTATAACACTTTAGTAAATGATTTTAATAAGCACTTAAAAAAAGTTACAAATCTCTTGTCAAAATGTCATAAAATGTTTAAGGTTTAGGGTTTAGCATTTAAAATGTTATAAAATTCTTAGGGTTTAGGGTTTACGGTTAATGGTTTATAAGACTTTAATAAATTATTTTAATAAGCACTTAAAAAAAAGTTACAAAACACTTTTTAAAATGTTATAAAATGCTTAGGGTTTAGGGTTTATAACACTTTAATAAATTCTTTTAATAAACACTTAAAATAAAGTTATGGAACACTTTTTAAAATGATATAAAATGCTTAGTGTTTACGGTTTATAACACTTTAGTAAATGCTTTTAATACACACTTAAAAAAATTACAAAACACTTGCTAAAATGTTATAAAATGCTTAGGGTTAAGGGTTTATAACACTTTAGTAAATGATTTTAATAAACACTTTGAAAAATTTACAAAATGCTTGTTAAAATGTTAGAAAATGCTTAGGGTTTAGGGTTTAAAATGTTATAAACTTCTTAGGATTTAAGGTTTAGGGTTTAGGGTTTATAACAATTTAGTAAATGCTTTTTCTTTTTCTAAGTAAAGGCTAATTCTATTGATAAAAAGTAAAAATACAATTACAATGCGGTCGAGATCTCAGAGGAGATCTGAGATTGTCCAGCAGTACATACAAATTGTCCCAGGGTTGGGATTAACCAGATACAAAAGCCCAAGGCAATATAGAGAGAACTGGCCATGTTGGTAAACCACAGAAAAGGACAGAAGAGAAGCTGTGACCATACTATCTAAACTGCCCAGATAACCATGAGAAAAATTGCAGAACCAAAGACCTGAAACAACAACAGAACTAAAGATCTTATACAAAAAGACATTGACAAAAGCCATATAGGCATAGCACATTGAACTGAAGAGCAAAGAGAGGAACAGGAATTAGACATGGTCTAAGAGTCTTCAAGCATCAGTTTCATGTTCTGGAGCTTCCTTCTCCACCGGACATGGATTTCCCATCCACGAGTCATCAACAATGTCCTCATTAGCTAAACCGCCGCCACCTAGAAGAGCTGCCAAATGTCGAATGCCACCAGAACCACTCGCCGGGTGAACAGAGGCTGGGACTTCCTGTAGGTTGCCGTCTGGAGGCTTGGAGACATCAGGGTAATTTCCTCCAGCCTGCAAATCACCACAATTGAACACAATGCCAATGTCTTCCCCTTGCTGCGCGCTTTCCTCCTGAGACTGCGTTGTCGAGGTATTCATCGAAATAGTGGGTCGAGCTTCTTCCTCCGCAAAAATTACAGTGATGCTGGCCAAGAGAACAGGCTGATTGAGGCGACTTTGAAACTTGAAATGGGTGGTTTGAAAAGAGTTGTGCAGAAAAGGCTTGCGATTGTCAGAGGGAGGGGAAGCCGAAGCTAGAGGAATAACAGGCGGGGGAGTAGGTTGAGAGCGCCCACAACCTCCACGACTACCACCTCGGTGACAACTATCGCGACGAAGCACCATTGTCAAAGTAATAGGGCAGCTTGAAGGAGATGAAGAGCAGGGCGAAACAAAGCAGGTGCCGGTGTAAGGGAGCCTGTGACGAGTTATGAAACAGACATTCAACGCCACCTTCGAAGCATTGCAAGGATGCAAAATTTGAGACAGGCTAATGTAGGGAGGCCAGAGGTAAATAATAGCAGAGAGAGCCGAGGCAGCCATAAATGGAACTTCAGTCGAAGTGTCTTGAACAAACTGCGCATTCAATTCCAAATGCCAACTGATCTGCAGGTACTCATTATAATCCATCTTCATCCGTGGGAGAGCTTGGGAGGATGTGCTATCCTGCCACCTGCAGGACCAAATGCCGATGTGACGTAGACCCTTCATTAATGTAACGTAAATGCACTTGCATCTGGGTACTTTAGTAAATGCTTTTAATAAACACTTAAAAAAAATTATAAAGCGCTTGTCAAAATGTTATAAAATGCTTAGGGTTTATAAAACTTTAATAAATTATTTTAATAAGCACTTAAAAAAAGTTACAAAACTCTTTCTAAAATGTTATAAAATACTTAGGGTTTAGGGTTTAGGGGTTATAACACTTTAATAAATGATTTTAATAAACACTTAAAAAAAAACTACAAAACATTTTTTAAAATGTTATAAAATGCTTAGTGTTTACGGTTTATAACACTTGAGTAAATTCTTTTAATAAACACTTAAAAAAAGTTACAAAGTGCTTTTTAAATTTTTATAAAATGCTTAGGGTTTAGGCTTTATAACACTTTAGTAAATGCTTTTAATAAACAGTTTTAAAAATTCACAAAACGCTTGTTAAAATGTTATAAAATGCTTAGGGTTTAGGTTTTAGGGTTTAGGGTTTAAAATGTTATAAAATGCTTAGTGTTGGGCATGGAATCACCCCACAGCATGTTGTGGGGCTAAAATCCCAAGTTTTGAGTGATATTTACAGGCGTGAAACGTATGTAAGAGTCATAGGGCTGTCCACCCTAAGTTTGAATGTAATGCCAGCCTACCCATGGTCCGTGGGCCATGGAATTGTATAAATAGAGCGAGGCTCTAAGTTGTAAAGACATCATCATGATCATAATAGAATCTAATGGAGAGAATAAGGCAACGAAGCATAGAAGAAGAGTCTAAGTGTGTCTTGGGTCATAGTAGTAGGAAGAGGCTCTGCAACTGAGTGTGCAGAGGCCTAGTAGAGTCTACAGATGAGTGCGTGGACCCCCTACAGCTAAGTGCGTAGGGCGGAATAGAGTCTGTAACCAAAGGAAGAGAATAATAAAGAGAAGTTTTATCTGAATTTCATTTATCTGTTCTTGAGTTATTACATGTTTGATATCATTTTCAATTATACTATTTATTTACTGTGCGCACTTGTATGAATTGTGAATATTGTTAAGGATAACTGAAAATTTACAAATAAGCTAAGTTAATCAACTAATATTGGATGAATAGTAAGGACTTCGGTAATAACACTGTTCGGCCCCCGAGTAGGGCTGCACGAAGGCAACATCACAAGTTGTGAGGTACGGGTAAGTGCGCGTAGCGACGTGTGTGCATGGTCGAACCGCGGACCCCTTGAAACCATCAAACATCTCCAGGGTGTGGAAACCTGGTTCTAGCACCCTCCCATACTACTTCGGGTGAGACCTCAGTTCGCATTCCATGGACTATTGCAGAAAGGGCTAGTAGTACTAGGATTTGTTTGGCTAAATCACCTCTGAACCTGGGTCAGGCCCCAACAAGCCAACAAATGGTTCTATTGCTGGGACTGGGATTTGCATAAGGGATGTTTGATGTCGTGTCACTAGAATCCAACAAAGAAAGAAATTGAAGGGTGGTTGGATAGAAAGATTCGAAAGTTCGTGGTGTAGGAAAACAGGAATCCACGAGTATCAAAGGAATAGTGGTTGGAGTGCTACTTATATACGGAAATCCACGAAATTTTCTTTGCATCCTTCCCCTCTGAGTTGTACGAGTGGATCACAAATCTAGCAGACAATCAGGGAAGGTGTAGGCTCGACAAACTGATTTTGTGGACTCCAGAATTGGTGCGCATACTAGAAGCATCGGAAGATAAGATCGCGTGTGTTGTGGACCATTAGCTCGATTGAGTTATAGGAGGGTTTATCACTGAGTTCGCGGTAGATACGACCGTCAGCTACAACGAGGTAGAATGATGCTTCCTCAAGGGACCATGAATTAAGTACATTAAATCATTGAACAATTGGATTAAAATTCTATTGTGTGAAAAGCGGGTTATGCAAATAAATTCATGTTTGGGACTACGTGAAGTGGGAGGATCTATAGAAATGAAGGTAGCACAAAGATAGGAAATAACCCCTTGATTTCACCGTGGCGGAAAAGTGAGGAAGGGCTCGCTAAAGTTTCTTTGAGAAGCACGATCAGTCTGATAAGGCAGTGAATTCTAAACATACCACCCCCACCTACACCACCATCAGTTTCACCATCATCATCCCCATCTCCGCCCACACCATAGTTCAATATGGCCAGCGTGATAAAATTTCCAGTGTTCAAAGGAGTAGGGAACGAAGATCTAGACCAATTTTGGTTTGTGGTAAAAGCTGTATGGGAAGCACAAGGAGTTGTGGATGACAATATAAAGAAGGCAATGTTGGTAAGTGCGTTGTAGGATCGCACACTAACATGGTACATTAAACATTCTAATGACCATCGAAACGCGGGGATCACAGATATCCAGGCTGCGCTGAATAGGGAATTTAGCAGATCAAAATCAGAGACACAATCGATTATCAGTTTTAAGGAAACCGCGATGCTTCCAAGTGAGATCCCATGGGATATAGACAAAATACTAAAGAGTATGATTCGTGAAGCCAACATGGCCTTGACGGATGGAAAGCACCGCGTATGGTTTGTAGCGTCACTAACGCCGCATTTAAGGACAGCGTTGTCACAACAGAAGTTATCCACCCAAGCTGAAGCTTTGGAGATTGCAATGAGGCTGCACGATACCCCAATACAAGATCCTGGCCTGGGAGTCCAACAAATCCACGCGCAACTGCAAAATTTATGTCTGGAAATGCAGAGTTTGAAACAGGGCAGGACAACTCAGCCAGAGGCAGGAGGTATGGTGCATAAAATGCAAAGGCCAGGGGCATGGAAAGGACCATTTTCCAGTCTTTGCGAACTACTTGGTGGGAGGAGGGTTGATGCCATTAAGACTAGAGGCACAAGTAGGACCGAGCGCGGTGCCTACATTATGGTGCACGATTTGTCAGATAGGAGGAAAACACACTACAAATAACTGCCACCTATTAAAGAAGTATACACAGACGTCCCAACAATTGTTCTGTAATTTCTGTAGGTCGATAGGTCATGACGAGCGCACCTACAGAAGTTACGAGCTGATGATGGATCAGACTCTTGCCTATAGATTATAGACCGAAACGCAAGCCCTTGATCCAAATTCAGGGATGACCTGCGCTGGATTTCAGGGGCACGGATGAGGTCGAGGTGGAATGGGATCAGGAAGGGGTCGTGGACAACTGATTTTTTACAATTGCGGAGGGCTGGGGCATTATGCCCGTGATTATAAAAATCCGACAAGAGCATCATGTTTATATTGTACCCAATTTGATCATGAGACAGAGGACTACCCTACACTGATAGCGAGGTTGCGCAATAAAGGAATACTCCAGCCTCCCCCAACTCAGAACCTACAAATGATGAGGTCCGAGCCGCGCGAAGAGGACTCGAATGTAAACATCGTACTTCAAAGCAGTATCACAACAGGAGATGAAAAAGGTAAGAAGCATGAAGAAAGTGTGTGGGTTCGCAAGGCTCCTACAAAGGAACCTGAATTTGATTGGAGCGTGCGAAGGAGACATTTATGGAAGCTAAGAAGAGCTTCATAGAGGCCTCCACTTCAGGCAATAAGGATCAACTAGAACCGGGGATGGATCCTTCAATGCTCACTACCTTTTTGGAGACATGCATGAAGCTGTTGTGTGATAGCAAGACTATGAAGGGACTGCAGGAACTCATCACTAGGTGTGTTGGGTCAGGGGAACCATGCATAGTCCGGAAACTTAGAAAGCATGCATTGCGAAAAGGAAGGGAAATGAGATTTACTGCACAAATCATAGAGTACGAAATGGATCAAGTAATTCTGGATCTCAGATCGGACGTGAATGTACTGCCAAAGCAAACATGGGAGTGCATGGGAAGACTCACGTTACAATGGTCTCCTATTTAATTGTGAATGGTGAACCAACAGAAGATCATACCCATGGGAAGATTGCAGGGTGTAACGGTAGACATTGAAGGTGCGAGCACGCTGGAAGATTTTTAGGTGATAGAAATTGTTGAAGATAGTAATCCCTATCTCACGCTATTAGGAATCGATTGGGCCACTGGTATGAATAGAGTGATAAATTTGAAGAAGCATAAAATAATTTTCGATAAAAAGTCACTACACGTAGTGGTACCTTTAGACCCTGCAGAAGGCGTGCGCTACAAAGATTCAGCGTGCGACGATGATAGTGATGACGATCTTGACTGTATCTATAAGATAACCATGTGAGAGTAGGATTGGGTGAATCCTACAACCAGTGGCAGGATTTCGTGGGAGAGCGAGATCTCCTGCACATCAGATTCGGATGAGGAAATAGAATGATGGCAGAACCGGTTACATGAGGTAACCATGCTCAATTGCAACATGATGATAAGATCACTACATTGCATGACAATAGAGGTAAGGGATCTGCCTATGTATGATAGGTTGACAACGGTGGATGACTTCCTGGACAAATTTGAAACAGAGGTGCCAGAATAGTAGCAGTTTGATGCTCTGAAATGAGCATTGTCTGTTACACCCACAAGGCGGTGGGGTACGCATGAAAGAAACTTTGAGGACTGGCGCAGATGTAGAAGGATGATGCACTTATAATTTGGAAAGCCTCAGCTGCGGGTGGAAACCAGGCATGAAGGATGACACAACCTAGGTGCCCACCTTTCCAGATGGGTACAGACATATGGTACGCAGCTTGCACGAACGCACACCGCTCTCATGATAGGAAACAGGGACAACCAACAGAAGCAGGAAAGACGAAGCGCACCAAAGATTATCCGCGGGGAAGCCTTTGACAAGGTGTACAAAGTGTTGAATAGGGTCCACCATGTGAAACACACTAACTGGGACCTACACGTACCAATGGTTCGATGGGCCTATAGGACCATGTACAAAACCCTGACCGCGAGAGCAGTTCCGACGCTGAAGTATGAAGCAGGCGCTGTAATCTCTGAGGAGCATGCAAAGCCGAGGGCACGTGTAACAACACCTATAGATTCGACAGATAGCGAAGCCCGGAATGAAGAAATTATGAAGTTGTGAGAAACGGAACATATAGGTCTTGAGGAATAAATTTGACGGGGAAACTTTAGACTCCACGAACTTGAAAATGATCAGGTATGACTAAGGGAGAAAAACACCTTGATGGATGTGAAGATCAAGAAGCTAGAAGACGAAATAAAGGAAGCATTTCTCATCTAAAAACTGAGGATGGTAAGGCAAGGTGCGTACGATCATACTGAAAAATTGAAAAACTATCGTCGTGAGCTGGTTAGTTTGTTGTTGTGGCTAGGACCGCATATCGCCAAAATTTGTGACCAGGGTAGCGCATTGCAAATAGAAGAGTACGCGATGCCGATCACCACAATGGAAGATAAGGATTCTCTGTGAACCATGCTGGGGGATGGGATGGAGCCCTGCATGGGTGGCATGACCACTTGACTAGCCATAGGAAGAACAGTCTTAGCACTCCAGGCAGTTGAAAGGGAGTGGGGGACTACAAAATATTCTGCCTAGGAGCTGCACGATATAGGAGATGCATGGAAAATTAGAATGTCACAAGGTTCACAACCGCACATGGAGGGTTGCATTGCCATGCGGGTTGGCTGGGAAGTGACTGTTGGTGTCACTATTCATGATGGGATGTTCGATTTGAGGCCAAATGGAGCGGGTGGCAGGCATTTAAGACATGAGTTATAGGCAAGATTTGGGAAAATCTGCTGCCAAGAAAGCAGTAATGGCCTGAAATTGGGGGGAACGGTCGAATTCGAATTCGGAAAGCACTATAAAACTCAAAGGATTGGATAGCGAACAACACATGGTCATTTGAGAACTGTGCGCTTGAGTAGAGAACAAAGCATTGAGAGATGAGCGATAATTGAGCCCCTAAGTTTGCGAGAGACAGAATACAACCTAGAGATGATGAAGACCACTAAGGATGGGTTGAGAATTGAAGAGTTAACCACCGGCAAGGCCACGCAAACCCAAATGGTGGAGGATGTTCCAGAAGGTGCCGGGGTGGTGATAGAAATCCCAAAATCACCGTGAACACCGAGGCCCAAGAAGGATAAAAAGGCAATGGGTCCAGTATGCATGTCGCCAAGGAATCTGCAGCATAGCAAACTATCCATAGAAGAGACGGGGAAAGTAGTCACAATAGAAACAAATGAGGAAGAAGAAGACTTGCAGGCCTTGATCATCATAGCAGAAGAAGAAGAAGACGTGGAGGAGGATATCCAACCATTGCGCTCTACAACAAAATTGCCCGCGTATGTCCCTCCGTGGAAAGGGAAAACCAAAGTACCAAAGGATCTGGATGAAATGAAGAGTTCACTCCAGACCTTGCTCCTCCCTGATGGCATTGTATTTGAGGGCACGCACCTAGGCCACGTGCCAACCATGAAATTTGAAGACTGGGACCTCGCTGACAGTGAGAAGTTCCCACACCTAGAGACTAGGAACTTAATGAAGCAAAACACTAAGGGGGCGGTGATAACATTAGAGCCGTGGAAATGGTTGCGTGGTGTGGAAAAGGCCGGGTTGTTGCACTTTTTATGGATACCACATTCCCACCGTGCACCTATCACCATTTTCGTCAGCAGGCAACTTCTTTTCCTGGTGCACGATGGGTATTTATGGCTGGAGGAGTATATTCCCATCACGACAGACCTCATTCACTATATTTCTCGGCTCCCTTGTAAAGGAAAGGACCCCGCGGCTATAGCCGGAAAAGGTAGCGATTTGGCTCTTGCAGAAGCAATGAACGCAAAATATAAGTTGGAGAAGAAGAAGAAGGGCTACACCATCTCCAACATCAAGGAAAAAGGGGTGCGTGTAGCAAACCAACTCCTGACTGGAAAAATTATGAGGAAGTGATGCACCGATGAGGTACTGGTGGCAGTGATCGCGCTAGCCGAGTAGTGCGTGGAGGGGGTCCAGTTCAACTGGTCCAAATTCCTCTGCAAGGAATTTTTGACAAAATGTCGTGACACCCAGGAGTAGGGTAAGACCTTCCACTACGCGTGGTTGATATTATCCATATTTCTAGTAGCAGGAGAACTACTGGAGGACAGTCAGTTCCCCAACATTGACAGAGAGTTACCAGAGGTCGCGAAGTATGCTTTGCTCTGGGCCACCAAGGACGCGAAACAGATTCACAAAACCAAAAAATTTTTGGTGCTCATGGAAGCGAGCATCTAGATGTGGATCAATAAGAGGCTGCACTTGTCACCTACAGTGCACAATAGTCTACAGAGTTTTGCAGACATCAAAGATGATATGCATAATATTTATATTAGGGTGCGAAAGGATTTGGCGAAGCAGTGGACGAAGCTACCGTTTGTAGCCATTGATGACGTGATTTTTATTGTATTCGAAACATGGCCTCCTGAATGGAACACTCCAGACCTGGTAGAACTAGAGAATGTGGTAGCCCAGAAGAAAAAGGACAATGCTAAGCTGCACATTACTCAATTGGCAGAGAAAAGGCGGAATGAAAAATTAGCAGTGGAGGTAATGGCAGTGCGAGAAGTGGCACAGAAAGCCAGGGAGTAGAAGAAGGCCGCAGAAGAAATAGCAATAGTGCAAGCAACAGAGGTAACAATAACACAGGCAGACGAGGGCCAAGCGACGTCCTCAGGGCAGGAGGTAGAGGAAACAGAAACAACAGAAGGGCGCGCGGACCCAGGGGCCACGTCCACATAGTTAAAGCACCCACGCATCGCAGAGAGATTAGGCCCAAGGAAGAAGGTCAAGGCCTCGAAGTTGGCCATTAAACCAATCACCTTGACTGAAGGTGATCTCCATGACATCAGTGAGATGGTCCGTGATGTCACAAGTGAAGTGCTTCAGGAGTTCATGCAGGAGCATCAAATTGTGTTGGGGGCCCTCAGGGTGAAGCTGTAGGAGTTACAGGTGTGACCCCCTCAGGAAGGTACCTTGTCCACACACGTCGCAGCAGGAACTTCAGCAGGAGAACAAATGTTGTGCGCAAGGATGGAAAACACAATAGTGTTTCCAGAGGGAGCACTGGTGTCGTCCAATGTGATGGATCAGTTGTCGATTAGCATGATGAAAGGCCTTACCCTTAATCTAGCTGCCTTTCCCTGGGAAACATTATACCAATTATAGGATGGGATAACGGCAGAGCTGCGGGACAGGGAGAGCCACGCGATCCAAGTTCTTAGCGAGTAGAAAATCAACATAGAACAACTTAGCTTGTAGCATGAGGAGTTGGTGTCATAAATAAACATTTGGTGCACACGATAGATGAAGCTTTCCGACCCGTCCTAGAGCTAGCCATCGTAGAAGATCTACCGGTAGAAGTGCAGATCCACAGTTTGGAAACTGGAGTCCGCGAGGCTAGAGAAGAGACGACAAAGGTATAGTGGAGTTGAATCTTTGGATCACCAAGTTGCAGTTGAAGATGCAGCATTCCACTCCCCCGAAAGTCCGAGAACAACGTGATAGCACTATCACAACAGGGATAGAAGAAATCAGAGGTGTAGTGCACGAATGTACGAACATGTTGGAATAAGCACTTGAGGTCCTCATGACTTTGCAGCAGGACCCCAACATCCAACAGCTGGAGACAGAGGTGCGTGAACTCCAGCAGCAGTACAACAACATCAGAGGAATTGCATAGATAATATTCCTCACTCAGAAGCTTGAGAGGATGTAGCAAGCCAAGGCATTAAAGGAGCAAGTGTGTTGTTGGGAAAAGTATCCAATACGGAATGACCCTATCCCACTCTAAGGGTTATAGTACCTTAGCAACAACCGAAGCAAAGCTATCTAAGATTTCTTCTTTATGAAAGTAAAATAAGGGAGAAAGAGATCCACTAACCGATGTCTTTCGCTAATGGTTGATCCAATCTTCTCTCCTTGCTGCTTGCTCCTAGCTCCTTGCTCTTTCACTGGCCCAGCTACACCAAGATCCTGCAAAATGGCAAGAGAGGGAAACTACAAGAAGCATGCATTCATAATTGATTCAAGGATTAGAATAAATCAAATACACAAGCATAACAATACATCATTGAGATACATGCATATAGAAGAACCTCAAATGCTTTATTAATGGAAGAAGTAAAGTTCAGGAAGTGATACAACCATAAAAGGCCCAATCCAGCATCACCTTCCCAGCAGAAAGAAATCTCCTCTTCACCTCCTTCAAAGCAAATCACCCAATAGTTCTAAACTCAAACCAACAGCACTTCCTTACATTCACAAGATTCCCGCCTCCCTAGACCTCATGAGAGAGCTCTATATATAGGAGTTTTGGAGAAAGGATGAGTCAGCTTGAGGTTGGCATGAAGCTGACTAGTGTCCTCTCTCACTTCAGTTATTCTTCAGTTCTTGAGTCCACTTGGAGGTTCTTGCTTCCACTTGGAGATCTAGACCCTCTTACTCATCACCAGTCGAATTCCTTGATCCAAGTGTCATTTTGGAAGCTTCCTGGGCATTGACACCTTGAGGAATGACTGTGCCACTTGTCCAAACTCGCCCAGCACAGGTAGCCTTCTTTGCAGTTGACATTCAGCGCAGGTAGACAGTGGAGCAGTTGACATTCAGCGCAGATGCTCAGTGGAGCAGTTGACATGATCCAGAATTGCCTTTTTTTTTAGTGTTTTCAGGTGGAGAACTGCTATTCAGTGCTGTGGTTTGCTGACCTTGTTCCTCTAGGGGTAGGAACAACATGTTTAGGGACTTTGGATCCCTTAGATTATGGACATTTCATGCTTCATGTTGTAAGGCACAAAAATGTCTATAACAGTTGCCCCCTAAAGTATGAGGTCGTTTATCGGGTGAAATGCTTTATCAGGAGGATCCGAAGTTCATTCAATCGCTGAGAGATGACCTGTAATAAAATACAATACAATACATTATTTTTCATTCTGCTTTCATGATCTAGCTGAGGCGGGCATTCCCATGCTCAGCTTTATAAATTCATTTTGGTACATAGAACAGACGATTGTCTGATGATAGACTGATAATTCTCTGCTGAAATTATCATCCTTTGAGTAGGATGATCATCTGCTGCAATGATGTACATGTCAAACGTCTTTATATTTCCTGAATATATATCGCAGCCTGGATGGATGAAACTAGATCCGGGGTCTTCAAACTCGTTCGATCTTCACTCTAAGTACAAGTCGATCCATGTGAGAATTGCGCTGAAGTCGAACATGGAAAGACATCGCTTGATTACCGGTCAATGATGTAAACCGTTAACAAGCGCGAGAGGAATCACCAATAATGATAATGACCCTCAAGGTACTGCAGTACAATTCACGTGGTGTGAATAAAGGACTTGGCGTTGAACACCATGCAAAATATTTCGGTCGAAGGTCATTGATGTATACCTGTCGCCGGAAGTGAGAAACTTGCCATTGAGGCATGCAAGCTTCAAAGTACTGAGGGGGTTGTTCCTAGATCAACTTCTTGGATAATGAGCTGAAGTCGACAAGAAGCGATCCGTCGAAGGAGGGCCTTAATGAATCCCACATCAGTGACACGGAACGGAGCTAATGATTTTAGTGGAGGTGAAAACAATCTGTGACATATGATTCAGGGTGGCGGTCATGAATGGATGAAGGATAATGTATGGCAGTGGATGGGACACGGTTGACTCTTCTTGAACAACATCTCTTGAACATATAACGACACTGATGCGATGGATCGGTAGCATTACCCCAAATGTGGATGGTTTGGCGAGACCGGTAAATGAAACAACCCAACCCGATGTGGTACAGAGGAAAAGTGTCATGTTCAAGAGCGACTTGCTACCATTAAAGCTTTGAGGTTCTCCCAATTTTTCCCCAGTCACATGGTGATGAGACCGGTAAATGAAACAACCCAACCCGATGTGGTACAGAGGAAAAGTGTCATGTTCAAGAGCGACTTGCTACCATTAAAGCTTTGAGGTTCTCCCAATTTTTCCCCAGTCATTTCTGACCAGTACCTCTTTATTTTTGTCAAGCTTGAGGAGGATAACATATGCTTGTTCTATAACCTGCCCTTCGGGCAAGCCCATCGCTATGTTTTAACGAGCTTAGCGATAAGGAAACTCGTTCTCGTCTAAAGACAAGTTTGTCGCTATTTAATCATTTTAATGAGTCTAACGACAAGGAAAACTCGGTCCTTTTCATTTTTAGAGAGTCTGAAAAGGTACAGAAAGTTAACTCCAAAATTCCTTTTTCGTCATCTAATTCCTTAAGTCCGAAAAAGTATAAAACAATACAGAAGGGATGAGTTTTCGATAACTTTAACGAGCCGAATAAAACAAGCGCTCGACCTTTTTGTGCAATAATCCCTCAGGTCCAAAAAGATTAAAATCTAGAGGAGGGATAGCTCTTCCGGTCCTTTTAACGAGCTGGAAGGCCAAAACTCGGCAATCTTTTCATATTTTACGAGTCAGTTGAAAAGAGCTCAAAGAAGACTCGTCTTTTGAGGAACGAGTGATAAACAGGGATAGCAGCAGATTCCAGGTACAGGTTGGAATTTTCCAATCACGGTAGTGTCACAAGGATGGCTAGGTGAAATCACTCCTCGCAGCTGTTCCTCAAAATGGGTAAACAATCATATGGAGGTGAACGATCGGCCAAATGACAGTGGAGGTGGCAGGTGCAAACACGACCAAGGCTTTTTATGGCTGATAAATTTACGATCACAGTGGTTATTTACCGAGATAGGTTCATTTTTTATTTAAAAATGAGCTTAAATTCTGGAAGAAACATTGCTCACTGCTTTTATTTATTTTTTAACGATCATGAAGACCGCGTTAAAACTGCTCGGATCTTGCGTTTATTTTTTAACGAGCATGAACTTTATGCTAAAACTGCTCGATTGTATGGTCAAATTTCGATTTTTTTACCATTACTAGCTTTTCTCTTTTCAAGGATAGTACTGCATTCTCAATTGCTGCAACAAACTTTGTTAGAAATGAATAATATTTGCATGAAAATGAGATTATAACCCTAATATTTCGCTTTGAACTACGTAAAAAGCCATTAAAAGGTGTTTTTACCTCTTATTTTACCATTTCATTTGCATTTGGTTTGTTGGAGCTCTGGAGGTGTCTCTTCCCCCTTGATTTTCACCAGCTGATTCCGGGAGATTCTGCGGACAATTTTCAACGCCGTCTGGACCAGGTAGGAGCTAAACCCTAACTCTTTCTTTTCATGGTTTCCTTTTTCAGTTTTGTGCCTGTTTCCCAGCTTTTCTGAGCCTCAGGGGTTTTTCCAGGGCGCCCTAACTTCAGCGCAGGTTCCCCATTCGAAACCTGCGCTGAATGTCAAGCTGCCTTAAGGCAGCCTGACCTTCAGCGCAGGTGGGACACTCTCTGCCTGCGTTGGGCTCAGAAAAATGAGTTTTTGGCTCATTTTTTGATGAATTTTCGCCAGTTTTTCACCAAATTCAGGAACTTACTCCTTCTTTTGTTTGCTTTGTAGGGAACTTTGAACAAAATGTCCCTTACGTGGCGAGAACGAGAACATGAAGAGGAGGACATGATTGCCCTCCATGACCCTGTCACGGTGAACGTGCTGCGGAACTGTGGCTTGCTGAAGTTTTTCCGTATCTCTAGCATGAGAGCACAGATCAATTTGATGTGGTATATGCTTGATGCTTGGGATCCTATTAACCAAGTATTCCAGATTAGGGGAAAGTCCATCCCCTTGACCATAGAGGACATGTACTTCTTGACTGGATTGTCAAGGCGAGGTGCCCCCATTTCCTTATCAGGTACGGCCCGGGGGACCGATTCCGTGAGAGATTATGTCTGCCAGTATTGCAGGGAAGGTTCCCAGCCGAGCAGAGACAGCAAGGTTGTTATCCGTGAGATTACTGACAGGTCTCTCAGGTCCATTCTGTATACCATTGGTAGGATGGCCGGTAGCGCAGCTCTACATGTTGCCAACAGATCTTATGTGCAGCACGCCTTGGAGTGTCTCCAACCGAAAGTATTCAACTGGTGTGATGCAGTACTTGTTCAGATGAAAAGTCAGTTGACCAAGGTGAAGGACGGGAAGCTAAAGAACTTTGGATTTGGTTCTATTCTGACTGCCTTCGCCTTGGAGAAAATCCCACTGATGCAGCCTCAGTATATTATACTCGACTTGCCTTCTCCGACCGAGCCACTCATGCAGAGGTGGGTCGATCACATGTCTAGGCATGCTGGTCAACCTCAGATTACTTTTACTGATGCCTTCTTCAGGTGGTTCGAGCGCCAGGAGATGGTCTTTTCCGAGTATCCATATGTGGGTATGGATTTTTGAGGTGATCCGGATTTGGTGTTACCGGATGGCGAACAGTGGGGCGCTATTGGTAGACTTTTGACCATATCACTGTTTACTATTTTATTCATGTTGCTGTGCTTTATTCTATCAAGACTTTTAATCATACCCTTGGGTGCATGAAGATGTTGGTCCTGTTCGTCCAGTAGTTCGTCCGAGACGGCCAGTTGCTGCCCCGGCAGTGGAGCCTGCTAGGAGAGCTATTCTTCGTGACCTTGACGATACTGAGACCCTTACAGCTGTGCAGGAGCAGGTTGAGAGCCTTACTCTCGGTATTCCCGATGTGAGGATTGATGAGTTACCTTTACAGCTGCAGCGACACACTACTGGTGTGCCTAGACGATGGACTCGTCTCTTGCGCATGATTGCACAGGCCGTGACGTGCTATCATGAGCACCACTAGGCTAGGGTGCCCCCTAGCATCTTTTTGAGTTTTAGGTCATATGACCAATTTTTTCTTGGTTACAGAACATTATGTATGAACTATAAACAGCTTAAATATATTTTGATTTTCGAGTTTTATTATGGTTGAGTTATATGATCCATATGTACAATCTTTGATGATGTGTCCTTTTTATAAATGTTGCAAATGTCTATCTAACACATAGTTTGCTAATGAGTCAGTTAATGTGTTTAAGTTTCTGGAAATATGTTGATATTGAATTGAATCAAATTGTCTTTCCAAGATCTTAACCCTTAGGAACATGCGATAAATAGCTGGATTGCGAACAGAATATATACCATTGAGTTGTAGTATTACGAGCTGTGAGTCTAGCCTAACAATTAGTCGGTGTATGCCACGTGTGATGGCATCAGAGAGTAGTTCTATCAATGCGCTATACTCAGCGATGTTATTCGTTGATTGCCCAATACACACACCTCTGAAACTTACTAACTCGCCGCTTGGATCAAAAATGGCCCAGGCTGCGGAGGATAGGTTCCGCGAACTACGACTCGCTCCGTCGGCATATCCAACACATGTCTCCAGAAGGTTCGACATCTGCAACAAATGGAAAAGGTGGATCAATCGACCAGAACAAATACTTTAGCGAAAACAAAATACAACAAAAGCATGCAGGTTACTATTTAAGCATAGTAACGCTTGAGGTACAGCCCATTACGGGGTTGCGCCAGTGGAATTCCGTCATAATCCATTAACTCATAGGCTCCTTTTGCTAACACCCTTTTAACAATATAGGAGCCCATCCATAAGGAATTAAATTTACCTGCTCCCAATTTATCGGATTCTTGGTCATAAAGCAAGACCAAATCACCTTCTGAGAAGACACGGGGTTTGACATTTTTGTCGAACTGAGCCTTGACTCGTTTCTTATGGGCCTCGTTAGCCAAAGTGGCGTCACGACGGGTTTCGTCCAATTGGATTAATTCCAAGAAACGAGCCTCTTCTTCTGAAGTTTCGGGGAGGAGATCAATTGCGAGTTTAAGCGACGAAATTTCGCACTGGATTGGCAAGACTGCCTCCAGGCCATACACCAGCTGAAAAGGTGTGAACCCGGTTGCATTCTTTACCGACGTTCGGTAAGCCCACAAAGCCGAGTACAGGATTAGGTGCCACCTTCTTTTATGAACTCCGATCATCTTTTGCAACATACGCTTCAGGACCTTGTTGATTGCTTTAACTTGTCCATTGGCTTGCGGATAATACGGGGTAGAGCTGTCGTGAGATAGCCCTAGTTTGGCAGCTAATTCGACCATCATGTGATTGCGGAAATGCGATCCATGATCTGTAACTATACCCTGTGGTACGCCGAACCTGGCGACTACATGATTGAAAAAGAAAAGGGAAGCTGTTTCACCAGTGTTATCCAATGTAGGCATCGCCTCGACCCATTTGGTAAAATAGTCAACAACGACTATAATATACCCATGCCCCCCGGTCGAGGTGGGGTTACATTGCATGAAATCGATGCCCCACTTGGCGAAGGGCCCAACAACAACTATCGGCTGTAAAGGTGCGGGTGGTCGTCTGGTTTTGCTATCAAAAATTTGACAAGCATGGCAACTTCTGACTGTGATTATGCAATCTTTGAACATGGTTGGCCAGAAGTATCCTGCTCGTAAGATTTTTTGTGCTGTTGCATATCCAGATTGATGCCCCCCACACGCGCCTAAATGACATTCATTCAGGGCTTTTTCGGCCTCTTCATGGGTAAGGCACCTCCTCAGAACTGTATCGATACCACGACGGTAAAGTGTATCACCGACGATCATGTAGTCTTTTGCTTGATATCGTATACGTTTTTGTTCAGAGTGAGAGGTGTTTGGCTTGAATTTTTGGGTTTGGAGATAAACTATGATATCTCCATACCACTCATTGCTTGTAAATATCAGAAACAAACTTTCATCCACGATTGACTCTTCTGATGTTTTATCGTTGGACGACGATGGGAGATCGCATAATAATTCTGCGAAAACTAGAGCTTTCTTTGATTTGGATTTCACAAATTCCAGATCAAACTCTTGAAGGATCGCTATCCATTTTGAATATTTGCCCCCCAGAAACTGTCGCGACAGTATATAAGTCATGGGGTTGCAATCTGACAAGATGGTAGTTTTCCGAAAGAGGACATAATGTCGAAACCTTTGAATCGCTTGAACAGCTGCAAGCGCTAGTTTTTCAACATAAGAATATTTACTTTCTGTATCATTTAAGTTTTTACTTAAATAATAGATAGGATGTTCAATTCCATCGACTTCTTGAACTAAAACCATCGCAATGGTCGTATCTGTTGCAGCCAGATACAGGTTAAAATCTCTTTGATAGTCTGGGGCGTACATTAATGATGCTTTTACTAGACAATCTTTCAGAGCATCAAAGGAAGCTTTCGCCACCTAGTCCCAGACGAAAGGTACATCTTTTTTCAAAAGACGAGTATAACCTTTAGCAAGTTCTGCGTAATTTGGAATGAACCTCCTCAGAAAGTTCGCTTTCCCTTGGAGTTTCTAAATCTGAAGCAAATTTGAAGGTGGAGGAAAATTAATGATTGCCTGAACCTTGCAGGGGTCGAGACGAATCCCATCCTTAGAGACTACAAAGCCAAGCAAACGACCAGAACTAATGCAAAACACACATTTGTGCGGATTTAGTCTTATCTTGTAGTGTCGGCAACGTAGAAATATTGCTCTTAAATGCTGCGAATGATCAGTCCGCTTTCGCGAATGAGCCGGAATATCGTCGAGATAAGGTTGAACAATGTTCTTGATGTCATGGAAGGCATAATTCATTGCCCTCTGAAACGTTGCCCCTGCGTTCTTTAAACCAAAGGGTAATTTTCGATAAGCGAATGTGCCCCACGGACAAATAAATGCAGTCTTTGACTGGTCCTGTGGGCGGATATTTATTTGATTATACCTGGAAAATCCATCCATAAATGAAAAGATTTCACATCCGGCGCATTCATCAATTATCTGGTCGATGAAGGGTGTAGGCTAGTTGTCCTTCGGACAAGCTTGGTTTACATCCCTATAATCAACACACACTCTAATCGTCCCTTGTTTCTTCATAACAGGGACAATATTCGATACCCAATCGGTTAGAGGAACCGGGTAGATGAATCCAGCATGGAGAAGTTTTTCAACTTCTGCCTTAATGGCAGCGGCTTTCTTGGGGTGCACCTGCCGAAGCCGTTGTCTTACTGGTTTGACATCAGGATACATTTTAATTTCATGTTCAACGATACTCGAGTCAATGCCTGACATTTCATCATATGACCAAGCAAAGACATCTCTGAATTCACGAAAAAGAGCGTTATATATTTCCAGTTCTGAAGGGGAACAACCTTTGCCGACATAAATATTCTCTACAACATCTGTTTTAGTCGAGATATTTATGGCTATAGTCTCTTCAATATTGGATAAGTTTTGCTCAGAATCCACCGTATTTACAGTATTTGTTAGGAATTCAAAAACTGAAGGGTGATAAAGGTCACTTTGAGTATCTTCTTCATATTCCGGAAGAAGGGAACGATGGTGGTGATCATTCCATGGTGCCCCCTCAATCAACATTGATTGTAATATTCCTTCGTCAGTCCCATGTACTTTCGACCAAGGATCTAATGGGGTTCCATGTTATCTAGACCTATCTACCCAAACGCTTGACGAGCGTTGATTTGGGTTCGCCTCCCATGCTTGAAACATTGATTGCTACAATATTTCTAAAGGGCTTGGGGGCAAAACAATTGCATGATCCATGTTGACTTTGTCTTTTGCGACCTTCGTGGAAGATATCATGTTGCAGGTTGCTACAAACGGTATATTTCCCATGTAAATAGGAGGTAGTAGCGCGAAAGTTCCCATCAATGTGGGGTCTTTCAATAATCCTACTCCGATATCTTGAAGCGAATGGTTGCTTTCATGGATCATGGGAATGCTTCCTGTAACTTGTGAACCATTAGGGAGGAAGTTTTGTTGGTTGACGACCGTAATCCCTCCTTCAAACGGGAATGCGACCTTCCTAAAATAAGTCGACACAACAGCTGCCATGGCATAAATCCATGGTCTACCCAGTAGGATGTTATAGTCAAGATTTCCATCAATGACCTCAACATCAATTTCTATTGTTTTTCCTCCTAGTTCAACCTTCAAGTTATTAAGGATACCATACGGTGTATAAGTCCTTCCGTCGAAAGCTTTTAATGTTGTCGAAGATCGCGACAAGGTTGGAGATCCTAAAGTTTTCCAGCAACTCATCGACATAATACATGTTGATGCTCCTTCATCAATAATTGTTCTGTGAACAGTTTTGTTGAGGGCTTTCACTTGAATAAGGAAAGCTAACTGAGCTGGTAACTGAGGATCGTATCCTTTGTGATCAAAGGATACAAGATTGGAATCCTTAGGATCAACCCCACCAATTGCTAATAACAATGCCTGCCTTTGGGATGGACAATTTTGTAGTACCTCAAGAGTCGACATAGCGGATGGCGATTGTGCCAAATCTTCCACTATGTTATAATGTTGCGCCGCTCTGGCGTGAGGATTAAATGTCGACTTGTGTACTACACCCTTTGGCGGTTTTATTGTTAATTCAGGAATGATGGGTGTTACAACTTCTGTCAAAGTTGTTGTCGAACTACTTGGTTGATCTTTACCTTTGTCGTTTGACAGCTGAGGATTCCCGTAATCTTTGTTCCTTGTCGAAATCAAAGCATCATTCTGCTGTTTTGAGATCGACAACATAAGTACTTGCGACGGGGAAGCATTTCCACTATCAACCAGATTTTGACCTGGGTTGGGAAATGGATCAGTTAACACAACTGAGGTTTGGGAACTTTTAAAGAACCTCTTTAACTCAGCTTTGAATGGGCAATTCTTTGTGTTATGGTCCTCATCATCACATATCTGACATGGATAATTTTGTTTCCCCTTCCCAGGAGGGTTTGAAGAATTTTTTCCAGGAGATGATTCACCCTGTTTCTTCTTCTTCCCTTTGTTTTGCTTCTTCTTGCTTCCTGGTTGATTGGTTTCTTTGCCTTTATCTGTTGATAAGGCATTTACTTCCGAAGCAAGAATTTCTTCTTTTTCATTTTGATCCGAATTCTTACGGGCTTTCTTTGCCGAAGCCTTTATCGATTTCGCATTTTCCGTGCTAATCACGCCATCACCGGCATGAGAGTCACTATTGGATTTAGGAGGAGGAGGAATTGAAAATTCCGGTCTAGGAGCGTCAGGTATTTTGTTGTAGAGCGTGCTGGACTGAGTATAAACTAAGTCCAAATACTGTGCACGAGCGATAACTTGCTCCTCTGTTACAACTCCCCCTTTTGCCACATCTTCCGTTATAGCAGGAAGTAACGACTTTATAAACCACTCAGCTAACAGCTGATCGGGAACGTATGTTTTCACCATCCTACGACGACGACGCCACTCATGTATATGATCAGATATATGGGTGGCAGTTGTCTGCTTGAAGTTGGTTAATATTTCTGTTCCTGTTTCATACCTTATTGGTAATTGAAAATGGGTTAAGAAAGTTGTGGATAGGGAACTAAAATTGTCGAAAGAGGCTCTAGGTAACTCAATATACCATTTAGCCGTTGGACCTGTCAATGTCCTCTGAAAAAGGCGAAGTCTTATCGAATCGTTGTTTAGGGTGTTCGACGAACACCACGGATGAAAAGTCATCACGTGATTCGATGGGTCTTCACCTGGATTTCCATTGAATTTAGGAATGTCAGATGGAAGTTTATGAGGAATCGCTGGCCACCAAGGGGCATAAGCAATCAGATCGTTGGTTAACCGGTGTAAATCGGGTAACTCTAAAGTTGCCACGAATGGTAACTGTTGATTCAGGTTAGGCGAAGCATAACCAGGGTATGATGGAATCGCTTGAGCAGTGGGCCTTTGCATACCAGCATAATGTAATTGATGTTGGTATGACTGATACGGTTGATGGACTTGACCACTGTAAAGTGGTTGGTTTTGACCGTTTTGGATATACGGTTGTCCACTGTTTGCAAAGATCTGCTACTCAGAACCTTGATATACCTACTGGAATTGCGGTTGTTGGTATTGCACAAGCCATGGTTGTGAAGCCATGTTCTGTTGTGCTATGCTAACCGTTGGACCAAGGTGTGGGGTAATTGTACCCGTTTGGACCTGTGTTGCCCCACCAGTTGGCGATTGTGGTTGTGACCCATGTTCAAGGGGCTGTTGCACTACAACCTGAGAAATCTGAGGTTGACATGCAACAGGCATCGCTTGAACTTGTGACACTGTTACAATAGCCGGTGTGGTCGGGATGTTCGTCATAGGTACACACTGTTGCATAGAATATACAATCCTTGGTTGTTGAGGTAGCATAGGTACCCAACTACTTGATGAAATTCCAGTATAACCTGAATACTGTTGTGAACTCATGTATGGGTACCCTCCCGGAGGGGGTAATGAAAGGGCATACTGCCCCCCATACGGTACCAATCCAGAACTCAAGGGGATTGCTTGTCCTTGGGGACTGGATTGCCCAAATTGACCTCCAAATGGATCAATTTGGCGAGTCTTAACATAAGAGTTGTCGGATATTACTCCGGATGAACAAACTGGAACATACCACACTGTCGAAACAGTCCCTTGGTGGACTCCTTCTAGCTGTTGTGAGATAGTTGGGACAGATGGTATGCCGGCAAACATTGTCGGAGTGACGGCAGGGGCTTCTGTTGTCGCTGTGTCATTTGACACAGTCCTAGATGATGACGGTTGTTCAGACATTTTAAGTCTATCCAATAGATTGCCTAGCGATTCTACAGGAACCTCCACTTGTGGTGGATTAACTTCTGATGAAGGAAATAGAGTGACCCCGACTCCAAAATGAGTTTGAGTACTTTCTTGCGGATCCTCTGCAATTTCCTCTATCGCAATCAAACCCAGTGGAAGAGGAAGACCGTCAGGTCCATAAAATATTTCTGGTGCCGAAGAAGTGGTTGTTTCGACAGCGACAGTTGTTTGAGGAACAAAACTCTCTGGACCGGTTACAGATGGAACTGGTTCAGTTACACAAGTATTTGCCCCCAGACTAGGATCAGTATTACTGTCCTTCTGCGACTGTTGAACTTCTTCTATAGAGGCAGGGTTTCCAGAAATGTTTGGAGTAACCGGAACCTCAGATGTAGTTGGAACACTTGTTCTAACTTTTATAGGAGATTTTGAACCGGTTAAACGAGTCCGCTTTGTCCGTACTGTTTTCGATTCCGGAGACAAAGACGGTTGACTCGTAAGCCTCCGCGAACGACGGGGTTTCAATTGACTTTCTTCCACGATTGCGGATTACTCGATCAACCAAAATATTAAAAGGGGAAATTTGTGTTTCCGAATTGAATGAATTTTATTAGACGCTTTTAGACACAACTTGCTTTTTCACTTTTTAAGAGTCGAGAAAAAGCTAAAGATGACTCTAGTCTCCTTCGATGTTTTAACGAGCCCGAAGTGACAAATGCTCGGATGGACTTTTTCAGTTATAGAGTTTGAAAAAGGCCAAAAGAAACTGCTCTGGAGATCTAGGCAGAGGGTGTGCCAAACCTTTCGCAAAACCACAGAATACGTTTTACGGTACGGGTGGTCGATCTTCGTGAATGCTGTGTTCACTGCATTGCGATCAGTAGGGCGGCCGACACGGCTTCCTAAGGATAAAAGATATATACCTATAGGGGTCTCCCAATATATACGCGACGGTACGTGGGAGCACAAGTCCGTATTGATACTTATCACTTCACCGTGGAGGAATCACACAACCACTCAACGCTAAGATATCACGTTTAACGACGCCGAAACACGTCTCTAGCTTAGACCTCTATGTGTTTGCGTTATGTTTCAAAGCGTTGTTATGTAAATTCAATTCATTTTAAGTTGATCTTGTTTAGTAGTTTGCCTTTATGGATCACCACGAGATGTATGGTACAACTCCTAAATGCAGTCTAAGATGATAAGCAAGCTTTTCAATCTTTCAACTTTGAAAATCTTAACTACTGAGGGAAAAGAAAGACATCATCTTTTCACACAGATCATAGAGCACACACTAATGCAATTTTCCCTAAATCAACATACAAGCTATCAAAATGCACATGCACAATGCAGGTATTTCTTTTCTCTTTCTTAATGTTGATGTACTACAAAAAGAAAGATGTTGTATAACTTTGAATTCAATTTCAAGTGAAAGCAAACAAGCTTTTGTCCAAAATCAAAAGACACCTTAAGATTTACTTGTTTCGACACTAGAAATACATAAATTCAAACCATATGACGAAAGAAAAAGCTCAATCAGTTATGAACAGCAAACAAACTAACTCTTAAGATCAAAACGACACTTATCACAGGTCTAGATCTAAGAGGCCACATCAAGACTAGTTCACTTTCGTTATGGGAAACTGCAAATGATATAAGAAATACACAAAGAAAAAATACAGTTTCTTTATACAACCGAGGCGGAATAGTGACAAAGAAAGGTGGTTTCAGATAGGTACATTGACTGATAACAGGCTGCAAAAACAAGGATGAAAACAGGGCAATAGAAAGCAGAGAACCCCAGTTGCACAAGGCAAAACTGGTTCAGCGCAGGTAGTACACTGTCAGTTTGACATTCAGCGCAGGTAGCCCCTTCGGGACCTGCGATGAAATGCAGACTGCCTTCACAGTGCCTGCAATGAAGAGAGAAACTCTCGTTTCTCTTGGTTTCCAGGTTACAGATTGCTCAAAAATCAACAGTTTTTGGCCAAATCAAAGCTATCAATCAAGTACACACTAAAGGATGATTAGGAGGATGAAAAGCTATCACTAAGAGCTGTTCAGAGTCCTTGTGGATCAGCTCTTCAAATCATAAACATGCCCAGAAACTGAGCTAGAGTAGCTGCCCTCTACTTTGCATTTGAAAGATCCAAATGCAGTTCGATTCGGTACTCCCTATGTTTAGGAAATGAATAGCAAAAACACAAACAACCAACAAGATACGATCCCCAGTGGAGTCGCCAATTTGTTGTTGGGAAAAGTATCCAATACGGAATGACCCTATCCCACTCTAAGGGTGATAGTACCTCAGCAACAACCGAAGCAAAGCTATCTAAGGTTTCTTCTTTATGAAAGTAAAATAAGGGAGAAAGAGATCCACTAACCGATGTCTTTCGCTAATGGTTGATCCAATCTTCTCTCCTTGCTACTTGCTCCTAGCTCCTTGCTCTTTCACTGGCCCAGCTACACCAAGATCCTGCAAAATGGCAAGCGAGGGAAACTACAAGAAGCATACATTCATAATTGATTCAAGGATTAGAATAAATCAAATACACAAGCATAACAATACATCATTGAGATACATGCATATAGAAGAACCTCAAATGATTTATTAATGGAAGAAGTAAAGTTCAAGAAGTGATACAACCATAAAAGGCCCAATCCAGCATCACCTTCCCAGCAGAAAGAAATCTCCTCTTCACCTCCTTCAAAGCAAATCACCCAATAGTTCTAAACTCAAACCAACAGCACTTCCTTACATTCACAAGATTCCCGCCTCCCTAGAGCTCATAAGAGAGCTCTATATATAGGAGTTTTGGAGAAAGGATGAGTCAGCTTGAGGCTGGCATGAAGCTGACTAGTGTCCTCTCGCACTTCAGTTATTCTTCAGTTCTTGAGTCCACTTGGAGGTTCTTGCTTCCACTTGGAGATCTAGACCCTCTTACTCATCACCAGTCGAATTCCTTGATCCAAGTGTCATTTTGGAAGCTTCCTGGGCATTGACACCTTGAGGAATGGCTGTGCCACTTGTCCAAACTCGCCCAACGCAGGTAGCCTTCTTTGCAGTTGACATTCAGCGCAGGTAGACAGTGGAGCAGTTGACATTCAGCGCAGATGCTCAGTGGAGCAGTTGACATGATCCAAAATTGCCTTGTTTTTTAGTGTTTTCAGGTGGAGAACTGCTATTCAGTGCTGTGGTTTGCTGACCTTGTTCCTCTAGGGGTAGGAACAACATGTTTAGGGACTTTGGATCCCTTAGATTATGGACATTTCATGCTTCATGCTGTAAGGCACAAAAATGTCTATAACAAGGTGGATGAAACGTACCATAACGAAGCAGTTCTCAAAGCGTGTGTTCAACCATGGATTGATGAAACCTTCATAATCACGAAAAATATTGAAGGGAAGCTCATGCACATTCAGGGGATGCATGCGTAGATGCAGGGTAGCATGTCGGATACAGAAGTCTCAGAAGAACAGATACAACAGGTTCAACAAGCAGCAGCTCAGTGTGTTGCAGGCATCAGGACTGTTCGGGACCAGTTGGAGGGACTCCGCACCAAGATCACTGCTCCGACAGAGTGACTCGAGGGTGAGTCGTGATGTTTGTGTTGGGGGCCTGTTGGGTATGGAATCCGCTCACAACATGTTTTGGGGCTCAAAGCCCAAGTTTTGAGCGATATTATTGTAAAGCTCCATGAATTGCGGGCGCGAAACGTATGTAAGATTCATATGACTATTCGACCTAAGTTTGAATGTAATGTCAGCCTACCCATGGTCCACGTACCATGGGATTGTATAAATAGAGTGAGGCTCTAAGTTGTAAAGAGATTATCATGATCATAATAGAATCTAATGGAGAGAATAAGATAGCAAAGCATAGAAGAAGAGTCTAAGTGTGTCTTGGGTCGTAGTAGTAGGAATATGCTTTGCAGCTGAGTGCCCAGAGGCCTAGTAGAGTTCGCAACTGAGTGCGCGGACCCCTACAGCTAAGTGTGCAGGGCGGAATAGAGTCTGTAACTGAAGGAAGAGAATAATAAAGAGAAGTTTTATTTGAATTCCGCATATCTGTTCTTGAGTTATTACATGTTTGATATCATTTGCAATTATACTATTTATTTACTGCTCACACTTGGATGAATTGTGAATATTGCTAAGAATAAATGAAAGCGTACAAATAAGCTAAGTTAATCAACTAATATTGGATTATTAGTAAGGACTTGGGTAATAACACTGTTCGACCTCTGAGTAGGGCTGCACGAAGGCAACATCACAAGCTACGAGGTACAGGTAAGTGCACGTAGCGACGTGTGCGCAGGGTCAAACCACGAACCCCTTGAAACCATCAAACATTTCCAAGGTGTGGAAACCTGGTTCTAGCACCCTCCCATACTACTTTGGGTGAGACCTTAGTCCATGCTCTATGGAATGTTGTTGAAAGGGCCAATAGTATTGGGATTTGTTTGACTAAATCACCTCTGAACTTGGGTCAGGCCCCAACAAGCCAACACTTAGGATTTAGGTTTTATGGTTTATAACACTTTAGTAAATTCCTTTAATAAACACTTAAAAATAAGTTACACAGTGCTTGTCAAAATTTTATAAAATTCTTAGGGTTTAGGGTTTATAACACTTCAATAAATTCTTTTAATAAGCACTTAAAAAAAGTTACAAAACGTTTTTTAAAATGTTATAAAATTCTTAGAGTTTAGGTTTTAGGGTCTATAACACTTTAATAAATGCTTTAATTAGACAGACCCCTCGTCGTTGGCCCATCCTCGCTATCCAACCCAACTATTATGGGAGGCAATCCTTCTCCACTGAACAAGGTATCAGGCACTGAATATTCGAAAGTTAAGTATTGTCTTTCTTTCAAGGACAAGTGAAATGTCTCTATGCGAGCTCATATATAATAACTAGAGAGCCAATAACAAAGGGAATAAAAGTGATCGAACAAATAAGAAATAAGGAGATCTGAGTGGTAAAGAGATGTGGTGCTATATCTGTTTTTACCTCAAATTATCCACCTTGCTAGATGTGGTGCTGCTTCCTAGAAAGGAACATCTATTGAGGCTAAATAGGTAGAGAAGCAAATGGTACAAACAAGGAAAGAGACTCCGTCAGATATGATATTTGACAATTCGACCTGATCAGTTATGTTCAGACAGACATGCATTTATAGAGCCCAGTCCACTTATCTACCTTTAGGATTTGAGTTAGCATTCAAATTAACTACTTTTAAGTTAGCACTAGCGTCAACTAATGACACCTTGAACTCCAATACGAATCATCTGAAATCACTACACGAATAATATATCGAACTCCCATAAGACTCCATCCAAGCTATTAGGGTTTAGGGTTTATAACACTTTGGAAAATGATTTTAATAAAAAATTAAGAAAAGGTTACAAAATGCTTGTCAAAATGTTATAAAATGATTAGGGTTTAAAATTTTATAAAATTCTTAGGGTTTAGGGTTTAAAATGTTATAAAATGCTTAGGTTTTAGGGTTTAGGGCTTACGGTTTATGGTTTATAGCACTTTAGTAAATGCATTTAATAAACACTTAAAAAAAGTTACAAAACACTTTGTAAAATATTATAAAATGCTTAGGGTTTAAAAAAAATATACAATGCTCAAGGTTTAGGGTTTAGGGTTTATAACACTTTATAAAATGCTTTTAATAAACACTTTAAAAAAGTTACAAAATGCTTGTTAAAATGTCATAAAATGTTGAGGGTTTAGGGTTTAGGGTTTGAAATGTTATAAAATGTTTAGGGTTTGAAATTTTATAAAATGCTTAGGGTTTAGGGTTTATATCACTTTAGTAAATGCTTTTAATAAACACTTAAAAAATGTTACAAAATGCTTTTTAAAATTTTATAAAATGCTTAGGGTTTATGGTTTACGTTTTAGGGCTTATAACACTTTAGTAAATGCTTTTAATAAAAACTTATAAATTTTTACAATATGCTTGTTAAAATGTTCTAAAATTCTTAGGGTTTAGAGTTTAGGATTTAAAATGATATAAAATGCGTATGGTTTAGAATTTAGGGTTTAGGGTTTATAACACTTTAGTTAATTGTGATTGGCAAATTCCAACCTGTACCTGGAATCAGCTGTTATCCCTGTTTATCACTCGTTCCTCAAAAGACGAGTCTTCTTTAAGCTCTATTCATTTGGGAATTTCAATATCTTGTGTAATTTTACCTCAAGTTTGATTTAAACCAGGGATAACAAGGATAACTCATCATTTTTCTAGTTTCATCATGATTCTCTTTTAAGTGTTTATCCCTAGTGTCACTTGGAGTGTTATAAAAACCCTTAAAAAAACACTTAAAAAAGCGATAAAACACTTTTTAAAATGTTATAAAATTCTTAGGGATGCTAGTGACCTAATTAGTGCTACTCTAGTTTACTAGGGACTCACTTTAGGGGACGATTTCTGACACTGCCGTGATTGGAAAATTCCAACCTGTACCTGGAATCAGCTGTTATCCCTGTTTATCACTCGTTCCTCAAAAGACGAGTCTTCTTTAACATCTATTCATTTGGGAATTTCAATATCTTGTGTAATTTTACCTCAAGTTTGATTTAAACCAGGGATAACAGGGATAACTCATCATTTTTCTAGTTTCATCAATAACTCATGAACATAATGTTATTGATGAAACTTGAGGAAAAATGATTCTCCCTAGTTTCATCATGATTCTTTTTTAAGTGTTTATCCCTAGTGTCACTTGGAGTGTTATAAAAACCCTTAAAAAAACACTTAAAAAAACGATAAAACACTTTTTAAAATGTTATAAAATTCTTAGGGACACTAGTGACCTAATTAGTGCTACTCTAGTTTACTAGGGACTCACTTTAGGGGACGATTTCTGACACTGCCGTGATTGGAAAATTCCAACATGTACCTGAAATCAGCTGTTATCCCTGTTTATCACTTGTTCCTCAAAAGACGAGTCTTCTTTAAGCGCTATTCATTTGGGAATTTCAATATCTTGTGTAATTTTACCTCAAGTTTGATTTAAACCAGGGATAACAGGGATAACTCATCATTTTTCTAGTTTCATCATGATTCTCTTTTAAGTGTTTATCCCTAGTGTCACTTGGAGTGTTATAAAAACCCTTAAAAAAACACTTAAAAAAGCAATAAAACACTTTTTAAAATGTTATTAAATTCTTAGGGACACTAGTGACCTAATTAGTGCTACTCTGGTTTACTAGGGACTCACTTTAGGGGACGATTTCTGACACTGCCATGATTGGAAAATTCCAACCTGTACCTGGAATCAGCTATTATCCCTGTTTATCACTCGTTCCTCAAAAGACGAGTCTTCTTTAAGCTCTATTCATTTGGGAATTTCAATATCTTGTGTAATTTTACCTCAAGTTTGATTTAAACCAGGGATAACAGGGATAACTCATCATTTTTCTAGTTTCATCAATAACTCATGAACATAATTAATAAATATTTTTTTTATTATTATTATTAATAGAGATCATGGACCAATCGGGTGTTAATTATGTTCATGAGTTATTGATGAAACTAGAAAAATGATGAGTTATCCCTGTTATCCCTGGTTTAAATCAAACTTGAGGTAAAATTACACAAGATATTGAAATTCCCAAATGAATAGAGCTTAAAGAAGACTCGTCTTTTGAGGAACGAGTGATAAACAGGGATAACAGCTGATTCCAGGTACAGGTTGGAATTTTCCAATCACGGCAGTGTCAGAAATCGTCCCCTAAAGTGAGTCCCTAGTAAATTAGAGTAGCACTAATTAGGTCACTAGTGTCCCAACTGACTGTTTACTCACTATTAGTTCCTGAATCTAATAGTGAGTATAATAGTGTTGACTAATTTATCTAATTTATGGTGATAATTTATTGATTTCACTGTATCCAGGGCATGGACTCAAGCAAAAGGAAATCAAAAATGAAGGTTGAAAACGATCAAAACATTAAATCGAACGTGAAATCAAGGAAGAATTTTGTCTGATTGAGGTAACTTACAATCAGACAGTCACGATATGTTCTAGACATGACGTGATCCGACGGTTCATTCTTTCCTCAGTATTACCGACACTTGATCCGTGGCTTAACACCCGATTGGTCCATGATCTCTATTAATAATAAAAAAAAATAATTATTTATTAATTATGTTGATGAGTTATTGATGAAACCAGAAAAATGATTCTCTTTTAAGTGTTTATCCCTAGTGTCACTTGGAGTGTTATAAAAACCCTTAAAAAAACACTTAAAAAAGCGATAAAACACTTTTTAAAACGTCATAAAATTCTTAGGGACACTAGTGACCTAATTAGTGCTACTCTAGTTTACTAGGGACTCACTTTAGGGGACAATTTCTGACACTGCCGTGATTGGAAAATTCCAACCTGTACCTGGAATCAGCTGTTATCCCTGTTTATCACTCGTTCCTCAAAAGACGAGTCTTCTTTAAGCTCTATTCATTTGGGAATTTCAATATCTTGTGTAATTTTACCTCAAGTTTGATTTAAACCAGGGATAACAGGGATAACTCATCATTTTTCTAGTTTCATCAATAACTCATGAACATAATTAATAAATAATTTTTTTTTTTATTATTAATAGAGATCATGGACCAATCGGGTGTTAATTATGTTCATGAGTTATTGATGAAACTAGAAAAATGATGAGTTATCCCTGTTATCCCTGGTTTAAATCAAACTTGAGGAAAAATTACACAAGATATTGAAATTCCTAAATGAATAGAGCTTAAAGAAGACTCGTCTTTTGAGGAACGAGTGATAAATAGGGATAACAACTGATTCCAGGTACAGGTTGGAATTTTCCAATCACGGCAGTGTCAGAAATCGTCCCCTAAAGTGAGTCCCTAGTAAACTAGAGTAGCACTAATTAGGTCACTAGTGTCCCTAAGAATTTTATAACATTTTAAAAAGTGTTCTATCGCTTTTTTAAGTGTTTTTTTAAGGGTTTTTATAACACTCCAAGTGACACTAGGGATAAACACTTAAAAGAGAATCATTTTTCTAGTTTCATCAATAACTCATGAACATAATTAATAAATAATTATTTTTACGTGTTATTGAAATGTTATTGATGAAACTTGAGGAAAAATGATTCTCTTTTAAGTGTTTATCCCTAGTGTCACTTGGAGTGTTATAAAAACCCTTAAAAAAACACTTAAAAAAGCGATAAAACACTTTTTAAAATGTTATAAAATTCTTAGGGACACTAGTGACCTAATTAGTGCTACTCTAGTTTACTAGGGACTCACTTTAGGGGACGATTTCTGACACTGCCGTGATTGGAAAATTCCAACCTGTACCTAGAATCAGCTGTTATCCCTGTTTATCACTCGTTCCTCAAAAGACGAGTCTTCTTTAAGCTCTATTCATTTGGGAATTTCAATATCTTGTGTAATTTTACCTCAAGTTTGATTTAAACCAGGGATAACAGGGATAACTCATCATTTTTCTAGTTTCATCAATAACTCATGAACATAATGTTATTGATGAAACTTGAGGAAAAATGATTCTCTTTTAAGTGTTTATCCCTAGTGTCACTTGGAGTGTTATAAAAACCCTTAAAAAAACACTTAAAAAAGCGATAAAACACTTTTTAAAATGTTATAAAATTCTTAGGGACACTAGTGACCTAATTAGTGCTACTCTAGTTTACTAGGGACTCACTTTAGGGGACGATTTCTGACACTGCCGTGATTGTAAAATTCCAACCTGTACCTGGAATCAGCTGTTATCCCTGTTTATCACTCGTTCCTCAAAAGACGAGTCTTCTTTAAGCTCTATTCATTTGGGAATTTCAATATCTTGTGTAATTTTACCTCAAGTTTGATTTAAACCAGGGATAACAGGGATAACTCATCATTTTTCTAGTTTCATCAATAACTCATGAAAATAATTAATAAATATTTTTTTTTTTTATTATTAATAGAGATCATGGACCAATCGAGTGTTAATTATGTTCATGAGTTATTGATGAAACTAGAAAAATGATGAGTTATCCCTGTTATCCCTGGTTTAAATCAAACTTGAGGAAAAATTACACAAGATATTGAAATTCCCAAATGAATAGAGCTTAAAGAAGACTCGTCTTTTGAGGAACGAGTGATAAACAGGGATAACAACTGATTCCAGGTACAGGTTGGAATTTTCCAATCACGGCAGTGTCAGAAATCATCCCCTAAAGTGAGTCCCTAGTAAACTAGAGTAGCACTAATTAGGTCACTAGTGTCCCTAAGAATTTTATAACATTTTAAAAAGTGTTTTATCGCTTTTTTAAGTGTTTTTTTAAGGGTTTTTATAACACTCCAAGTGACACTAGGGATAAACACTTAAAAGAGAATCATTTTTCTAGTTTCATCAATAACTCATGAACATAATTAATAAATAATTATTTTTACGTGTTATTGAAATGTTATTGATGAAACTTGAGGAAAAATGATTCTCTTTTTAAGTGTTTATCCCTAGTGTCACTTGGAGAGTTATAAAAACCCTTAAAAAAACACTTAAAAAAGCGATAAAACACTTTTTAAAATGTTATAAAATTCTTAGGGACACTAGTGACCTAATTAGTGCTACTCTAGTTTACTAGGGACTCACTTTAGGGGACGATTTCTGACACTGCCGTGATTGGAAAATTCCAACCTGTACCTGGAATCAGTTGTTATCCCTATTTATCACTCGTTCCTCAAAAGACGAGTCTTCTTTAAGCTCTATTCATTTGGGAATTTCAATATCTTGTGTAATTTTACCTCAAGTTTGATTTAAACCAGGGATAACAGGGATAACTCATCATTTTTCTAGTTTCATCAATAACTCATGAACATAATGTTATTGATGAAACTTGAGGAAAAATGATTCTCTTTTAAGTGTTTATCCCTAGTGTCACTTGGAGTGTTATAAAAACCCTTAAAAAAACACTTTTTAAAATGTTATAAAATTCTTAGGGACACTAGTGACCTAATTAGTGCTACTCTAGTTTACTAGGGACTCACTTTAGGGGACGATTTCTGACACTTCCGTGATTGGAAAATTCCAACCTGTACCTGGAATCAGCTGTTATCCCTGTTTATCACTCGTTCCTCAAAAGACGAGTCTTCTTTAAGCTCTATTCATTTGGGAATTTCAATATCTTGTGTAATTTTACCTCAAGTTTTATTTAAACCAGGGATAACAGGGATAACTCATCATTTTTCTAGTTTCATCATGATTCTCTTTTAAGTGTTTATCCCTAGTGTCACTTGGAGTGTTATAAAAACCCTTAAAAAAACACTTAAAAAAGCGATAAAACACTTTTTAAAATGTTATAAAATTCTTAGGGACACTAGTGACCTAATTAGTGCTACTCTAGTTTACTAGGGACTCACTTTAGGGGACGATTTCTGACACTGCCGTGATTGGAAAATTCCAACCTGTACCTGGAATCAGCTGTTATCCCTGTTTATCACTCGTTCCTCAAAAGACGAGTCTTCTTTAAGCTCTATTCATTTGGGAATTTCAATATCTTGTGTAATTTTACCTCAAGTTTGATTTAAACCAGGGATAACATGGATAACTCATCATTTTTCTAGTTTCATCATGATTCTCTTTTAAGTGTTTGTCCCTAGTGTCACTTGGAGTGTTATAAAAACCCTTAAAAAACACTTAAAAAAGCGATAAAACACTTTTTAAAATGTTATAAAATTCTTAGGGTTTATAACACTTTAGTAAATTCTTTTAATAAACACTTAAAGTAAGTTACAAAACTCTTGTTAAAATTCTGTAAATTTCTTAGGCTTGAGGGTTTAGGTTTTAAAGTTTAGGGTTTATAAAAATTTAGTAAACCTTTTTAATAAACACTTAAATAAAAGTCACAAAACATTTTTTAAAATGTTATAAAATGCTTAGGGTTTAGGGTTTAGGTTTTAGGGTTTAGGGTTTGGGGTTTAGGGTTTATAACACTTTAGTAAATGCTTTTAATAAACTCTTCAAAAAGGTTACAAAATGCTTGTTAAAATTTTATAAAATGCTTAAGGTTTAGGGTTTATAACACTTTAGTAAATTCTTTTAATAAACACTTAAAAAAAGTTACAAAACACTTTTTAAAATGTTATAAAATTCTTAGGGTTTAGGGTTTAGGGTTTACGTTTTAGGGTTTATATCGCTTTACTGAATGATTAAGGTTTATGGTTTACATTTTAGCTTTTAAAATGTTATAAAATGTGTATGGTTTAGAATTGAGGGTTTAGGGTTTATAACACATTAGTAAATGCTTTTAATAAATACTTAAAAAGAAGTTGCAAAACATTTGTTAAAATGTTATAAAATTCTTAGGGTTTAAAATGTTATAAAATGCTTAGGGTCCATGGTTTAGTGTTTAGGGTTTAGGGTTTAGGGTTCCTAACAATTTAATAAATTCTTTTAATAAACACTTAAATAAAAGTTACAAAACGCTTTCTAAAATGTTATAAAATGCTTAGGGTTTAGGGTTTGGGATTTAGGTTTTAGGGTTTAGTGTTGAGGGTTTATAACACTCGATTAAATTATTTTAATAAAAACTTAATTAAAAGTTAAAAAATGCTTTTAAAATGTTATAAAATGCTTAGGGTTTATGGTTTAGGGTTTTAGGTTTAGTTTTTAGAGTTTAAGGTTTGGGGTTTATAAGGCTTTAGTAAATGCCTTTAATAAACACTTAAATAAAAGTCGCAAAACACTTTTTAAAATGTTATAAAATGCTTAGGATTTAGCGTTTATGGATTAGGGTTTATAGTTTAGGGCTTATAAAACTTTAGTAAATCCTTTTAATAAACACCTAAATAAAAGTTACAACACACTTTTAATAATGTTATAAAATGCTTAGAGTTTAGGGTTTATGGTTTAGAGTTTAGGGTTTGGGTTTTAGGGTTTAGGGTTTAGGGTTTAGGATTTAGGGTTTAGGGTTTATAACCCTTTAGTAAATTATTTTAATACACACTTATATAAAATTTACAAAACACTTTTTAAAATGTTATAAAATGGTTAAATTTTAGGGTTTAGGGTTTGCAGTTTAAGGTTTATAACACTTCAGTAAATGCTTTTAATAATAAATTAAATAAAAGTTACAAAACACTTTTTAAAAAGTTATAAAATGCTTAGGGTTTAGGATTTAAGGTTTAGGGTTTAGGGTTTGGGGTTTAGGTTTTGGGGTTTAGTGTTTAGGGTTTCACATTTAAGGTTTAGGGTTTATAACACTTTAGTAAATGCTTTTAATAAACACTTAAATAAAAGTTACAAAACATTTCTTAAAATGTTATAAAATGCTTAGGGTTTGGGGCTTAGGTTTTAGGGTTTATGGCTTACAATTTATGGTTTATAACACCTTAGTAAATGCTTTTAATAAACACTTTAATAAAAGTTACAAAACACTTTTCAAGATGTTATAAAATGTTTAGAGATAGGGTTCAGGGTTTAGGTTTGGAGTTTAAAGGTTTAGGTTTTATAAAACTTTAGTAAATGCTTTTAATAAATACTTAAATAAAAGTTGCAAAACTCTTTTTAAAATGTTTTAAAATTCTTAGGGTTTCAGGATAAGGGTTTAGGGTTTAGTGTTTATAACACTTTCGTAAATGATTTTAATAAACACTATAATAAAAGTTGCAAAACGGTTTTTTAAATGTAAAATGCTTAGGATTTATGGTTTATGGTTTATGATTTATAACACTTTAGTAAATTCTTTTAATAAACACTTAAATAAAATTCACAAAACAGTTTTTAAAACGTTATAAGATGCTCAGGGTTTATGGTTTAGGGCTTAGGCTTTGGGGTTTAGGGTTTATGGTTTAAGGTTTATAACACTTTATTAAATTATTTTAATAAACACTTAAATAAAAGTTACAAAAAACTTTTTAAAATGTTCTAAAATTTTTAGGGTTTAGGGTTTAGGGTTTATGGTTTTTAACACTTTAGTAAATGCTTTTAATAAACACTTAAATAAAAGTTACAAAACAATTTTTAAAATGTTATAAAATGCTTATGGTTTAGCTTTATAACACTTGAGTAGATGCTTTTAGTAAACACTTAAATAGAATTCACAAAATGATTTTTAAAATCTTATAAGATGCTCAGGGTTTATGTTTTAGGGGTTAGGGTTTAGGGTTTAGGTTTTGGGGCTTAGGGTGTAGGGTTTAGGGTTTATAAAAAATTAGTAAATTCTTTTAATAAACACTTAAATAAAAGTTAAAAAACATGTTTAAAAATGTTATAAAATGTTTAGGGTTTGGGTTTAGGGTTTAGGGTTTAGGATTTATAACACTTTAGTAAATTCTTTTAATAAACACTTAAATAAAAGCTACAAAACACTCTTTAAAATGTTATAAAATGCTTAGGGTTTAGTGTTTTGGGTTTGGGTTTAAACTTTATATTTTATAACACTTTATTAAATGTTTTTAATAAACACTTAAAAAAATTATTAAATGTTTTTTAAAACATTATAAAATTCTTAGGGTTTAGGGTTTATAACACTTTAGTAAATTATTTTAATAAAAAATTAAAAAAAGTTACAAAATGGTTATTATAATGTTATAAAATGCTTAGGGTTTAGGGTTTAAAATGTTATAAAATGCCTAGGATTTAGGGTTTATGGTTTAGGATTTATAGCACTTTAGTAAATGTTTTTAATAAACACTTAAATAAAGTTACAAAATGCTTGTTAAAAAGTTATAAAATGTTTAGGGTTTAGGGTTTAAAATGTTAGAAAATGGTTAGGGTTTAGGGTTTAGTGTTTATGGTTTATAACACTTTAGTAAATGATTTTAATAAACACTTAAATAAAGTTACAAAACGCTTGTCAAAAAGTTATAAAATGCTTAGGGTTTATAACACTTTAATAAATTCTTTTAATAAACATATAGAAAAAGTTAAAAACACTTTTTAAAATTTTATAAAATACTTAGGGTTTAGAGTTTAGGGTTTATAAAGCTTTAATAAATTATTTTAATAAACACTTAAAAAAACTTATATAACGCTTTTTAAAACGTAATAAAATGTTTAGGGTATATGATTTATAACACATTAGTAAATGATTTTTAAAAACGCTTAAAAATGTTAAAAACACTTGTTAAAATGTTATAAAATTCTTAGGGTTTAGGATTTAAAATGTTATAAAATGGTTAGAGTTTAAGGTTTATGGTTTATAACACTTTAGTAAATGCTTTTAATAAAGACTTAAAAAAAGTTACAAAATACTTGTTAAAATGATATAAAATGCTTAGGGTTTAGGGTTTATAACACTTTAGTAAATCGTTTTTACAAACACTTCAAAAATGTTACAAAACACTTGTTAAAATGTTATAAAATACGTAAGGTTTAGGGTTTATAACACCCTCATAAATGCTTTTAATAAACATAATGATTAGTTTACAAAACAGTTGTTAAAATGTTACAAAATTGTTAGGGTTTAGGGTTTGGGATTTAGGCTTTAGTGTTTAAAATGATATAAAATGCTTAGGGTTTATGGTTTATGGTTTAGTTTTTACAACACTTTAATAAATGCTTTTAATAAACACTTAAAAAATGTTACAAAACAGGTTTTAAAATGTTAAAAAATGCTTAGGGTGTAGGTTTTAGGTTTAGGGTTTATAACACTTTAGTAAATTATTTTAATAAAAACTTAAAAGAAAGTTACAAAATCCTTGTTAAAATATTATAAAATGCTTAGGGTTTATGGTGTAGGGTTTATACCACTTTAGTAAATGCCTTTAATAAACACTTAAAAAAAGTTACAAAATGCTTGCTAAAATCTTATAAAATGCTAAGGGTTTAGGTTTTAGGGTTTAGGGTTTAGGTTTTATAGAAATTTAGTAAATGATTTTAATAAAAACTTAAAAACAGTTACAAACCACTTTTTAAAATGTTATAAAATGTTTAGGGTTTAGGGTTTATAAAACTTTAGTAAATGATTTTAATAAACACTTAAAAAAATGTTACAAAACACTTGTTAAAATGTTATAAAATGCTTAGGGTTTAGGGTTTAAAATTTTATAAAATGTTTATGGTTTAGAATTTAGGGTTTATAACATTTTAGTAAATGCTTTTAATAAAAAAAAAATTAAAATGTTATAAAATGCTTTGGTTTTAGGGTTTAGGGTTTATGACACTTTTGTCAAGAATGATAGTATGGCAACTAAGGCAAACATAACACAGTTAAGACTTCATATTCATAAGTGATACCAACCTTAGTGTTGGCTTGGTTTGGGCTGACCCAGGTTCGATCTATATTGCACACCAAAAAACCCCTCAACCACTGGCCCTTTAGATAATAACTTGCAAGCAGGTCGCGGTCTCACCCGAAGTGAGTATGGGAGGATGAAGAACTAGGTTTCTATAACCTTAAAGGATTAGGAGATGTTGTATTAGTATGTTATATTATTCTTAGCATTTATAAATCACTCCACAACATTAGATTAATCACTTAAATATGCCATATAAAACCATAAACCATCACTTTGTTGAAATAAAATTCAACTATAATAACTGCTACTCTACAATAGATAATAAGCAAATATACACATCAAACACCAATGTACCGTGGTTCAACATAGTGTAGGGATACGCCCACAAGAATTATTGCTTAATAAAATAAATATTTGAACAACAAACAGTTCTTGATCTGCACACTAAGTTGCAGGCTGTCAGTGCACTTAGTTGCAAACTTAGGCCTCTGTGCACTCAGCTGCAGAGCCTTGCCTTCTCTACCAAATTACAGATCACAATAATACAACCATAATACTGATATGGATCAATTTGATTTGGTGATTATATTCTTATTATTTTACCCTATACATATTATTACATCAAATGGTTACATCATCAAAATACCATGGCCCAAATACCATGGATTCCCTAAAACAAGAAACTATGGTCCCAAAACCATTGATCCCTTACAAAATCACGTGATTTTTACAAAAAGGAGGGGCTTCAACCCACCTCGAAGCCATTACAACACGCGGTATATTTAATTCCTCAAACTTTACTCCACTGCTCTGCTACGCGGTCGACTTTGCACTTCGTTGCATGCTCCACTATGTGATCCATGCCAAAAAACATGGAGTTTTTTTCCAAAATCTAGGCCAAGTTGGGTTGCACCCAATAGGCCCCCAATGATCACATGTGACTCATCCTGAGTCACTCAACTAATTTTCCTCTGACCTTCGCTATGATGTTGTTGTAGGCACTATTGAACTGCTGCAGAATGTTTGTGACCTGCTTATCTTTGTTGTGCACTTCCTCCAACACCGCTTCTGTCATAGGTTTTGTATTCTTCTGCATCATTGTTTCTCTTTGTCAAAGCTCTTGGAGATTCTAATCTACCACTTGGGATAGTTGGAAAGCCTCATCCTTCCATGGATGAGTTCTCTCTGTTGAAATTTTATCTTCCTTCCTCAACTCCTCTATCTTCTTCTGAGGGAATTTACCTCATTGATCTTTACGAGCTTCTATGAGATTGGTAAATTCCTCACAGTTGCACAAATATCCTCCAGCTTCTACTACTTTTGCTGAATATACTCTTGTAGTTTATGCACATTTTGATCTTCTTGCAACAAAGTCCAAATATGTAAGATCTCATCCAAAAGCTTTCCACAATCTGCCACTATTATGGAGATGCCAACCATTGCATACTTTAGGTCAGTCTCCCTCTACTCTCGCACTTCCTATGGTGTGGTAGGTTGTAGCTTCATTTGTAGCTCACTGATCTTCATCTCATATGAAAGTTGTACTTCAACGATATTATCCTTATATATTTTTACTACAAGGCTGAGCTTCACGACCTTTTCCTCGACTGTGTCCTCTTCTCAGACCTCAATGTCTAGAATCTCGTGGCATGTTGTTTCAATGACCTCCTTAAGCTTCTACTATTATTGTACTTCCTGATCCCTCTCTTGGATTGCCTAGTCAAGCTTTTGCTGCAGTGAAACTTGCTCTCTCTCTACCTGAATGTTTAACTTCGAAGTGAGTTGTCCACATTGCTTCAACTCATATATGATCTCTTGATGTAGCTTGTGTAATCTCTACAATAGTAATGTTGTGATCATGTTCAAATACCTGCCCTCTTTGGCCTACTGTTGTACCTCGGTTGAGTCAAACTGCAAGGCCTCGACAGGTATCAATGTTATCCATGCTACAAGTGTAGGATTTATTCATCTTTCCTCTGCCTCCATTAGTTGTCTCACCATCTGTGCCAATATCTTTAGTTATTAAATGTGCTTGCCAACACCTATTAGAAGTGCACTGTAGCGGTCTTCTAACTTGTTCCATGATTCCTTCGTTGCTTCCTGAATTTTATCTCCAATATGATCCAAGTCCCTATCAGTGAGGACCACTGGTATTATGTCTGTTTTGCCTCTTCTAGTAGCTTCAATGCCTGCCTTCCTCTTCTTCAAGATAGCTTGGTCTATCTCTTCCTTTTCAGACTCTTTGTTCTTCTCATCGCCTTCAGGAGGGTCCTGGTGATCCTCGTCGTATTGATCCTCTTGTTCTGACTCGCACTGTGGTGAAGTAAAATTATAAGTGTGGACACAAACAAATTCCTCTAGCCCAATAGTGGGTCTAGCCACAACAGATACATTCTATGGAAGATTTCCTTAGGTGAGAACCAATTAAGAGGGCCTACCTCTTAATACGCTTATCCTGTTTGATGATGTCATTACTTTCTCGCTCCAGCTATCTCTCGCTTCCTTCTTCAAGCACCTGAAACAAGTAAACAACAACAAACAACAACTGTGATAATAGACAAATTTTAATTCAACCTACTTAAAAATTCAAGAAACATTAAGCCATGAATATGTAAGATGAATATATATTGATATCAAATACATATTACAACCATTTTCTTGACGTTGCACCTCTCCTCTGACAAGACCAGGTTCCCACACACTTATGCTAGAATTCCATGATGGCCTCAATCAAAAATAGTTTTAAGGCTCTTCCCTTTAGGATTCACTCCAAACCAAATCACACTTCTCCCTCACACAACTAGATAGCCACAACTATGAATAGCTTGTTGTTTTCTCCAAACCAAAATAGCACTAGCACACCAACATTAACACTGGCTTGTGCTTGGGAAGAAGGGAGGTTTATATAGGATGAATGGATAGGAGATGGATCCTCTTCTCATGGGAGAAGGTCTTATCCCTTGAGGTAGTTCCATCATTATAGGGGAAAGGAGTCCAAACTAACATCCTTGACCCCATTCGGCCAAACCATTTACCAGAATTCCATTACGAAGCTTCTAGAGATGGAAGCTTCGGCTCCTAATTTAAAAAAATTCCATAATCGAACCGATGTGATTGGAACATAGCTCAGTCACTTTGGTCGGTGCTAGGGATAGTGCTAATCTTTGCACATCGACATAGGGGAGACAAAGGCCATTAGTGCCAGGCTTGTAAACTGGGAAAAACAGAAGTTTCAGGGGAAATGGTGCAAAAGGGAATTGATTTGCTCATGAAGAGGGACACAATGGGGGTTTCCTCATGAAGGGAAAGCATGTGAGGTTCACTGTAGAGGTCCTCCAGGACCAAGGAATGAGGATTACAGGGACATTGAAAAAAGGATGTGTAACAGATGCCCCTAAACAATGAAGGCCGAGCTATAATGAGGGATGAAATGTTTTTATGAATTAGTGAGGGGAACCGTAGTCTGCCGTCAGAAAACCTGCAAGAAAGTACATATACATATACATAACTGAGAATTCTATCAAATTATACATGAATCATGGAATGAATGAATCCATCTAGAGAATGATCATGTAAATGGATCCAGGTATGGGCTCAACCATCCATCAAAGAGGATCATAATGAAAACCAAGGTATGGTCGCAACCATCTAATAATGAGAAGGATCACATCTGATAACTCATGGTATGGTCGCAGCCATCCATTTGAAAGATACATGTATATCAACATAACCATGTCACATCACTTCGCAACCTGGAATTTTTGATCTGAGCCCAGGGTCTTGCCCTCCAACATGACCCGATCAAAGTACAAATTCCAACATGTGAATAGATGTGTTGACATCGAACATGCTAGAAAGTCACTTGATTACCAGTCAATGATGTAAACTATTAACAAGTGTGAGAGAAACCACCAATAATGACAATGTTCCTCAAGGTACTATCAGCACAATCCACGGAATGTGAATAGAGGAACTGCAGTCGAACACCCATGAAATCACTCGATCGAAAGCCAATGATGTGAACTTGTCATCGAGTGCAAAGAACTTGCCATTAGGGCATGAAAGCTCTAAGGTATTGGAAGGGAGTCTCTTGGTCAAATTCCCGGATAATGGGCTAAATTCAATGGGAAACGATGTGGCGAAGGAGGGCCATCATGTTTCCCACATCATCGACACGAGATGAAATGATGCAAAATGATTTTGGGTGATACAGAGAATCAAAGGTAAGTGTAACTGCATAAGGACAACTCTTGAACATATCAGCGACAAAACTGGAAGTTTGGCAGATTTTGGATCCATGGGATCGGTGGTCATGATGACGTGGTAGAGATCAAATGGAAGGAAAAAATGAACGGCCCAAACCCAGGTGTTATAGACATTTTTGGGCACTGCAACCCCAATCATAAATGTCCATAAACCAAGGGCTCCCAAGTCCCTAAAAGTGTTGTTCCAACCCCTAAAAGAACAAGGTCAACTGATTACAACATCTCCCAAAAGTTCTCGATGAAAAACTACTCAGAACTGGTCAAAATTGGACCATCTCACCTGCTCCATGGTCGAAGTGCGCTGCATCCCACCTAAATGCACATGGGAGGTGTGATGCATACTGAAAATCCCTTCTATGGGGTGTGATGGGTGAGAGTGGACAAATGGTAGGGTCAATCTGTGAGGTGGAATATCATGGAATCTTCCAGAAACTTCTCCTGTGACACTTGCCTCTCTGCATTCGCCCAGGGATGAGTAAGAGATCATCAATCTCCAAGTGGAATCAAGAACTATCAGAGAGAGGACACTAATCAAATCTCAAAAGCTGACTCACCCCCCTTGCAAACATCTATATATGGATCCCTCATCCCGGAGATCCAGAGGCTGGAATTTTATATCTTGTAAGGAAGTGCTGTTGGTTTCTTGGTGTAACATCATAGTGTTGGGTGATCTAAGCTTTTCATGAGGTGAAGAAGGGCTTTCTTGCTGAGAAGATGACGCTGGGTCAGAACAATTGGTTGTAATCCTTTTTACTATTCTTGATTATTAATAAAGCTATTCAAGTTTTCCTCCACATTCTTGTATGGTTGATGATATATGCTTTTGTGTGGTCAATATATATCTGGTCCTATATTGTTTATGATAGTATATCTATGTTCTTGGATAGTGTTATCCTGCTTTGATTTTACAGGTGTTCTTTGAAGTTGGGTAGACAAGGAAGCGAGTGGCAAAGATCTATCAGAAGGGAGAGGAATCAAGCAAGGAACCAAGCGAAAGATAGAGGTTGGTCTCCTTTGTTCCCCCTCTTATCTACTTCTTATAAAGGAAAATGAAAGTCGTTTTAGTTTGTTTTTTTCTAAGGTAGCTACCAGCCTTAGTGGGACTAGCAGCTCTACATAGACACTAGATTTCCCGATAACAAAATGGCGACTCCATTGGGGAGTGAATAGATTGTTTGTTTTTCTATATTTGTTTGCTTTATAAACTTACAGACGGAGCCTGAAGTCAAGCCAGCTAGCCTTCGAACTGCATTTGCTATGCAAGTGCAAAGTAGATCAATGTTGCTTCAGTCTATCTCCGGGTTTTATTTATGAATTTAAAAATCAATTTACAAGCTCTATAATTGCCCTTGTGGTGGCTCTAGTAACCTCTTTAGATCTACCCCTGTGATTTATTTACTGATTACCACTTGCTCGACCAAAATCCCTGAACTGAGCTGCAAACTGTGACTCGGAACCTAGTTGAAGTCTCGTCCCTGGACCATCGCACTGTCTCCTCTTTGGAATCTGGATGCATCGCACTTCCCATGTGTAGTAGGTGCACTGCATCTCACTTTCCCTGTGTTACATGTGCGCTGATCAGACAAGACCTCTTCTGCTCTTAGGTTTTGGTTTCTATGTTCATTCTTTTCAGCTCTATTCAGGAGTTTTACTGTGTGTAGTCAGTATACCTCTGTTGGAAACCCCCTTCCTTACCATTATTCCGCCTCCATTGTGCAAAGAACTGCAATTTTTTTTATGTATTGTGATCCATTTTCAGTTCTCTTTTACAAAGAAGTAGCGTAATTTAACTGTCGTTTCTTGATTTGGAAGTGTCACAAGTGTCGTTTTCAGTCATAGAAGAGAATCCGATTGTTCTTGATAGTCGATTACATTGTTACTCTTGTATTTGATTTGAATTAGTAGTTTTTCAAGTGTTGAAAGCAATTCTTCAATCCCAAATAACGAAGTGTCGTCATTATCTTCATTTTGTCTTGAAAAGAAACTTGTTAGTAATGTCGCTTTGAAAAATAATTCAGATTTGCGCTTGCTTTCTTTTTATCATTCACACATTAAGAAGGCTGAAAACAAATACATGCATGTGCATTTGCATTTAGACTGTTTGTTGGTTTGATTTAGGACAGTGCATATAGTGTGTGCTATCTGCTCTATGTTGAAAGAATATCGTCTCTCTTTCCTTAGTGGCTAGGATTTTCATTGCAAAAAGAAGATTAAACGACTGTTTATCATCTTAGATTGAATTTTAGGAAATTGTATATCTACATCACGCGGTGAACCTAAAAGGAAAATTTCTTAAGCAAGATCAGCTGTAAAATAAATTTAATGAATCTAAAAACGCTTTGGAACCTAACACACAACATTTAGAAGTCTAGGCTAGAGACGTATTCTGGAGTTGTAAAGCCTGGTAACTGTTGTTTTCATCGCTAGTTGGGTGCTTCCTCCACTTTGAGACGATAAGTGCCGTACGGACTTGTGCTCCCACGTATCGTCGAGTATATATTGGGAGACCACAATAGGCTTTATCCTTTATCCATAGGAAGCCGTGTTTATCGCCCTATCGATCGCAATGCACTGAACACATCATTCGGGAAGATTGACTACCGTACTGTAAAAAGTATTCTACAGTTTTGTGATTGATTTGGTAATCCCTCTATCTAGATTTCCAGAGTAGTCTCTTTCATTCCTTTTCAGACTCCTTAAAGGAAAAGGTCCATCTGAGCACTTGTCACTTCAAGCTCATTAAAAATCAAAGGTGACTAGAGTCATCTTTTGTTTTTTCTCGACTCTTAAAAATTGAAAAAACAAGTTGAGTCAAAGCGTCTAAAATTTCTTTTAATCAGAATAATCATCACCTTTCTCGCGTTGGTCTTAGGTTGAGAAAAATGGAGTCCACCAACCAAGGATTTCCCCTTGGAGGAAATCCTAGTCCTTTCTCCTCTTGGGGAGATGTTGGTGCACCCCATATGGCCACATTGTCGCTTCCAAGATTGACAATCGGCTTACCCGTATGGCTCTTCTCGACCTCTGTCGTTTAGAACACCGTGATTCCTGAACAATCAAATCAGCAACTAAACGATACTAGAGTTACCTCCAACCTTATACTTCGTCCAATTCTCCCTCTCCTCCTTCCTCTTCGCTTGATGAAGCTGGTAAAGCCAAAAATCAAGCAACGGAGAAGAAGAAGGAGAAGAAGAAGAAGGAGCCAAAGGCGAAAAAGGGCAACCAGACATCATCTAGCGAAAATCCACACACTACACTGTCCAGGCCTAAATCGCCATGTGTCATTTGCAAAGGAGACCACTATCATCGAGATTGTCCTTGCATCCCTCAGATCTTAAGGGGCTGGTCTCCTCGTTTGCACAATCCAGTGTCATCAACCTCTGATGATCATGTTGAAAATACATCGTCAACTAGTGAAAGTGAAGCCCCTGGACAAAAAGGGAAATGTAAATTTCCTTGTAAACTGTGTGAAGGCGATCACACCGTCCACCATTGTCCCTTCTTAGACAAAGCTAAAAGAGTTTTGGATGATCGTCCGGTTTCACTATTATGACTTCCTCCTGGAAATAAGAAACTCTTATCGAGTTCGTCACTAGTTAAAAATTCGGCTGACACGCCATTGTGGTCGGCCGAAGAATCTATCATTGAAGATAAACCATCTGAATCCACACCAGACGAAAATCAAAAGGTCGAGGCGGCATTTGACCCGGTCTTGCATTCAGAAGGTCCATCTTCAGATGATACAGTCACCGGAGAGAACACGAATGACACCGTTCAAATTCTCTTCGTAAGCACAGACTCCGATGAACATGGGGGCAGTCTACCCATTCCTTTACTGCAGGAAGGAAGTTTGTTAGAGTCGTATCTGGCCGTCTATTCGGGCCCACCTCCAAGCAACCTAGTTGTTTCCTTCTTTTGGAATCTACTAGGCAGACCCCACTTACTGGCTAGTATACCATTTCGAATCATTGCTCAAATATATAGAATGGTCATGGCCGGTACCATCATAGATGAAGGGGCTTCTGTGAGTATCCTTTCCTCAACTACTTGGAAAGTGCTTGGTTTGCCATCGCTTTTGCCTGAAATGAGAAATCTAATAGGCTTTGACAAAGGAACCAGTCGACCATTAGGGATCCTTCCCAATGTGCCAATAACATTGAGAAGGAAAACTGTTCACATGAACGTAATGGTAGTCCAAGGACCCCTGGATTATAATCTACTCCTTGGACGCGAATATATTTATTGCATGGGAGCCATTGTATCCTCACTCTTTAGAGTAATGTGTTTTCCGCATGAAGGAAGAGTGGTCAAGCTTGTAGACCAGCTTTCATTCCCTGGTTCACACATAGCAAATAGTCAAATACCATCCCTAAATGGTCTTTTCACGCAAGGAATGTCTCATCAATCCCCAGTTCATCCTCCAGATGAGCGCGAGTGATTCCGAGGACATAACTGAAACCCAGGGGGCATGCACCCTGGCCTGTTTCAACAGGAAAGCCTTGGGTATAGAGTAGGTTTCCGCGAAGGATATATGACTAGTTTATGAAATTAGACTGGAATAAGATTCCTTTGTCAAAGTTATGTGAGTGGAGCCAGTTGCGCCACTCACCTTTGTTTATTTCGGTAGACATCACCGAGGAAGTGTTTTTCCTTAAGTATGGATAGAACAATCTTTGGTAACCTGGAAATTTTTCGCTATACCTGGGGGCATGCAAACCTTTTGGCGTGCAAGCGAAGAGCGACCATTTATTTTTTAAATTTGTAGGTCCTCTAACCCTTTAAACTCGTAGGATTGGTCATTTCCTAACTTGCACAAAGAAAGGATGCGGGGCAAAGCTTTGAAAAAATGTCATTTTTAAATGAGACATCCTTACTATACGACTGGATCGAGCAGTTTTAATGTGGAATTCAAGCTCGTTAAAAAATAAACATAAGAAATGAGGAAATGTTCCCCCAGAGTTTAAGCTCATTAAAAAATGAACCAATTTCTGGTAAATAAACATCATGAATGTATTATCATAAGCATTTGAATCCTTGGTCGTGTTCTCATCATCACCTCCACTCTATTTTGGCTGATCATTCACCTCCACTTGATTGTTTAGCTCTTTTGAGGAATAGTTGTGAAGAGTGATCCTGTTAGCCATCCTTGTGACACTACCGTGATTGGAAAATTCCAAACCTTACCTGGAATTATTTACTACCCAAATTTATCACTAGTTGCTCAAAAAAGAGTCTCCTTTAAGCTCTTTTCAACTGACTCGTAAAATATGAAAAGATTTCTGAGCGATTAGCCTCTCCAACTTGTTAAAGTGACCGAAAGTGCTATCCCTCCTTTAGATTTTAATCTTTTTGGACCTAAGGGATTATTACACAAAAAGATCGAGTGCTTGTTTTGTTTGGCTCGTTAAAAGTACTGAAAATTCATCCCTTTTGTATTATTTTATACTTTTTCGGACTTAAGGAATTATATGACGAAAAAGGATTATTGGAGTTTTCTTTACATCCCTTTTTAAGACTCTCTAAAATTGAAAAGTACCAAGTTATCTTTGTCGTTAAACTCGTTAAAACCGAATAGCGACAAACTTGTCCATACAGACAAGAATGAGTTTCACTATCGCTAGGCTCGTTAAAACATAGCGATGGGTTTGCCCGAAGGGAAAATTATAGACCAAGCATATGTTATCCTCCTCAAGCTTGACAAAAATAAAGAGGTACTGGTCAGCATTGACTGGGGAAAAATTGGGAAGAAAACTTGAAGAAACTTTATTGGTAGCAAGTCGCTCGTGAACATGACACTTTCACTCCGCATCCGAGTCGGGTTGGGTTGTTCTGTTCATTGGTCATATCACCATTGGTCCATCACACCATCCATATTTGGGGTTAACACTACCAATCTATCATGTCAATGTCGCCGATATGTTCAAGAGAAGTCGCTCAGAGAATTCACCTGTGTCTCATCCACTGCAATAAATTTACGCTCCATTCTTTCATGACCGCCACCCTGAATCTTATGTCATCAGATTGTTTTCACCTCCATTAAAATTATTTTCTCCATTCTGTGTCATTGATGTGGGATTCACTAAGGCCCTCCTATGAAGGATCACTTCTTGTCGACATCAACTCATTATCGAGGAAGTCGATCTAGGAACAACCCTTTCAGTACTTTGAAGCTTGCATGCTTCAATGGCAAGTTTCTCACTTTCGGCGACAAGTTTACATCAATGGCCTTCGACCGAAAGATTTTGCATGGTGTTCGACACCAAGTCCCTTATTAACACCACGTGAATTTTACTATAGTACCTTGAGGGTCATCATCATTATCGGTGATTCCTCTCACACCTGTTAACAGCTTACATCATTGGCTGGTAATCAGGTGATGTCTTTTCATGTTTGACTCCAGAACATCTCTCACATGGATCGACTTGTACTTTGAGTGAAGATCGAACAAGATTGAAGACCCTGAATCTAGTTTCATCCATTCGGGTTGCGATATATATTTAGGAAAATAAAGACATCAAATGTACATCATTACTGCATAGATAATCATCCAATCCAAGGGATGATGGCTCTACTAGAATCATCAGTCGGCACTTAGACGATTATCTGTCTTATGTACATGAAAATGAATTTATAAAGCTGAGCATGGGAATGCCCGCCTCAACTAGATCATGAAAATATTATGAAGATAATGTATTGTATTGTATCTTATTGCAGGTCACCTTCCAGCTTGAAAAAACTTCGGATCCTCATGATAAAGCATTTCACCCGACATCAAAAGATTAACGACCTCATGCTTTAGGGGGCAACTGTTATAGACATTTTTGGGCACTGCAACCTCAATCATAAATGTCCATAAAACAAGGGCTCCTAAGTCCCTAAAAGTGTTGTTCCAACCCCTAAAAGAACAAGGTCAACTGATTACAACATCTCCCAGAAGTTCTCCATGAAAAACTACTCAGCACTGGTCAAAATTGAACCATCTCACCTGCTCCATGGTCAAAGTGCACTGCATCCCACCTAAATGCACAAGGAAGGTGCGATGCATACTGAAAAGCCCTTTTATGGGGTGCGATGGGCAAGAGTGGACAAATTTCACGGTCAATCTGTGAGGTGGAAGATCATGGAATCTTCCAAAAACTTCTCCTATGACACTTGCCTCTCTGCATTCGCCCAGGGATGAGTAAGAGATCATCAATCTCCGAGTGGAATCAAAAACTATTACAGAGAGGACACTAATAAAATCTCAAAATCTGACTCACCCCCTTGCAAACATCTATATATGGATCCCTCATCCCAGAGATCCAGAGGCTGGAATTTTGTATCTTGTAAGGAAGTGCTGCTGGTTTCTTGGTGTAACATCATAGTGTTGGGTGATCTAAGCTTTTCATGAGGTGAAGAAGGGCTTTCTTGCTGAGAGGATGACGCTGGGTCAGAAAAATTGGTTGTAATCCTCTTTTCTATTCTTGATTAGTAATAAAGTTATTCAAGTTTTCCTCCACATTCTTGTATGATTGATGATATATGCATTTGTGTGGTCAATATATATCTGGTCCTATATGGTTTATGATAGTAGATCTATGTTCTTGGATAGTGTTATCTTGCTTCGATTCTACAGGTGCTCTTTGAAGCTGGCTAGACGAGGAAGCGAGTGGCAAAGATCTATCAGAAGGGAGAGGAATCAAGCAAGGAACCAAGCGAAAGACAGAGGTTGGTCTCCTTTGTTCCCCCTCTTATCTACTTCTCATAAAGGAAAACGAAAGTGGTTTTAGTTTGTTTGTTTCTAAGGTAGCTACTAGCCTTAGTGGGACTAGCAGCTCTGCATAGACACTAGATTTCTCGATAACACTAGGGAGGTCAACGATACAAAGGAGGATATCCCAACCTGACATAAAGAAAAAAGTGTCATGTTCAAGAGTGAGCTTCCGACGCAACTGATTAGATTTCCAAATTTCCCCCACCATTTCTGGTAGGTACCACAATTATTTTTTAATTGCAAGCTTGAAGGGGATAACATATGCTTTCACTGTAAGTTCATCCTTCGGACGAATCTGACCTAGTAAGTTTTAATGAGACCTAGGAAGGAGAAGCTCATTTTCGTGATGGCGACGAATCTAATGCCGTTTAATAGTTTAACGAGTTCGACAAAGGTGTAACTCGGTATCTTTTTCATGTTTAGAGAGTTTGAAAAAGGTACGTAAAAGAAAACTCCACATGGTCCCTTTTCATATATTTGTGTCTCTCGAGCCCAAAAAGGTAGAAAATGATACTTGAGAGAACTGCTTGACCATTTCAGTCAAGGAGTACCTTTTTCATAAATAGTGTGTCCTAGCTCGAAAAAGGGGTAAACTTGTACTGGGCACACAATGTTTCACATCCGTTAATGATTTTGAAATGACAAGGGCTCAGCCATCTTTTCTCTTTTAAAGGGTTGGAAAAGAGCTTGAAAGCGGACCCCCCATTTTATTTTCTTTTATGAGTCAAAAGGGAAAAATACTCGGAAATATTTTCATATGATCTTAACGAGTTGAGAAAAGAGCTAAAACGTGACTCATCATCATCGTCGAACATCCATCACCTGTCGCTGCACAAAAAGGTAAAGTGTATTATCCAGTTCTTGAGGCAAAATAGGTTAAAATATTTACAAAAACTTGATATTTTCATGAAAAAGTGAATAAAAAGGAGAAAATTAAATATATTTTTACCATTTACCATTTTACCTTGTTGTGAAAACGTTTTAATCACTTTTGCCCTAATTATTCCAGAGCAGATTGCAGGAGATATGGGAGGTCAATCGCCAAGCCGCCAGTTCCAAGTAAAATCCATTTACAGGAGTTCCATCTTCATGTCCTTTAGTTTTGTTTTTAACCATTTTTTTAGTTTTTTGAGGGGGTTTTGAAAAAATAAAAATATCCCTCGGTTGGCGTGATTTTCGGGCACATGATCGCGCTGGTTGAGGGTTATTAACAAAGCCATTCGCACCGTCGACACAACATTTTTTAAAACAGGGGTGCCAATGCCGTGAATAGGGAAAAAACCCTATTTCTTCAAAAAATCACTGTTTAAACTCTAATTTTATGGGCCAAGCATGATTGTTGACTCAAATTAATGGCTTTCGTAGGAAAGAATCGTTGAAAATGGTGGACTGGAAAGAATGGGAACGTGAGGATGTTGACACCCAGGCAATGAATGACCCAAATTTCCTGGAAGCTTTGAGGGCTTTTGGGCTCCTCAAATTCTTTCTCACGTCAGGGATGTGGGCCGAGCCTAAGTTGCATTAGTACTTGATTAGTCTTTGGGACATTAATCAGGAAATATTTGTCATTGGTGACCAGGAGCTGGAGTTGGAAACTTTGGATATATACTTCATCATTGGATTGTCCCGCAGAGGGGAACCAATGGACTTGTATAGGTCACGACCGATTGGGGCAATCATATCTTCGTTGCTTGCTGAACACTGCCCTGAGGCACTGAAATCAAAAAGTGGGAAGATTGAGATTTCCACTATTTGAAATCTGACATTGAGAGTGCTTATGTTGTCCATCAACAGAGTGGCGGGGTCTCAGGTGGAACATGAGACGAACAAGTTGAAGTTCCTTTATGCTATTGACTGTACAACTCCTACGATCTTCAACTGGGCAAAGGCCATGAAGACCAACATCAAGCGCCAACTATCCAAAGCTAAGGCAGGGAACCTAAAGCAATTTTCCTTCAGATCTATGCTTGTGACCTTCTTCTTGGAACAGGTACCCCTGTTCAAGTATCAGCTGACTGAGGTAGATCCTCCTATTCCACATGATCCGTGGATGGCCTGTTGGAGTCGTTTGATGCCTAGGATCACTGGGGGCCAGCACATGTCATACCAACCTGCATTCTTTTCATGGCTACGATGACAGAAGATCATCATGGAGGACTGGCCATACAGTGGCACCAACTTCCATGGAGATCTAGATATGCCCTTACCATATGGAGAGGATTTCGATGATGAACGTAAAAAATTAACTTTTTTATTTTGATATTTTTAATTGTTTTTGGTATATATGTGCTTATAACATTTCTCTTATTAAAGAAACGTTGGACTAGAGCGACCTACTAGGATGTCCCTAATAGCCAAGCACGTCCCTCACCCTATTGATGTTGTCACTCCTTATTAGGAAGGGAGTGAAAACAAGGAGGAGACCATGAGGAACCTTGAGGGGTTGACTCATGGCATCCCGGAGTATGCTTAGGTAGGAGACATTCCTCGTCAGTACCAGAGACACACATTGGGAGTCTCGGATCAGGTCCGTCGATTGCTAACTCGTGTTACACGAGCTGTATCATGCTACCACGATCACCATACAGATTAGTTCCTAGGTCCAGCACACACATTTTTTTAGGCTTGCGTGCCATGGATATATGAGGCCTACGAGCCGCCGATGTTATTTTGGACACACATATTATTTTTTGGGGTTATGATGTATCAAACATTATCACCATATATATATGCTATATTTTCTTATCTACTATGGTACAAATGGTTTGTTTTATCTTTTCACATGTTTCGTAAATGTATATCCAACACATGACTATCTAATGCATCTGTCAATGTATTGGTGCATCTAGGAATATGATGATATGTAATGTAATCAAAATGTCTTTCCAATAGAAGGATATGGAGATACATTCTCAATATTTGAGGGTTTCTGATGGAATATTTCCCGTTGAGTTGAAGGATGACAAGCTGTGAATCCAGGTTGACAACTAACTCTATGATGTCAAAAGCGATGACTTCTGAAAATAGTTCGATGGCCGCACTGTATTCAGCAATGTTGTTAGTTGTGCGACCTATACAGATACCTTGAAGGTCAATCAATTCACCATTAGGGTCATAAATATCCCATAGCGCGGATGATAGATTTCAGGTACTATGACAAGCACCATCAACGAAACCAATGTGGGGAGTCACAGACATCTGCAAAGAAAGAAAAGCATAGTAAACATGAAAGCTATTTGAAAACTACCACACAAAACCACGCTACACAAAAATGAATGACACACTAGTGTACGCAAGTAACCATGCAATATGACCTAAGCATAGTACTTCTTGAGATAGTCCATGCTGAGACTTGGGTAATCAATAAACACAGATGAACACCAAATTTTTACCGTTGTCATGATGAGTAAGCATCGACTAAGCCAAATAATAGAGTAGAACTCATATAAAGCTTTGCCCCCATGCCCCCTAGGTGAGGGAGGGTTACGAGTCAGATGACAACCCCATTGCAAGGATGGGAAATTTGTGAGAATTCAGGGAGGGAGAAAAATCCTGAATCCATGAAGGGATAAAGCTTCCCTCAGTTGAAATATCTTGATCATGTCAGGATAAACTGACACATCAATAGGTAGTGGAGAAGAGAATTTTTCGAAATCAGTAGACATAACCTCTGGGCGAGGCAGGAACGAGGGGCAATGATGAGTATCGATCCAAGGTGGTTCCTCGAGAGACATGACTTCCATGATACCTTCATCAACAAGGAAGGTCTTGACTAAGGGATCAGGTGATTCCAAAGTGCCAAACCACGGGATTGAGCATATGTATCGAGAGAGGTCTTCGACATGAAAGAATCAGAGAATGCAAAACTCGAAGCTGAAACAATTTCCATGTAATTGACTTCGGTGAGACTAAGAAGAATCAACTCTCCCCAGATATTAACAAAATTTGGTGAAGGTATGACCCAAGGATCAGATTTTACCAAGATCATGTTGACAGAGGCAACATGAGGAGGTGGGAGTGGAAAAATTCCCATTAAGGCAGAATCTTTAAAAGGACCTACCCCCACACTCTCATAGGAAGCACCAGTGTGCTTGAAGTATGGAACATTGCCATCTAAGGAGGAAGAGGCAAATAAATACAGCTAGTCGATAGTGACAATGTTCTCTTAATCGAGAAAACTAATCACGTGAAATAAAGAGGAGGCCATGGAATGCATGACATAGGTCCAGATTCAGCCAAGTATAAGGTTATAATTAAGATTGGCGTCAACAATTTCTACCTTGACATGCACTATCTTGCCTTCTAGAGTGATGGCAAGGTTAGGTAAGACACCGAAGGGTCACGAATTGCGCCCGTCAAAAGATTCCAACGTGTTCGAAGATTGGTTCAAAGGAGGAGAACCAATATCCTTCCAACATGTGGTCAACATGATGTAGGTGGAAGCACCTTCATCAATGACAGTCTGTTGGATGGTCTTCTCATTGATGATTACCTAAATGAAAGGCAATCTGATGAGGGAGACATGGAACATGGTTCTCTAGATCAAAACATATCAAATTGGAATCAATGGGATTGATGCTCCCGATAGCTGACAACAAATATTTCCATTGTGATGGGTAGATTTGGAGCACCTCGAGAGCCGCCATAGCTGATGGTGACTGAGCCAAATCCTCAACAATATTGTAGTGTTGAGCAGCTTGAGCATTGGGGTTATATGAGGATTTCTGCATCACACCTCGAGAGGGTGGCTGTATAGCGGAATCAGGGTTAGGGCACTCAATATGAAGAGGGCCAAAACTTGGGGTAGAAGAAGAAGGTGCGACTTCTTTCTCTTTCCCAGCTATCGAAGCAGGAGTTTGATAATATTTTGATCTAGTAGCCACATTAATAGGCGTACTCATCATGAACACTTGAGATCTAGAGGAAGAAGATTGGGGTTGGACTACCATTTGGGTGTGCTGAGATGGAAACAACTCTTCGAGGATAGTGGGGGTCCCTTTGAGAAAGTGACTAAATTCAGATCATCGGGGACAATCCTTAGTGTAGTGATCTTCCTGGCAAATGAGACAGAGATACTTAGGTTTACGTTGTGAAGATTCACCAACAAACAATTTGGGAGGACCCTTTTTCGGGGCATCAAATTTACGCTTCCCTTTGCCTTCTTTCCTTTTGAGGATTTGTCCACTACGTAGACTGGACAACGTTGACCTCTGAGGTTTTACTATGGCCAGGTGGATTCTGGGATGAACTATTAGGAACAACATTTGAGATCAACTTCTGTTTGGAATAATATTTAGCAGAGGTCTGGGATACTGAACCAATAACTCCATCAATGGGAGGTACAACTTGTGACTTTGATGCTGCAAGATCGGATGATGGCCACGGAGCATCGGGAAATAACTCATACAAAGTTCTAGACTGAGAGTAAACTAGATCCAAGTACTGGCACGAGTGATGACCTGTTCTTCAGTGACGCATCCACCCATAGCTATATTGTGAGAAATTGGGGCCAATAATGATTTGGTGAACCATTTAGTGAACAACTAATCAACAATCTCAAATTTGATTAGGCGACATCTACATCTCCATTCATGGATGTTATTATAGATATGTGTCACAGTATCTTGATTAAGCGATGTGAGAAAATAGGTGCCAGTTTCATAGCAAACTGAAAATTGAAAATGCATGAGGAAAGCCATGGCTAAAGAGTTAAAGTCATGGTAAGTACTTTGAGGTAGCTCGATGTACCATTTTGCTGCAGTGCCCGTGAGGGTTCGTTGGAAAAGACGAAGATGAATGGAATCATCAATGTAGGAGTTCAACGAGCACCAGAGGTGATATTGTTGGCATTATGTTTCTGGTATGGCTATATGTTACAAATGTTGCACTTGATGGCAACTCCCGTGGAAAGGCCCTCATTTTGTTGAAAATATAGAAGTACGCAGGAAATAAGATCATAAGGTGCGTACCCGCAGGTACACCATGCAGGGATCGCGTCCAGATACGCAGGCCAGCCGTTCAGGAGGTGCGTCCCCCCAGTGCACACATTTCAAGGCAGAGAAAAGCACACCTGGGGTTTCTTATGTTTTACTCTTGGTATTTAGCCGACGGTTTTGGGTTATTATGGTGTCGGCTCATGGTATTGTTCCATGATTTTAGGAGGAGCTTGCCTATATAAAGCAAAGGAGATAATTTGGCTTGAGCATGTTTTGGGTTGAATATCTTATGAGGGCTAGATCTGGTCTAGATCTAAACAAGGCGAATCTACTGATGGACCGAGATCTCTTCGGCGCATGTTCAGATCTGTAGATCTGACTGTCTGGGTTATTTCTAAAGTCTTGAAATCATCTATGCCCGAAGGTACGCAAGTACAGTGAAAGAAAAGTGCGTACGTACGCAGGAGCGAAGCGTTTCAGGTGCGCCGGTACGCAGGCACAGAAGGGGTGCAGGTGCGGGGTACGCAGGCATAGAAGGGCTGCAGGTGCGTACATACGCAGGAAGTTCAATAGACTCAGAGCGAGGTACGCAGGCTAGCAGTTGAGCAGGGTGCGTCCGGGACGCAGGCTAGCAGTTGAGCAGGGTGCGTCTGGGACGCAGGCTAGCAGTTGAGCATGGTGAGTACAGTAAGCAGGCCAGCAGTTGAGCAGGGTGCTTACGTAAGCAGGCAAGCAGTTGAGCAGGGTGCTTACGTAAGCAGGCAAGCAGTTGAGCAGGGTGCTTACTACTCTTAAAATCTTTGTTTATCATTGTTGTGTTCTGGGTTTGGTCCTATTATTGTTGATCTGGTTACTATAGTTGTTTGGGTGATTCTCTTACACTTGGTGATCAATTGATGCTTATGGATCCAGTTTGAAAATTTATGAAAAGTGGTCCTTGTATGAAAAGAAGTAGGGGGTTGTAGCTCCCTTCCAGGAGAGACTGGAAAACGAGAGAGAGTTGTAGCTCTCTGCAGGTTGCAGCCTGCGTACTGGTAAAGGACTACACCAGTACAAAACCATTGTAAAAGGAGTTTCTAATTTGAAAGAAGATAGAGACATATTGCAGCAGTGGTTTTCACCCACATTGGGTTTCCACCTTACATCTTGTGTTCTTTGGTGTGACTATCTGTTTTCTTTTGTTCATGCTCATTATTTTATGATACTGACATGCAAAAATAATTCAAAGAACAAATAAAGAAGATTTATTAAAAGAATTATATAATACTGATTCACCCCCCCTCTCAGTATTATTTCCAACAGATATGTCATCACATGGGCCTAAGGATCTTCTTTAGCTTTCCCATCGAACTTTGGACAGTCACTTGGTATCATGGATGACATCGGAGGCCAGTATGGCAAATGACGGATTGGATCATTCATAAGGCGAGATACATATGACAACTCGGGTGTATCCAAGAATGGAAATTGGGTTTTAAAAGGCATGGGAGGTCGATAAGTGGGTCCATACGGAGGAGCCCATCCCTGCTGGTAAGTATTTTGGCTCCACAGTGGGGGATTTTGGCCATATGGCATTTGAGGTTGCCCCCATTGCATATTACCTTGACCATAGAGAGGATTTTGACCTTGAATACCTTGGAACTATCCGGCCATAGGTTGATGATAAGAAACATATGAGTTAAAAGGATGTTGAGCCTGCTGACCTTGGACATATGGATATTGGACCTATTGTCCTTGAACATATGGGTGATGAACCTATTGTCCCTGAACAAGAGGATTTTGGACATGCTGTCCTTGGGAATAAGGTTGAGACACTTGTTTCCCTTTGACATATGGATTCTGTACCTGATGCCCTTGGCCAACAGGATTCTGGACCTGTTGACCAAGGACATGAGGATTTTGAACTTGCTGCTGCCGGACTTGACCTTGACCCTGCCCTTGTAATGGTTGACCCTGCTGATATGTATAAAAAGGGTTGCTGGTGCCCTGGTTGGTTTTGAAGTTGCAAGGGTTGACCTTGCGGTTGCAAAATTCGTCCTTGAGGCTGCAGAGGTTGGCCTTGTGAGGACATGGGCTGGGAGGTGTGTGGAGCATATTGCATCTACTTCTGCGTAGTTTGTTGCAACTGTTGCAAGGGTTTACCTTGCGGTTGTTGCAGTTGACCTTGCTGCGGGATCATTTTCCCTTGTGGTTGCACGAAGAGCCCTTGCTACAACAAAGGTTTCCCTTGCAGTAAAAAAGGTTTCCCTTGTTGTTGTAGAGTTTTTCCTTGCTGTTGCAAGGGTACTTGAACAGTTCCCAAGAAATTTCTGAACTGAATCTCGCCATAACTAGGCTAAATGTACTGCCCAGATTGGAGGTGTAAGGTTGATTAACCATTCCTTGAGAATCATATGGAATTTAAGGATTTTGGTATTGGAATTGAGCCCCATATGGCTACCGATACTAAACATTTCTTGATCAAGACGGAACAACAGGATTCTGAACCTGTTGGTACTGGACATTGCATGATCCAGTAGGATCAACAGGGTTATGAATAATACTGGAAGAAGGCTGGTTCATACCAAGCATGTGAGCTTGTGAGCCACTCACATTGGTGGCACCTGACACCATAGAAACATTCAGGTTTTTCCCCCCAGGTAGTGGCATAGCCTAGCCACTAACTAGAGGTATGGAGGAACTGATAGAGACATTCTTTGAAACTGCCGGTTGTGCCTGATAGGTAATTGGGATTGAAGATACAAGGGTATTTAGAATGGTGGGTTGCATTAGGACTGAGGTAATAGCCTATTGGGAATTCATGTTCATAACGAATGAACCTGAAGTAGGCATGGCGCATGATGCCCAAACAGGGATATGGTAAAGTGATGAAGTGCTAGGTGTACCTGAAACCAATTGTCCCAAATACACATAATTGGGTGGAAAACTAGTGGGAATACCCCATGAATAGGGGAAACCCTCGGGAGGAAAAGGAAACTCTTCCCCCTCAACAATGTGTGGATTAGAAACTTCAAACTCTTCCGGAGAGGTGACTGGAGCATCACCTTCAGGTTCCATGTCTGGAAACAAATGACGACGAATGGCTGAAGAAAGTATGAGGGGATAGTTCCAAAGGAACACCCAGTTGGTCGTATAGACTGTAAGGAGACTACAGTGATATCACGATAGGGTCAAATAGAGGATTCAGAGGGTAGATAACTCGTCCAAGGTGACTGTTAGTGTTCGGTGAGTTCGCGGTGGTTTGAACGGGATTGTCTGGATATTCTGGGCCAAGGTCAGCAGATGACCTAGTATCGAAAGTATGCAGAGGACGAGATGACAAAAGTTGAATGCTCAGAAGAATTTTGAGTTCAACACCTTGGTCCTTGAGTGAATCTGGTAACTTAGGAAATGACTCCTTAGACAATCTTTCAGATGAAGGAGAGGAAGAGGAACTGGGTGAACCAGATGGTTCAGCCACGATGACCTTGTCTTAGTCAATAGGAAAATTAACTTCAAGGATTTAAAATGTTCTTTTGAGGGAAACTCACAATTTGGTCTTAGAAAAGACTAACACAGTTTTTTTGGATCATGGGCAATCAATTATTAAGACGCATAAAATACTGGTGCTCTTTCATTTTTTAAGGGTCGAGAAAGAAACAAAGATGACTCTATCGCTTTTGATTGGAAATGAGCTCAAAAGAACAAGTGCTCGAACAATATTTTAAGTTTAATGAGTCAAAAAGATCAAATGAGTTCTCTTGATGATCTAGGTAAATAGGATAACCAGGCAACTATAAACTGCAGAATACCTCCCAGTGAATTGAGAAGTACGAGCAGGCAATCTCCCCAAATGCTATGTTCGGTGTATCGTGTTCACAAGGTGGCCGACTCAACTTACTAAGGATAAAGGATTTCAACCTAAAGGGGTCTCCCTTTATATACTCGATGGTACGGGGAGCACAAATCTATACTAGCGCTATCTAATGCTGAAGCTAATGACAACTGCTAGGTTTAAAGATGCTGGAACACGTCTCTAGCCTAGAACTTCTAGATATGATCGTTAAATGTCAAATGTGCCTTAGGTTAATTGAATTCATTTTAAATTTTATCTTGAGTTATGTTTCAGTTTTCAGGTCTTAGCGATGTGACTCGAAAAAACCTTAAATGCAACTAAATGAGACAAGACCTTTCAATTCGATGAAATGCCTACACTAGTGAGGGTAGAAACTACTCAATCAAATGCAAACAATCAAGTAACTGAAAATGAAATGATATTTCACTACGTTACTTTTTCGAAAAATAAACTAATGAAAAATGCATTTTAACTCCTAGTTTCTTGACAAGCATTTATTTATAAGTTCATTCAAAAGCAAAAGAGCTATTTTCCTTTTCCAAATGCCAATGCAATTCTCGTCTTTTAATGATGCAAGCTACCGTAGCACAATGATGCAAAAAACTAGAATTTCATACTTTTTCATGAAACAAAAAAATAAGCTTTTTGCATACAGTTCTTAGATTAAAAATTTTTCGAGACAATAAGCTCTTTAAGTAGATGAAAACACGAAAAGAGAAACTCATTCAGATTAATGAAACTTTGACTTTACCAATAACAAAACAAGCAATGTGATCCATGCTGAAAAATAAACGTTTAGATAAGCAAACGAAAACATTTCGAACTTGTGTAATAGAGGTCAAAGTCGTAAAAGGACCAAAAACGAAATGCAAGGAGTAAGTACACCTACAACCTGACTTACTGAGTTCACAAATAGCTGAATGGCTGACAAACTAGATGTCCTAGTGTCATTGACCACCCAATGACTCAAGCAATCAAGCAAAAAGATGATAAGCCATCAAGCAAACAAAATCAAATTAAAAGAAGCTTTCTAGTCAGGGAGAAAATGATCCAAACGTCTTATGGGGTCAAAATCACAAGAGCATAATACACTTTCCAAGATTGGGGTCAAGCCCTAATCTTCACTTATAGGCATCAACGTGAATGCCTAACTGAAAACAAGCACCAGAGGCTGGTCGACGTGACTGTTTCTCAGCAACTCGCACTGATCGGCATGACTATTAGTAGATTAAGTGCATTGATCGAGGGAGCCAAGAAAAAAAAATTGAAACAGGGACGAAATCTGCTACTATGAATTTTAGACTCAAGCCAGTAAGCAGGAGAAAAGAAACAGATCCATAGGGAAAAAGTGGAACTAGAAAAGTTCTCATGAAATCATGAAATCCAAGACAAACAAAAGGATTGGTTCCTGAGTGGAGTCGCCAATTTTTGGTGAAGTAAAATTATAAGTGCGGACACAAACAAATTCCCCTATCCTAATAATGGATCTAGCCACAACATATACATTCTATGGAAAATTTCCTTAGGTTAGAACCAATTAAGAGGGCCTACCTCTTAGTATGTTTATCCCGTTTGATGATGTCCTTGATTGCTCACTCCAGCTATCTCTCGCTTCCTTCTTCAAGCACCTGAAACAAGCAAACAACAACAAACAACAATCGTGATAATAGAAAATTTGTAATTCACCCTAGTTAACAAGTCAAGAAACATTAAGCCATGAATAGGTAAGATGAGAAATCATGTAGGAAATCAATCGAAAGTTGCATATATATTTATATCAAAGAGAGATTACAACCATTGTCTTGAGTTTGTAGTTCTCCTTTGACAAGATCAGGTTCCCACACACTTCTGCTAGCATTCCATGATGGCCTCAATCAACAATAGTTTTAAGGATATTCCCTTTAGGCTTCACTCCAAACCAAATCACACTTCTCCCTCACACAACTAGATAGCTACAACTATGAATAGCTTGTTGTTTACTCCAAACCAAAATAGCACTAGCACACCAACATTCACACTAGCTTGTGCTTGGGAATAAGGGAGGTTTATATAGGATGAATGGATGGGAGATGGACCCTCTTCTCATGGGAGAAGGTCTTATCCCTTGAGGTAGTTGCATCATTATAGGGGAAAGGAGCCAAAATTGACATCCTCAACCCCATCTGGCCAAATCGTTTACTAGATTTCCATTACGAAGCTTCTAGAGCTAGACGCTTCGGCTCCTAATTTAAAAAAATTTCCATAACTGGACTGGTGAGACTGGAACACAACTTAATTGCTCCAGTCGGTGCTAGGGATAGTACTAATCTCTGTACATCAGCGCGGGGGAGACAAAGGCCATTATTGACGGTCTTGTAAACTGGGAAAAACAAAAGTTTCAGGGGAAATGGTGCAAAATGGAATTGATCTGCTCATGAAGAGGGACACAATGGGGGTTTCTTCATGAAGGGAAAGCATGTGAGGTTCACTGTAGAGGGTCCTCCAGGATCAAGGAATGGGGAGTACAGGGACAGTGACAAAATGTTGTGTAACACGTGCTCATCCTTATCCTTCCGACTAGCTTCCCTGTGATCCTCCTTTATTATACTATCCTCTACCTGTGTCTCCAAAGTAGTCATCCATGCTGTGGGCCACTGCTGTATCTGAGATATGAGATCATCTTCTGTCACTAAATATGGTAGGGGATGTCATTTATTCCTTGTTTCCTTGCGAGCTTGTATGTAAATTATGTGGAAGTCACCCTTAAACTTCGCGAAATTTCTATAATGATGGTATAGGCTCAATGAAAGGCGAGGGTGCTGGTTCACAAACATGTGTAAGTCCATATGGTATAATACAAAAAATATTCTATTCTCCTGTGCTCACACCAGTTTAGTGATATACCACATCAAGGCACACCGCTCGACTTCACAAACATTTGATGGCACTGGAGGGAACTGCGAATCTTTAAGCTCTCTCCATGAAAGCATAGAAATTATCAAAATTAACTATGTATAAGAAATGTATTGCCTTTCTTCTGAGCCTTGCAGCAGTCGTCCAGAAAATCTTGGCATATATATGCGACCCAGTTGTATTGAACACCATTAGCACACTGTGCAGTTAATGAAACCACCGATGCAGGGACTTCATTAGCCTGACACTTCCTCATGATTTTCCAGCCAATATGTGTGTTGCGAAGCAAACTCCCTGGTCAATGATCAAGTTGATATCATAACCTCACTTCCCTATTGTCATTCCGAACTTCTTCTTCATGTTTTCAACTATTTCTCTGTCCTTATCTTTCCCAACAAATTATTTTGCGGGGTTCCGCCCTTGATACAACAGTCTTGTGATTCTCCATATTAGCATTGGGTCAATAGGGATCCTCTTCCCCATCCATAGGCATTGATATTGCACCATCATGAGAAATTGTCTCACACAGGTCGTGCTCCTTGGGCTTCTTCCGAAGTGCGGCACATTCGACATGTTCGTCAACCCTGACTGTGACAATCCATCTACCCACTGTTGTGGTTCTAACCTTGTTACACCACTCTCAGGGCAGTGTACTTGTTTTAAGTATCCATCTGGTGAAAACTGTGGATATTTATCTATTTCATTGAAATCATAGTCCATGAACTTCATATGCAGAATCTTCCCAAGTGTTTATCTAGTGAATGACCCTGACTCCGGAAATAAAGGTGTGAATGTGCCATGCTTCACATCCTTCGACTCTTTCATTGGTTTCACATTCAATTTTCTTGGTGGAATATATAGTGGGAGAGGTGATGGAAATGCTACACCATATATTTCCATTTGCACTTGCTCTACTTCTTCCTCACTATATCTCACTTGTGTGGGTTGCTCAATAGGTCTCTTGTCCTATTTGTTCTTTGTTCGTTTTCTTTGGCAAAGATCTCTGTTGTGTGCATAATGATGTCATTGCACGTGATCCTACTATGGGAATATCAGTTGATGTTTCTTCCATGACTTCGGCAAAGCCCTTCTCACTAAATATACGAATGAATTCTTTAGTCGTGAGGATATTGATGTGGAAATTTCTACAACTTCTTTGCAATGGCAATATTTGAATTCTCAATTCAAAAAAGTGCCAAATATGGGAGGGACGCTACTTTTTATAACAAATATGAATTTATAACCCCATCCTTAGCTCATATTGTGTTCATTAATTTCATATATATTGCTAGATTCAGTCAATCTTTCCTCATAAATGCAACTTTCCACATGTTTTAATGTTAACTTTCCCTTTTAATGGTCATATTTTTCCAGAAAGCTTCTATGCATCCCATATTATTGTAAACAACCCCTCTTACGTTGAGGCTCCTATGAACTTTGACATAATCCAGGTTGTAGGGAAGTAACTTCCTATGTTGAAGCTCTCTTTGCAGCGTAGTTTATAGTCCAGTGCCTACTTTCCACTGCATTTGGCACTAAGACTTTTCTCCTTTATTTTTCAGAGCGAAGTTTTAGGGGCATGGTTGTCCTTATATAACTTCAATCCACTTCCATTTACTCTTCCTTGAATCAATTATCCATTTAACTTTGCTAATTGAACTGCGCCTCCATCAGTAATATTCTTGATAATGTATGGGCCCAACCAATGCATTTTGAATTTTCCTGGAAATTTAACTAACTTACTGTCAAAAAGGAGAACAAGATCTCCTACATGGAACTTCTTCTACTTAATATGTTTTTCATGACAGACCTTTTCTCTTGCTTTATGTATCTGTTGATGGAATCCTGCTATAAATCTGTCTTCCTCCAAAGAAAGCAACTGCGACATTCTTTCCTCCATTATATCAGGGTCGTCCATATTTATAAAAGTTGCAACCCTCAATCTAGGTATGATGTACTCCATGGGCATCACAACTTCTTTCCCATAAACTAATCTGAAGGGTGTTTTACCTATCAAATTTTTACATGTGGTCTTACAAGCCCATAATATTGATGTAATTCTAAGGTCCTAGTCATATCTATTCACATTGCATACCTTAATAAGTGTATTCTCCAAAATATTATTAAATGCTTCTACTATTCCATTGGCCTGTGGGTGATAAGGGGTACTCTTATGATGATAAACTTGGAACTCCTCAGTTAACGCTTCAATAGACTTATTTAGGAAGTGTGAACCTTGTTCACTCATAAAAATATTCGAACATCCAAATCTAGACAATATGTACTCAAAAATAAACTTCGTAGCTTTCTCTACACTGCAGTCCCTTATTGGTTGTGCTTCGGCCAATCTTTTCAAGTAATCAATCATTGTAATTATGTACCTTGCACTAGTCCTCTTTCCAGGTGGGTTGATGGGTCCATCAAAATCAATGGCCAACTTATCAAATGTCTGCAATGTAACTTGTGGTACCAATGGAATCTCATCTCCTTTGGGAGGCTTTCATGTTCTTTGACACACATCACATGCTTGATAGTACTCCTTCACATCTTTATATAATGTAGGCCACCACAATCCTTCTCTTAAAATATTTTGCGCAATATATTTTCTTTCATAGTGTCCACCAGCTGCACCCCATGAGCCTCTACTAGAATCATTTGGCCTTCACGTTCAAGAACATATTTGCACAATATCTCATTTGGTCCCATCTTATATTATTGTCCTGCTATTAATGAAATTTTAGCTACCTTAACCACTATTTCTTTCTTTTTCTACATAGTATACTCTGAAGGAGCCATTCCTATGCTCAAAAAGTGAATGATATCTACAAAATGGTCATTTTCAATTTTGATTAAAATAACTGTGCACCAGGGACATTATCCTCTATGCTGGTGGTTCTTCCCCTGTTTCTATTCTTGACAGATGGTCAGGTCCTGCATTCAGTCTCCCTAGTTTAACAATAATCTCAAAGACATATTTCTTGGACTAACAGTAACCATATGCAAATATTTCCTCCTAAGACAAGCTTATTAACTAAGTACACTAGTGCAGAATGATCTGTAAATATTTTAAAGTGTGATCCCAGCAAATAGTGTCTAAACTTCTGCAAAGCATATACCATGGCTAGTCCTTCCCTTTTTGTAGTGGTGTAATTATTTTCTTCTTTAGATAACTTTATACATTCAAAAGCTATAGGATGATCAATCTCTTCTGTTCCAGGTTGTTCCAGTACCACTCCCAAAGCTATACGAGAGGCATCCACATGGACATGGAATTCCTTATTCCAATCAGGGAACACTAGCATAGGTGCAACTACCATTTTTTCTTTCAATATGTCAAGGCTCTTCTAACATTCTCCATTCCACTGAAAAGTTAGATCCTTCTTCAACAATTTCTCCATAGGCATAGTGATATGAACATACCCCTTGATGAAATTCCTGTAATACCTAGTATGTCCCAACATAGTGTGAAGTTTTCTTACTATCTTAGGTGGAGATAAGTTCACAATTATAGAAATATTAGTAGGGTCCACCATTAGTCCTTGCTTACAGACAATATTTCCCAACGATATGCTGAAAGGTACACAAAATATGCACTTCTTTAGGTTCAAAGAGATTTGATATTGTCTACATGTGTCGAGAATAAGTCTTAAACTTCAAACATGTTTTCTCAATAATCCAAATACTGCCCAATCATCAAAATATACCTCTAAAAACTTGTGGATGTATTCATTAAAAGCTGTAACCACCACCCTAGAAAATATATTAGGGGTATTTTTAATCCAAAATGCATTACCGTGTATTGATATGATCCCCATTTTGTAGCTAATGTGGTATTATTTTGATCTTTAGGTGAAATACTAATCTGATGATAACATGAGAATCCATTTGTAAATGCATAAGCTTCTTAACCTCCTACATTGTCTAGCACTTCATCTGTGAAAGGGGTAAGGAAGGGATCATGTAAAAGTGCATCATTAAACTTTCTCAAATCAACATAGATCCTAATTTCTCATTGAGTCTTCTTATCTTTCACCACCATAGTACTCACCCATTCTGATTCTTCTACTAGTTCAATAATTCCTCTTGCTATCATCTTATCAAGCTCCACTTTCACTTTCTCCTTTTACTTTGGGTTCAACATGTGAGTCCTTTGTTTGACTGGCTTTGCATCAGGATTAAGGGGAATATTCATGACTCCTAGATCTCTTATTATACCCTTCATCTTTGAAAACTTGGTGGGAAATAGTTCTTGATATTCATGAAGTAAATTTATAGCTTTACCGACTATCTCTTCATCCTAGTAGTCTCCTATTGTTGCAAACTTGGGTCCCTTTTCTAATCCTATGTTCACCTTCTTGGTCTTCAATGGCTTTGTTATATTTTGTATCTCTAGCTCAGGTCTAGTTACTTCACAATATCCTTCTGACTCTACTATGTCGATGTTACGATGACCTTCTTATTCATTTGGAGTAAGGTTATAACACTCTAGTGCATCTTCTATCTATGCAGCCCAATCAGGTTGTTGCCATGTCAGTGGGGATACATACTCAAAGATCCTCTTCTTGACTATTTGAAGGGCCAAATCTATGTATGGGAAATTATCTTCAAAGCTAAATGTTAATATGAAACCATTAACCATGTTTTCCCAGTTTACAACACCATGTAGAAGTTTTGTTTCTAGGTACCCGTTCTTAGGGATTGTCTCTAAAATGTGTGAATGAATCCACTTACCCATTCTTGTTGTGAAATCTCCTTCCATGTTGTAGTGCATCACTGGATATGCTTCCTAGGATTAGTTTCACCATCATATTTTATCTTCATCTCTGTATTTATCTATCCAAATCTTATCCACATCATTATTCAATAGTCTTGCCAACCTCTTATGTTCTTCTTGTGTGTATTCCACCATATAGCACGGGTATCTTTCAGGGCTATATCCAAGGATGGAAACCTTTGATTTTCTGGAACTTGTTCTTCATAATCATTAAGAAAAGTGTTTACATGACCTAATCCATCATAAGAAGGTAGGTTACATACCTCATATATCTTATAGTGAACCGATTTAGTAATTATTGCACAACGCCTTGTGGATACTTCATGCAACCTATTCTGCCACTTCTCTAACTCTTCTTCTGAATTTGAGGTACAAGAACTATCATGCTCCCAAGTCAAATTATCTTCTGCAATAGGGTTAAGAAAATCATGTTCCCTCACAATCATTTGATAGACGTTGTCTATGTCAGCTGCACAATATTCTTCTTTGGTTGGTTCTGTATATCTTACTCCTTCTGATGGATCTAAGGGAACAATTACTCTCATATTGTTTCCTTCAAATATCATCTGTCTCTTCTTCAGATTAATTATGGCCATATTGTCAAATGCCCAGTCAATTCCAAGAAATGCAGGATAAGGGTTACTGTCATTGATGATCTCTATTACTTCAAAATTAGTAGTAGTGCGAACTCCTTCAATATCCACTGTGACACCTGGTAGTCTTCCCAGAGGGAAGATATTTTGTTGATTTTCCATCCTTAACTGAATAGGTGACCACTGTAGCTTTGGCTTACCCATTAATTCCCATGTATTCTTCGTCAAGACATTAGCATCAAATCCCAGATCTAGAATAATTTGATCCATCTCATATTCTCCTATTTGCACACTAAGCCTCATCTCTCTTCTGGTTCTCTTCTGTCGATGCAAATTATTGACTGTGCGCATCTCACTTTGTGGTGTTTCTTTGGATGCACAAGAATATATCAACTCCTAAAGCCCTTCTAAATCTTTTGATCTCTTAAGAATTTCATACAAGTATGCAAAAAATATTTTAAAATATCTACTTGATTTGTTGAATCTTGGTCTTCTGTCAGAGCTCGATCCTGTGTCGAAGATGATGACACGTCATGGTTACTTTTCTGATCGAGCTTTGGTTGTGCATTAGAGGTTGAAGCTATAACATTGATAAAACTTCACTTTTCTTCCATAAATACTTATTTTTATTTCTGAATATCGAAAACAAGAAATTTCTCAACAATGTTTCTGATCCATGCACCTTCATATTCTTTCTTTCTATCTATTTTATCACTATCGGTCACAACGCCACTTCTAGTGATAACACTAATTCGAGGTTCATTGATCCTCATTTCAACAGTCATCATTTGAATATTCTATGCCAGTTGCTGATTTGTTTTTTCTTGGATATTCACCATAAGTACATGACATTCTTCAATTACATGGTCAATGGATTTATAGTACTTACATGTCGTTGTGGGGCTCTGGTAGTTTCTCGCAAAATGACCTCGCTGGCCATAATTATAGCAAATAATCTTTCCATGTCCTCGACTAGCTCCACCACCTCGACCTATTCCTTGGTAACCTCCTCTACCACCACGTTTTCCATTGTCCTCATGTTTGTGTTATTTTCTTGCATTATGTAAGTGTCAGCACCACACTCCATCATTAGTTCGTAAGCCCGACAATTATTCTAATCGTGTCCTACTGATTTACAAAATTTTCAATATAGATTCCTTGAAGTCTGTACATATTTCTGTAGCAAGTAACAGTATTCTAAATGAAGTTGGTATCTAGTCTTCCATATTTCTAACCACATGTTGGATCTTGCATTCAAAGGATTTGGTATCCCCCCAACCATGTAATTTATGAAGATAGGGCACTATTCTTTAGAATGTCCTTCCGATTTTCACTTCGTACACCATACTTCTTTTCTAACTTCTTTGATTTTCTTGATGTCTTGTATATGTAGGGTTAGGTTTTCCAGCAGACTTTGAATCTATTGCATGCCTGCATTAGTATCTCATATAGGCGAAGCTTCCAATTTCATTGAAATTTGTAGCGTTGCGGCTTGACTTTCTATATTTTTTGCATCAATGGAAATGTGATATGCGGTAGCAACAAAACTATAAACCATTCTTGATGTTTCTGTGGAGCTATGTCAAAGCTTAAAATATCCAAAACACCTTAAATCTCTTATCAAACTCCCAAACAAACTCAGTAGGTTTTTGTTTGATATATTTAAACTTAGTGATGCATTGTGACTCAGACTTCGATTTTTAAAGTCTCTTATCGGTGTTGTTTTAATATCTACAAAAATTTTGTTCTGATTATTTGAATATTTCATATATCATGTCTGTTGGCATTATGGTTCAGGAATGGCTATATGTTACAGGTGTTGTCCTTGATGGCAACCCATTCAGGTGATAGATCAATGTACTTCAAGTCAGCAGCAGAGGTTGATGACCAGCTATCAATTATTGAAGAAAATAAGGGGTACGTAGGTACAACTTACAGAAAGTGCGTACCCGCAGGGAAACCATGCAGCAACCGCGTCCCGAGACGCAGGCCAGCCGTTCAGGAGGTGCGTCCACCCAGTGCACACATTTCAAGGCAGAGAAAAGCACACGTGGGGGTTTCTTGTGTTTCACTCCTGGTATCTAGTCGACGGTATTGTGTTATTATGGTGTCGGCTCGTGGTATTGTTCCATGATTTGAGGAGGAGCTTGCCTATATAAAGCAAAGGAGATCACTTGGCTAAGTATCTTTTGCAATTGAATATCTTTAGATCTGAAATTTTTGGGTTATGGTCTTAAAAGCTTGATCTATATGAAAAGGAAGTTGAAGGCGAATCTGTGAAGGGTGATCTTCGAGCGCATGATCAGATTTGAGTATCTGTGCCACTGTAGTGAACTGTCTATTTAGCCCTAATCAGAAGGTCGCAGGTGTTTATCAGAAAAGTTGCGTGGGGACGCAGCGCAGTAACAGGAGACCTGCGTGGGGACGCAGGGCAGACCAAGTTTAGGTGCGTCCGGAACGTAGTGCAGTAACAGGAGATCTGCGTGGGGGCGCAGAGAAACTAAGGTTCAGGTGCATCCCTGGAGCAAAAAGACACGGCGCGATAGCATTTCTGGGTGCGTCTCTGCAGCAAAGTACGCGGCGCGATAGTGTTTCTTGGTGCGTCCCTGCAGCAACAGGACGCAGTGCAGTTAAAGGAACAGTGCATGGGCACGCAGTGCAGCAGAAGGATACCTGCGGGTGTACGCAGGAAAGCAGAAGGTGAATTGCGTCGCGACGCAGGCCACAGAAGGGAAAACTGCGTCTCTGTCTTAAGATGTTCTGTTGATTGAATTTCTCTGTTGATAAGGTGTTTTGGGTTAGTTCTGTTATTGCTGATCTGATAACTGTAGTGGACTGTAACTATTATATTCTTGATGATCATTTGATGCTTTATGAAAAGAAGTAGGGGGTTGTAGCTCCCTTCCAGGAGAAGACTGGAAAACGAGAGAGAGTTGTAGCTCTCTGCAGGTTGCAGCCTGCGTACTGGTAAAGGACTGCACTAGTACAAAATCATTGTAAAAGGAGTTTCTAATTTGAAAGAAGATAGAGACATATTGCGGCAGGTGGTTTTCACCCACATTGGGTTTCCACCTTACATCTTGTGTTCTTTGGTGTGACTATCTATTTTCTTGGTTCATGCTCATTATTTTATGGTACTGACATGCAAAAATAATTCAAAGATCAAATAAGGAAGATTTATTAATTGCTAGATAATACTGATTCACCCCCCCTCTCAGTATTATTTCCAACAATTGGTATCAGAGCAGGTCCTTCAGAGAAGCTTGATCGCTTGAAGGTAGATCGTTCATCATGAGCAACTACGAGAGAGAAGCATCAATCAGGCCACCGGTTTTTGATGGGACAAACTTCAATTATTGGAAGGTAAGAGTTGCTGCATATCTTCAATCTCTTGGTACTGAAGTTTGGGACATTGTAGAAACAGGCTACGCTTTTCCTTCAGCTACTCCTACAGATGCAGCTGAGAAGAAGAAGTACGAAACAAATGCGAAAGCAGTCAGTACTCTATTAGGATGTATATCCCAAACGGAATTCATGAAGGTAATGCACTACAAATCCGCAAAAGAGATATGGGACAAAATTGTCACGAGCTATGAAGGAGATGAACAGGTAAAGCGTGCTAAACTTCAAACTCTCAGGATTCAGTATGAGACTCTCAAGATGTATAATGATGAAAGTGTGGCTAATTATTTTCTTCGGGTAGATGAGATTGTTAATTGTACGAAAAATTTGGGTGAAGAAATAAAAGAGGCTATAGTGGTTGAAAAGGTTCTAAGATCATTGTCCCCCAAGTTTGAATCTAAAGTATCTGCAATAGAAGAAAAGGAAAATCTACGAATTCTCACTATGTCTCAGCTACATGGAATTCTAACGGCTTATGAAATGAGAAAGGGAGGTCCATCAGACATAAGAGAAGCTTCTTTCAAGGCATCAGGTAAAGAAGATTATTATGAAGCAAGCCACGTCCCAGAAGAAGAAGAATCAAATTTTGTCAGAAATCTTCAAAGGGGTTCTGGAAGATTCAGAGGTAAGTTACCTTTTAAATGCTTTGCTTGTGGAAGAGTAGGTCATTATGCTGCAAAATGTCCTTATAAGGATAAAGGAAAGGAACCTGCTAGATGGAACAAGAAACAAAGTGCAAATAAGAAAAGCTACTACACCCATGAAGATAGTGATGGTCTATCGAACAGTGATGAAGATGAACGAGGTAATGAATATAAGTTGTTAATGGCATTTGGAGATGATGATTATATGGATGCTGTAGATGTGGATAACCTTTATGAGGAAATTACTAGACTCAAGAGATGTATAGAAGAAAAGAATGTGATCATTGATACTCTACAATTTCAAATTGATGAAAAAGAAAAACATCTTGAAAAACTAGAAGGTGAAATTGTTGGTCTTAGAAAAGAGATTGAGAAAACAAAAGCTATTAATCTTAAGTTTGTCAAAGGATCTGAAACTTTGGATGAGATTATCAATGTGCAGCGGTCTCCTCTAAACAAGACAGGTCTGGGCTATAATGGAGAAACCTCTCAAGCATCCACCTCAAAGAGTTATCTTGATGCGGCAAGAAGAAATGGGCAAAAGAACAATGAAGATAATCAGGTAAAGCAGGGACGAATTACAAACAGAAACTATCAGGGGCAATCCATCTTAAGGGTGAACAAAAGCTACAACCAGCCACAGGTAAAATCTTCTCAATTTGGTTCAAGAATAGATGAAAATAGAAATTACAATCAGTTGGCTGGTAGATTCAATAACCGCAGAAGTTTCTTCAATGGAAAATGCTTTTCTTGCCATAACTTTGGTCACAAAGCAACTCAATGTGTTGCATATAAAACGATTATGACTAGAGAATCTCAAAAACAAAGAAGTATGGCAGGGATTACAAAAAGGACCTATAACAACTTTTCGGTTCTTGAAAATGAAGTTGAATGTTCTATTTGCAATAATTTTGGTCATGAAGACTCTGAATGCAGGAGCAGGTTCCAGTAGAAAAAGGAACAAGCCTCAAGCACCAAAACATGGAGAATAAAGGAACCTCAAACAGAAAGATGCGGGATAGCTTTTTATGCAGAGGGACAGGAAAATCTATGGTACATTGACAGTGGATGTTCGAAGCATATGACAGGTGATAAAGAAAAACTTGAATCTTATTCTGCTCTAGAAAAGGGAAAGAAAGTCTCTTTTGGAAATGATACTCCTGCAACTATAAAAGGAAAAGGCATTGCTCAGTTAAAAGAAAAGGTCAAGGCTGGAAATGTTTTGTATGTTGATGGATTAAAGCATAATCTTCTAAGTGTCAGCCAGATGTGTGATCAAAGAACCGAGGTTATATTCAGATCGAATGGATGTCTTGTTCGTGATCTTGATACAGGTAAAACAGTGCTCAAAGGCAAAAGAACTCCAAATAATCTGTACATATTTGAAGAAGGACAACAACAATGCTATCTGAGCAAGGATGAAGAGCATTGGTTATGGCATCGAAGGTTGGGACATCTAAGCTTCTCACAAATAAGGAAAGCATGAAAATATCAGGCAGTTCGCGATCTTCCAGATATCAAAATTCCTGACAACACCATATGCAAATCATGTCAGTTTGGAAAACAAACCAGAACTAACTTTCCAGAGAAAGACGGATCAGCTAGCATGCCTCTTGAGCTAGTACATACAGATACATGTGGTCCCTTCAGAAAAAGAACACCTCGAGGAGAAGAATACTTGATATTATTCATTGACGATTTCTCCAGGTTTGTCTGGTTAGGACTTATGAAGCACAAAGATGAAGCATTCGAAAAATTCAAATCCTTCAAAGCCTTGGTTGAAAATGAATCAGGTCACAAAATTAAGTGCCTCAGATCCGACAGAGGTGGGGAATTTACTTCAAATGAATTTTTCGATTTCTGTGAAGAACATGGGATAAGAAGAGAATTCTCTACAGCAAGAACTCCCCAGCAAAATGGAGTTGTGGAAAGAATGAATAGAACAATCCAACAAATGGCTCGTGCTATGCTTGATGAATCAGGAACTCCTGCAACTTTCTGGGGTGAAGCTGCACATGCTGCGGTTGTTATTCTCAACAAAACAAATGTCCGGGTGAACAGCACTCAAACTCCTCATGAGCTTTGGAATGGTAGGACTCCTTCGGTAAAGCACTTCAAAATCTTTGGGAGCAAATGCTATATCAAGAATACTGATGAGCAGCTTGGCAAACTTGAACCTAGAGCAGATGAAGGCATTCTTCTTGGTTACTCTCCATATAGAAAAGCATACAAATACTACAATAAAAGACTTGGCAGAATTGTTGACAGCATTGATGTAGTGGTTGATGAGAAGGGATACATTCATAGGCAAGTACATCGTGAAGACATCGAAGAAGATGAAGGCTACCCTCAAAGACAGAATGATGAAGAAGAAGAATCTCAAGAAGAACCTCAAGAAGAACCAGAGGAGCAAACAAGAATAGAAGAAAAGACTCCATCCAGATATGTTCAGAAGAACCATCCAGAATCTCAGATTATGGGACAGAAAGAAGCAGGTGTACAAACTAGAAGAACAGTTGCAGAAGCTTCAAGCTATTTGGCATTACTCTCCTCAACGAAACCACAAAATGTGAAAGAAGCATGCAAAGATGAATGTTGGGTGAAAGCAATGGATGAAGAACTTGAGCAGATCGAAAAGAACAACACTTGGGAGCTGGTTCCTAGACCAAAAGATAAGAATGTTATCGGGACAAAATGGGTCTTCAAAAACAAATTGAATGAAAATGGAGAAGTAATTAGAAACAAAGCCAGACTTGTTTGTAAAGGGTATGCGCAGCAAGAAGGAATAGACTTCGAAGAAACCTTTGCTCATGTTGCAAGACTTGAGGCCATCCGAATGTTTCTTGCTCTCTCAAGTTTTCAAAACTTCAAAGTATTTCAAATGGACGTGAAATCAGCCTTTCTAAATGGAGACTTGGAAGAAGAAGTATACATTGAACAGCCAGATGGGTTCATTCTTGGAAATGATCCAAACCTTGTATGCAGATTGAAAAAGGCCCTCTATGGTCTAAAACAAGCTCCAAGGGCTTGGTACTACTGCTTGGACAAATATCTTCATCAACAAGGTTTCTCAAAAGGTTCAGCAGATAGCAATCTTTATATAAAAGTTGCAAATGACAAATTGCTAATACTTGTTGTGTATGTAGATGACATTATTTTTGGTAGCAATGAAGAAGCTATGAGTCAAAGCTTTGCCTTGGTCATGCAGAAAGAATTTGAAATGTCCTTACTAGGAGAACTGACATATTTCCTTGGTTTGCAAATCCAACAAAAGGAAGGAGGAATCTTTTTATCTCAAACCAAGTATCTCAAACAGATTTTGAAAAAATATGGCATGGAAGATGCAAAACCAGTATGTACACCCATGGTCACAGGATGTAGCCTTAGTGCAAATGATGAATCTGCAACAGTACATCAACCAACCTACAGATCTATGATTGGAAGTTTACTTTATTTGACAGGTACCCGACCGGACATCATGCATGCAGTTGGAATAGTTGGAAGATTTCAGGCAAATCTGAAGGAGACTCATCTTCAGGCAGTGAAGAGAATTTTCAAATATCTTCAAGGGACTCAAAATTATGGCTTATGGTATCCTAGAGATACAGATCTTACTCTTCATGCTTATACAGATGCAGATTGGGCCGGAAGCGTGGATGACAGGAAAAGAACAAGTGGTGGTGCGTTCTTTATGGGTTCCAGACTGGTATCTTGGTTCAGCAAGAAACAAAGTTCAATTGCCTTGTCTACAGCTGAAGCGGAATATGTTGCTGCTGCATCTTGTTGCACCCAACTCCTTTGGATGATGCAGACTTTGCAGGATTTTCAAATCACTTGTACACCACCAATACCCATCTTATGTGATAACACAAGTGCAATCAGCATCTCCAAGAATCCTGTTATGCATTCAAAAACCGAGCACATACCAATCAAGTACCATTTTCTCCGGGAACAAGTATTTGAACAGAAGGTCAAGTTGGAGTATGTTCCTTCTAAAGAACAAGTTGCGGATATTCTCACCAAACCATTGCCCAGGGACACTTTTGAGTACCTCAGGAAAAAGCTGGGGGTTGTTGATGCATCATCTTATTGTTGAACCTTTTCTGATTGATGGTACAGGTTCAGGGGGAGCATATAATGCATTGTTGGCATTATGGAGGATGGTCAGAAGAAGATCTTGGAAATAGCTGCAATATGTCTCTATCTCTTTCATGGTGGATTATGGTTCTTTGTTGCAGATCTGGGGGAGCATGAGCTTAGGGGGAGCATACCCCTTTGCCCTTGATGTCAAAGGGGGAGAATGAAGCTGAAGTTTGTGAGGTTGCCATCAAGTCCAAAGGGGGAGATTGTTGGCATTATGGTTCAGGAATGGCTATATGTTACAGGTGTTGTCCTTGATGGCAACCCATTCAGGTGATAGATCACTGTACTTCAAGTCAGCAGCAGAGGTTGATGATCAGCTATCAATTATTGAAGAAAATAAGGGGTACGTAGGTACAACTTACAGAAAGTGCGTACCCGCAGGTAAACCATGCAGCAACCGCGTCCCGAGACACAGGCCAGCCGTTCAGGAGGTGCGTCCACCCAGTGCACACATTTCAAGGCAGAGAAAAGCACACGTGGGGGTTTCTTGTGTTTTACTCCTGGTATCTAGCCGACGGTATTGTGTTATTATGGTGTCGGCTCGTGGTATTGTTCCATGATTTGAGGAGGAGCTTGCCTATATAAAGCAAAGGAGATCACTTGGCTAAGTATCTTTTGCAATTGAATATCTTTAGATCTGAAATTTTGGGTTATGGTCTTAAAAGCTTGATCTATATGAAAAGGAAGTTGAAGGCGAATCTGTGAAGGGTGATCTTCGAGCGCATGATCAGATCTGAGTATCTGTGCCACTCTAGTGAACTGTCTATTTAGCCCTAATCAGAAGGTCGCAGGTGTTTATCAGAAAAGCTGCGTGGGGACGCAGGGCAGACCAAGTTCAGGTGCGTCCGGAATGCAGTGCAGTAACAGGAGATCTGCGTGGGGGCGCAGAGAGACTAAGGTTCAGGTGCGTCCCTGGAGCAAAAAGACGCGGCGCGATAACATTTCTGGGTGCGTCTCTGCAGCAAAGTACGCGGCGCGATAGTGTTTCTTGGTGCGTCCCTGCAGCAACAGGACGCAGTGCAGTTCAAGGAACAGTGCGTGGGCACGCAGTGCAGCAGAAGGATACCTGCGGGTGTACGCAGGAAAGCAGAAGGTGAATTGCGTCGCGACGCAGGCCACAGAAGGGAAAACTGCGTCTCTGTCTTAAGATGTTCTGTTGATTGAATTTCTCTGTTGATAAGGTGTTCTGGGTTAGTTCTGTTATTGCTAATCTGATAACTGTAGTGGACTGTAACTGTTATATTCTTGATGATCATTTGATGCTTTATGAAAAGAAGTAGGGGGTTGTAGCTCCCTTCTAGGAGAATACTGGAAAACGAGAGAGAGTTGTAGCTCTCTGCAGGTTGCAGCCTGCGTACTGGTAAAGGACTGCACCAATACAAAATCATTGTAAAAGGAGTTTCTAATTTGAAAGAAGATAGAGACATATTGCAGCAGGTGGTTTTCACCCACATTGGGTTTCCACCTTACATCTTGTGTTCTTTGGTGTGACTATCTGTTTTCTTGGTTCATGCTCATTATTTTATGGTACTGACATGCAAAAATAATTCAAAGATCAAATAAGGAAGATTTATTAATTGCTAGATAATACTGATTCACCCCCCCTCTCAGTATTATTTCCAACAATGTCAATGCTCTATCTCAAAATGTCATAACGAGCTACGCTTTATTTATATTCTCATCATTGATCTTCTTCGTTGTCCATGATACTTCACTTAAAAACCAAAATTTTTATGGATCCTCCAATCCAGTTCCTTTGAAAACGGGTAGCTTAATATCATCAGCCATACTTCTTCTTGGAGGGGGATGGGGAGGAGTAAGGGGAGGGGGAGAGGGGGTAGGGGGAGTAGGGGGAGGGGGAAAGCTAAAAATACCTTGGCTATTACTAGATTTTGGCTTCTACAAACTCTCAGGTTGGAAGGATGAATAGTACAGAGTTACCTAGGGGTTGTGAGGGAGGATTTCTTCTCTTTCACTTTCAGATTCACTCAAAAGAGGACTATAATCAGTCTCTATAAAATTATTTGGGTCTTGTCCATGAAATATCTTTATGGTATCTACTTTATATCTTTTCCACTTCACATTTTTTCGATATCTTGCTCATATTTATTATCTCTTCTTCTAAACATAAGTAAACTAGAAGTTTGGATGCATCTGTAAAACTCCCTTTTCACACAGAAGCATCTTAATATAGAGTTTCATAGATTTTAGATACTCGGTCCTTTGAAGAATTGTTGTTCCGCTTCACTGTAGGACACAATCGAATCTACCACGAACTCAATAATGAATCCTCCCAAGATACTATCAATCCAGAAATCGATAACCCTTGAAATCCCATTGCCAATGCTCTTGAGTCGTTGTATTAGTTCAGGAGTCCACACCATAGGTTATTCACCTTTAAAACAATTATTTATTTCAGTCAACCTCGATATCCACTCGTACAACTCCATAAGAAATGAAGTGAAGAAAATTTTGTATTGATCTATAAAAATATACTTTTGTAACCAAGCTTTGGATGTGAGACGAGGGTTTCTATTTTAGTTATATCCAGTCTTGAATCTCTTTCTTTGATGGGTACCTCATCCACATGTCCTTCAAATGGATCCTAGTCCTAGAAACAAAACCATTTGTTGGCTTGGTTTGGGCTGACCTAGGTTCAGTCTATACTACGCACCAAAAAAACCCTCAATCATTGGCCCTATCAACAACAACTTGTAAGTAGGTTGCAGTCTCACCTAAAGTGACTATGGGAGGATGCAGAACCAGGTTTTTATAGCCTTGAAGGATTAGGAGATGTGGTATTATTATGTTATCTTATTATTAGCATTTATAAATCGCGTCGCTGCACTATATTAATCACTTAAACATGCCATATGAAACCATAAACCATCATTGTGCTAAAATAAATTGCAATTTTAATACCTACTACTCTAAAATAGATAATAAGAAAATATACACATCAAACACCAACTTACCGTGGTTCACCCTAGTGTAGGGATACATCCACAAGAAATACTACTTAATATAATAAATATTTGAACAACAACAGTTCTTGACCTGTGCACTAAGCTACAGGTTGTATGCGCACTCAACTACAGACTCAAGCCTCTGCGCACTCAGCTGCAAAGCCTCGCCTTTTCTACCAAATTACAGATCACAATAATACAACCATAACACCAATCTGGATGAATTTGATTTGATGATTATATTCTTATTGTTTTTCCCTATATTACTATTACATAGAAGGGTTATATAATCAAAATAGCATGGTCCAAATACCATGGATTCCCTAAAACAAGCAACTATGGTCCCAAAACCATTGACCCCTTACAAAATCACATGTTTTTTACAAAAAGGGGGGGCTTCGACACACCCCGAAGCCATTACACAACGCGGTATATTTAATTCCTGAAACTACACTTCGTTACGTGGTCCACTTTGCACTCTGCTGCATGCTTTTCCCCACAAAAGGCAAGTTTTTTCCAAAATCTAGGCTAAGTTGGGTTGCGCCCAACACTTAGGGAACAAGCTACCAATACCATAGTTTATTATGTTGGACTACATAGTGGTTTAAAGTCCCTGACACAATAATATAGACTTCCTTTTGTGGGTTCAATTGGAGATGTAAGAGTGAAGGATGTCATCATGCGAGAGATAAAGGTGTTTATTGAGCAAATCAAGCAAGCAATAGATCAAGAAGGTTTAAGATTACCAAGAACAATATTCTACAGTATGAAATTGGGCCAACTAAAGTACACATGAAATTATCATGGCTATGGAATAACATACAGTCAAGCTCCAAATAAATATTATTAGATGCATTAATTTATTTATCAAAACAAAGTTCAGAGAATGCACTACTGCATCACAAATTAACTCCATGTCCAAGCTACTGATTTGTCATTTTCTCCATGAGAGTTTTGACTTATTATATTTTTGTCCTATATAGCCACCATTTTGATGTAAATTTTCTTTTATGAATTAAGGTACAAATATAAAATAAGTCCAAGAGACACTTGTGAAATGTGAAGAGTCACATAGAAGTTCATAGGTTGTGGAAGTCATAGAGTCATGAGGAAGCTCAAAGGTCATTTTCATTTGTTATAAATACGGCCTCATAATTCAAGCAAAGGGCTTGGAAAGTTAGATATTGACCTTGGATTTTCTAATGGTGCATAAGGGAGAAGATCATTCTTTTGGAGAGGTAAGTTGTAGCTTCATGTTACACTTAGAGGTAGTGTTTCATCAATGCAACAATGTACTTGGATATTTCATTAATTATAAGAAGCTCATGGAGCCACATTCTTTCAGGCATGTATCGTAAATATTGTAAGACTGTTCTTTAGATTTTTGTGGTATATGTTGTGCTATGTATACTAAATATAATGAGCTATTTCGTTGTGTAAGCTATGAATCTTGTTTAATGGGTGTTGTTATGTGTTTAAATGATTGTTTTTATGTTGTGAACTTATAGGTTAATCAACACATCCTCTCAATTTCTCTCACGTGTATCTTATAGGATAATAATAATACTTCTATTTAGAGGCTCATCTCTTATCACTCTTGTGTGGTAGCTTCTTTTACACCTTACACTTGGTGTTACATAAATCTTACATTCTTTATAACCCAAAGTTATATGTATGATATCTTGTGTATGTTTTGCAGCCAAGGCATTCCTTTAAAATCACTTGCAATGGTGGTCGAACTTTATATCTAGATGGGGATCCTACACCAATCAGTGTGAGGTATAATTGGGACTTCACATTAGGGAGACCCCCTGTATGTTGACGAAATCCAACACTGTCACACCCTTGAACTAGAAGCAAGGCTAGATAACAGACTGAGCTCATAAGGTCTATTTGAATCTCTTATCCTAAATGGCTACATCTCTGATCATAGTCCCAAGGTGTTTTTCAAAGGCTTTGGATCTTTGAATCCTCGCAGAATTCTTACATAACTTGTCACATTTAAAGTTTTATGGAAAGTGTCCAACAATGGTCCTTGACTATGTGGTTGAATTTGTTCAATTAAAATTTTCAATTGGATTTTATTCTCAATATATTCTTGCTTGGTTTTTCATCCTCATTTTGGATGGTCATGCCAATCAATGGTGTTATTCTTTACCTTCGCTTCTATCCATTATTTCAAACAACTTGTTAATCAGGTTGATCGTGTCTTTGACAAGTATGGTTATCAAGATGTTTTTAATAGAAGTGATAAAATTAGCATAAAATGAAATGAATCTTTAGAACAATTCATTGATTTATTTCTTGACATTTAGTATGAGTTTCCCAATGAAGATATGGAATAGGAATATTTGGATGAGAAATTTCAGTTTTTGGTTAGGATTTCAAGGAACTTTGTTTAATAATATAGACCAAATGTTCCTTTCGAAGATGAATATAAACCTTTGAAGGAGGAATCTATAACTTGTTTTATTCCTTGTCCCCATTCTTTTCTTGTCCCTTGTGTTGTACCTATTCAAATTAGGAAATATGAGAATCAATCCGTGAATTTGATTCGACAACTATTCCTAATGTTGACAAACCCAATGATGAGGAGTTACTTTTCCTCTCTTCTATTTCTCAAGATGATGTTTCTCCCTATTATATCAATCATTTATCTCATAGTATTGTTAATCAATCTACCAATATTGAATCCTTTAATCATGTTGAACCTCTAGATAAACATTATCCTATTCACCCTATTTATATTGAATTGTGCGATGATGATTGTTCAAGTTTTATGGATGATTTTTTTTTTTCACAAGAGGACTTAGATTTTCATATTTTTCAATTGGAGTCAGATCTGATCATTGAGTAATTTCTTTCAGGCATATCTACCCCCACTCCCTATACCTTGTTTTAGAATATTGGTAGTGAATCAATTAATCTAACACAAGGGAATGGAGGTTTTTAAGACGATCATTTGTTAGTTATCAATGATTGATGTGAAAACCTTGTTAATCTACCTGACGGGAGTCAACCATTCCATGAATCAGGAAACTTTGATTTGGTCTCTTTTGTTTTGTTAAACACACACATGGCAAAGACAAATAGGAAAGATAAAACATGAGAGTACATTTTTTTATTAACAAATGATATACATTTATAGTACATGGTTTGACCGTTGGGTTCCACATCCCAAGGTCTCTTGGACTTTGTTTGTCTATTCAGATTTCACACTAACCCATAGAGTATTAGGTGTCCAACATTCCCCCCCCTTAATCCGAAGGGTTATGTATGAGCCCAAGAAGAGATTTGTAATACAAAATGTGGAAAAAATGCATGGCAGCACTAGGTTGAGTGTGCTCTCTGAAATGTTGGTATAAAGGGTGGTGGTTTAAGGATGACCACCAACACTAGAATGCTTAGTGCAGTTCCCAAAACTCTTCCAAGTTTGGCATGAAGCTCAAGTCTTCTGCTAGAGGAAGTGCTTCTGATGATTTTAAGAGGGAAACCTTCGACCATGAAAGGGAGGTCTCACCCCTCATAAAAGGGACAACTTCAACCTGAAAAGGGAAGTCTCAACCTATGATGGTTTAAGGATGACCAACAACTCTGGAATGCTTAATGCAATTCTTGGAACTCTTCCAAGTCTGGAAAGAAGATGAAGTCTTCTGCTAGATGAGGTGTCCCCAACTCTATTCTTGGAATTCTTCCGAAACTGGCAAGAAGCTGAAGTATTTTTCAAGAGGAAGTGTCCCAGATTACCAAGTGAAGGCATGCTCAGGGGTATCTTTGTCTCTGGCTACAACTCTGAATTTGGTGTGGTAGGTTGTGGCGCAGGCTCGCTTGATGTGACTTTGAAGCTTGTAGATGACCATCATTCCCCCCCCTATTAGATACAAGGTGAGATGATGGAGAAAATTCAACTGCAAGACTGTTCAATACTCTAGAACAAGTTCTGAAATGTGATTGGAATATCTTCTTGGTTGTTGATGCCCATTGCCAAGAAGTGATTCATCCAAGATGAATCTTTTTTCTTGCAAGACGTTTGTTTCTGAATCATCTGTGTGAAGAATGGGTGGTTTTATGACAGTGCTTACATGGATGAAGATCAAAACAATGATCTTTCAAATGGCCAACTCGGTCACAGTGTTGGCATTTCACAATCTGTTTTTGTTGCTGTGGAAGAGGAGTAGAATCTAGAACAGAAGGAGGTGAACTGTCATGAAGGAATCTAGCACTCTGGAACTGAATGGGCTTTGAATAGTCTGGAATATGAAAGGACAAGTCCTTCTCATATCCGAGACTAGTTTTGTGTTTGTTGTGGACAAGCTCTTCCTAAGTTCTGATGATGGGTTTGGGAAGTGTAAGCTGAACTTCTGCATCTTCATGTAACCTTGCTACTTTACGGGAGTCTGTTTCAATCTTCTGAACAAAAAAAGGTTTAGGATGACTCCTCTGTTTTAATTCTTCTTGTTGTAGCTGAGATTCGAGCTCCAAAAAATCAATTTTCTCTTGTGCATTTTGTAGACAGACTTGAATGTCTGTGAGAGAAACTTTGTTGATTTTTTATGTATCATGAGTAGTAGACAATATCAGAGTTTTGAGGAACTCTAATACTTCATTGATTCTGGCAAATTTTTTTTTTCAATGTCAGAATTACACCTTAAAAACTGATCACAACTACTACTTAATGCAGAAAAGTAATACCGACTCACAGTACACAACAATATCCTTTATAAATGTGCAGCAAATGATTAGTGTGCAACCAACAAGCACCAATTACGATCCATTACATAAAAATAAGAGTTTACTCATGACCAACACTATGTTCTGACAATACAACCGACTAAACTTTTCTCCACAAAAGATTACTTTTATTTGTCAAAACAATCATTGCCTTTATACAACCCACCAAACCCTTATGCAGTAGCCGAATCAAGGAATCAATGCACATATAATGAGTTTTAAATACAATGCCACACTGGGGCAGTAGCAACTACAAACTTGCTTGGGTCCTTCAAATACTCCTTCACTTTCTCGGCCAGTGGAAAAGAATAGTCAAGTTCAATAGCGACTGCTAATACATCCTTGTAACCATTGATGATAGCATGTGGAACAACTGCAATTGTGGGATTACAGATCACCAGAGAAAGAGCTATACACAATCTCATAAACTGCAAATTGCTTGCTATGGTGTGCCAAAGTTGAACATCATATATATGTCAAAACAACAGTTATGAAAATAGTGTATATATATATATATATATATATATATATATATATATATATATATATATATATATATATATATATATATATATATATATATATATATATATATATATACAGTTATCAAAACAACGCATAAATTTCTGCCTTTGGCCTTGACATCTGTTGGGGTCGAAGATAGACACAATCACCGACTATGAAAAGCTGTATGGATTCATGAAGCGATTTGACAGCTTCCATGGGATCTTCCTCTCCCGTAGACTTTATACAAATCTTCAATAATTGCTTCCAAGAAATGCAGGAGCCTGTGCAATCTTTTTATTAGAAAATCGATTCGTATGATTACGTCCTCAGTAGATATGTTTCCACAAGCCATGCTCATTCCCTCAATATACAAGCTTGAGCAGAAAATGGAATTGTCATAGCAATGGAATCCCTCAAAGCGATCATATAAGTGAAGAACCAAGGTTTGTTAAATGTCGATGTTAATAGAGGTGACTTGTGGATCGAATGTGAATGAATAAACAAAGGAATAAATGAGTAGAAGCGATGGACAATGTACCAAGAGGCGCCCAGACTTGCAAAGCCAGCTTCTGCTCTGGCTGAGAAGACCAGTTAATTTTGATCTTGCATACAACGTGGATGGGGGAGAGCGTATGCAAGATTTTCAAAGTATGTAATCTTTACACCAACGCTAGGGTCGCCACAGGTGGGTTGAGGCCACTGCAAGAGATGGGTGGCGTGGATGTTTATTGGGCTACAACAGAAGAGGCGAAAATTCCTCCTCGATCATGGCTTGCTCCTCCGAGACTTGATTTCAATTCCCTGTTGATGCTTATCGCCAGGAATGACTGCAATACTTCACTCAACGGGAATGCATAGTCAATTTTACCAATACCAAATGCGGCCCTTTAAAATTTCAATGCAAAATACCAGGAGTCATGCATGGAGATCACACATTGTTTTGTATTCCTTCGACCTTCAAATATTTAAAGAATGATTCAGCTCAGGTTTAGGTTCATTGCAAAATTAGCAATGATGGATTCATAATTCATAAAATTCATTAACAATGCAACAATGATCATTGTTTCACTCTCTGTTCCGATGTCAATCCAATCCAATGACAATGGTTCTCCCTTCAACCAATGTAGGAACCTAGCATTCGAGTCAATCTATCAGCTTCACTACAATGTGGTGTACTGCTCGGGCTTGAACTCAGTCATTGAAACAAAACAACTAGCACATTTCAAACTTCAACAAATTTTAAAACGTACCATCTTTGTTCGGTGTTCAATTTAATGTAGTCAGAGTTCACCGTAGTTCTAAGAGTGACCAACACGAGTTCATCATTCATATTCAACTCCTTTGATCTCAGTGAATATTAAGAGCCCAAAAGAATTTTCTATTTGCCTGCAACAAGCCTCCACCATTGTATCAATTTCTGCCTTGTAATGTTGCTTCGGTGAATATCAACAGTCCTCAACACAGAAAATAGTGAACGGTGAGGAGATAGAGCATTCAATGCACAACGCAGGGAATCAAAGACATATTTTCATATTACCAAGATTAATGTTTCACTTGCAGAGTTCAAAATCGTTCTCCAATGCATAGTTCAAGCATATATCAGTCAACACGACCACACAACACCATGACTTTCAAAACTATTCAACGTAGTCAAACACACCATTGTACTACTGCATATGAAATTCAATACACAACATTACACTGTCAGGTAGCAGACCACATATAGTTGAGATGAAGGGTCTCAACCTCAATGCATAATGGTTCACTGTGGCAGTGGTTTCGACCTCCACAGATTTAATGTAGCGTTCATCACTTCATGGTATATAATGGCTCAATCCAATGTAGCCCTCATAAAAATTTCAATGTAGAGATGGATAGCAGTGCACGGTGTTTTAACATCGACTCTCAACCAATGAATTGCAACATGTATGAAATGATTCAAATGTCATTTGGGATCAACGAACACACAATACAAGTGTTCAACGCACCACTGTCTCGACAGGGGCCGAGGAAAGACTAAGTGTACAACAAATTGTAGTTTCTAACTTCCAAGTCAGGGAAACAACCTACGCAGAAAGGAAATGGCAGAGGAGTTACGATGCAAAAACCTAAATTTGAAACCTGTGCTCTAGCTCTATACCATGTCAGTGATGTCAGTTTCTGCAATATGGGCAAAACATACGCAGAATAGGCAAATAGGTAGAAAAGGGAGTACAAGGGCAGGAATGCTAAAGATAGGGCTGGAGAAATGACAGAGGTTGCAGCTATAATTTAGGTGAGAAAATATTCATGAAATGCATAAGTGATGGCATAAATGACCTGCACATAAAGGCCATAAAACAAATGGCTCAAAGTAATTATGCAGGGCAGGAATACACCTGCTCTGATACCATGCTAAACACACACATGGCAAAGACAAATAGGAAAGATAAAACATGAGAGTATGATTTTTTATTAACAAATGATATACATTTATAGTACATGATTTGACCATTGGGTTCCACATCCAAAGGTCTCTTGGACTTCATTTGTCTATTCGGTTTCCACACTAACCTATAGAGGATTAGGTGTCCAACATGTTTATTAAAATTATGGAAGTTGTTAGGATATAGAACTGACCTTGGGTTCAAAGTTTGAATTACCATATTTTGAAAATATAGACTGTTTTTAGGAAGTCGAGGAACTTCAGTTTACATTGATGGTTATGTCAGGCCCTCACTACCCCGATGAAACTTGTTAATTTTGTAAGATCAAGATTTTATTGCAAAAGTCTATTCTTAGCATTCTTTGATGGGATGTGGATTCATTCTTGAGGGATATTCGATATATTCTTGTTGAATCCTTTAGCCCTCAATATATAATCTATGATCAGATGCATAAACTCTAAGTTACGTACCTTTCTTCACGAAAATCTTTGATATTGAGCTTGGAAATAAAGAGAATGTTGAATGATGATAAAAACTTCCAATTTGAAACCCCTTTCCCCTCGTTCATCATCATGTTTGACTCACCCACTATCACTGATGATTTCCTATATGTATGTGATTCAGGGTTTGGTTTTTATCTTGCACATGATGTAGATATTTCCATAGTGATTTTTTCTTTGCAAGGTTTTCAAGTTGGTTCTTTTTATGACCCTATTGTAGATTGGTTGGAACAATCATACCTAATGAGTTCAATGGATAATAATAAGTACCTTAATCTATTCAACCAAAATTTGTATGGAAATGAGTAAAAAAGTTGTTGTTGTGGTGTCTCTTGTCTTCATCCATTTTACCACCATTAGATAAAGCAATCATTTACCCCACACTAATTTACTTTTACTTCATACCTTTGTGGTTGCATGCATATGTCATGGTTTTCTATATTTATCACTACACATTATGTTTTATTGCTTTCACTTGATGATATCTATCAACCTAAGGGTCAGGAGAAACTTCTATGGCTGCATTAGAAATTTCATATTACTTAGTCTCAATCCTCTACTTTTAAGCTTAGGTTAGGTTGCATTTAGTTGCATTGTATTATTTTATTTTCCTTTTATTATAATGCTTTTATTGTCTTTTTTTCCTTATTCATGATTTGTTTTCAATAATCATGCATGGAAGTTATTTTTTTGAGCTCCAAGATGATGTGGCGAAACTTTTGGTAGAAAATTGTGGTGATGTGCAACCCTTGGCTGATATCTTACTTCTCTTATTTTATTAGGAATTTACATATTTCATAGTTCATGATGTCTTGATGGAAAATAAAATCCATTTGACTAAAAAAACATAAGAAGAACCATGATGCTTGCATCCATTCAGGATCTTCATTCCTAGAAGGCACATACATCAAATGTTTCAGGTGTCAGATAATCTGTCACCTTATGCCCACGTATGTTACCAATAAGGTGGTCTTGCAGGAGGTAGCCTATCAGTTCAACAATGGATTGTCTACATAGTTCCAGAGGATGAAGAAGGCTCCTTGCCCCTCTTTTCCTTTACGGAATTGACTTTATGAGCTTAAGAGACTTAAGACAACCGATGCTGAAATTGGAGAACTCATGCATATTCACTTTGGAATGATGAGTTTTCATAGATATGATCCTAGAAATATTTGTAGACAACATTATGACATGATAGAATACAACTGTCTATATGGATATATAACCATTCCAAAAGATGAAAAAATCAAGAATTGATACAATGCACTAAGGAAGAATCATTCAAGAGATGAGGTAGGGCCCACCCAGGTTTCATAGGTACCAGATGTACAGATGGAGGATGTTCGAAAGGAAGTCACTTCCCAAGTGGACACTGTATCACCTAGAAAGAGGCTAAAACATGATCCAATGGGAGAGAGCAGTAGAAAGTTCAAAGTTGATCCTATGTGAAAAGGTGAAAAATGAGGCATAGAAACATAAGAAATAAAAGGAGGAGGATGACATAAGGTTAGAAGTAGAAAAGTAGAAAGAATAAGAAGAAAAGAGGAAGCAAGATGACTTGCTTAGGAAGTTGCAGAAATTAGAAGAGGAAAGGAAAATAACAGAGGAAAAGGAGGTAGAGTTGGAGGAGGCGGATGTCATTGAACCAATTACAGATGAACCTAGCACTTAGTCGAAACCTCCTTTCACTGGTGTCCATCTACCATTTAGCGAAATTAGAATTGTTCCTCCACTCAATGACAATGTTATGGATGTTTCCAGTTTCACCTTTGACCAACTAAATATAAGGATTGTACAAGAAAGGCGAAGGTACTTTCCCAGTGATCTTATTCATCTAGTATCCATATCTATAGAAAATGTGATATATCCTAATACTAGGAAAAGTTATGGCAATGAATGTAGATATTACGATAATATCATAGGTAAATACAAATAATATTTTTAGTGAGAATGCATGATTGCAGAAAGAGATAGTTGCTGCAAAACAATAGGTTGATCACATTGCCACAAAGAATCAACAGTTTTCTTCTACTAGTATCAGCAAAATGGAGCTATGGTCGCTATATCTAAAGAGTTAAATATGATGGAAGACACCATGAAGTAGTTATACAATGAGATGATTCTCTTGCATGAGGTGGTACACACCTGGAACAAATTCATAAGAAATATCAAGAGATCTTGAAGCTTCTAAAGGTTACAAGTATGGTTGTGGATTTGATGCAAGATTAGGGCATCAAATATCGTGATGTTCCTGAAAAGTTGGTCAAGAAGGATAGGTTGGTTGTTCAGGTGGACAAAACATAGTTAAGACTTCATACTCAAAATTACACGCAGTGAACAAGTGACCAAAACCATAACTTCTTATGTTCAACTGCACAGTGGTTTAGAGTCCCTGGCAAAGAAACATAAACTTCCTTCTATGGATTCACTTGGAGAATTAAGATTCAAGGAAGTCATCATGTGGGAAATAAATGATTTCATTAAGAAAATAAAGCAAGAAACATATAAACAAGGTCTAGATATCACCAAGAATGATATTCTACAATATGCAATTGTGCCAACTAAAGTCCACGTGAAATTATCTTGGTTGTGGAATAGCATACACTCAAGCTTCAAATCCATGTTATCAGATGTAATCGAGGTAAAGATGTGATATATTTCAGAACTACTAGTTAGAGTTAAATTTATCGCAACACAATTTAGAGCATGGAACTCGTACATCACAAATGAACTCCATGTCCATGATATTGATTTTTTATTTTCTCCATGAGAGTTTTGTATTATTATAGTTTTATCCTATATAGCCACCATTTTGATGTAATTTGTCTTTTATGAATAATAATTCTAAATGTAAAAGAAGATCAAGAGACACATGTGGAATGTGAAGATTCACATAGAATTCCATAGGTTTGTGGAAGTCAAAGAGTCATGAGGAAGCTCAAAGGTCATTAGCATTTGTTATAAATAAGCCCTCATAATTTAAGCAAAGGGCTTGGACTTTTATAGATTTGGCCTTGGCTTCTCTAGTGGTGCATAAGGGAGAAGATCATTCTCTTGGACAAACAAGTTGTAGCTTCATGTTCCACCATTGGAGTTAGTGTTTAATCAATGTAACATTGTACTTAGATATTTAATTAATTATTAGAAGCTCTTGGAGCCACACTCTTTCATGCATGTATCATAAATATTGTAAGACTATTCTTTAGATGTTTTCAGTATATGTTATGTTATGCATAATAAAGATAATGAACTATTTTGTTTCTTTAGCTATGGATATTGTTTAATGGGTGTTGTTATGTGTTTATATGATCATTGTTATCTTGTGTAATAATTTACAGGTTAATCAACGCATCCCGTCAATTCCTCTCACGTGTCTCTTCTAGGATAGTACTAATACTTTTCTACTATAGGTTCATCTCTTATCACTCTTGCGTGGAAGATCCTTTTACACCTTACACTTTGTGTCATACAAAGCTTACATACTTGCTACCCTAAAGTTATGTATGATATATTGTGTATGTTTTGTAGCCAATGCATTTCTTTAAAATCACTTGTAATGGTGGCCAGACCTTATATCCGGATCGGGCTCCTACACCAAATGGTGTGAGGTCTAATTGGGACTTTACATTCGGGATATCCCCTATATTTTGGTGACATCCAACACCATCAACATCTTGGTGAAAGAAGGAGGGACTGATGAAAAGCTGAGCCTGTAAAGTTTGTTTGAATCTCTTAAATGACTACATCCCAAATTATAATCTCGAGGTTTCTTTCAAAGGATATGGATTTTTCAATCCCTGTAGAATTATTACATAAATATTCACAGTTAAATTTTGATGGAAAGGGTCCAACAACCATCCTTTATTATGTGGTTGAATTCATTGAATTATGTTTTTCAAGCTAAGTTTATTCGGAAGATATTGTTGCTCGGTTGTTCACCCTCATTTTGGATGGTCATGTGAAGCAATGTTGTTATTTTTTACTTGTTGCTTCTATCCATTCTTTCAAAAAATTGGTTAATTAGCTTCATCATTGATCTAAAAATCACTCTTGAGTGATCTCAGTTAAAGAATTATTGAATGAAGGTATTACAGACTCATGTGCTGGTGTGTGTCTATGTCATTTTAGGCAACAGATCGATCAGATTGCAAAATACACAGACACTGGAAAATGGAAAACAACAGAGAAACATAGTAAGCAAATATAAGAACACAAGCAGTTTCCCCACAGTTTTCCTGGCTTCCATGCGACCGAGTGCTTCGGGGCTTTCCTTCTTGAGGGGTTTTTCCCAGCAAAAATGCCCTCTATTTCCAGATCTAGGCTTCCCAAGTGCTAGTTTTTCCTCCTGCGCGGTCTCCATGGGCCTCGGTCAGTGCTCTTTGATCGAGGTCCTCGTCGTTCCCCGCTGGCTGCAAACTGCCACTGTAAGAGGTCTTCCTAGTCACTCTTTGTTCACAAATTCGAAGTCTGTCCTGTTTTGATACAGCCATGGAATCTTGATTATTTTTCATGGATTCAATTTGGATCACAGCCTTCCCACTGAAAAAGCTTTTGGACCACCAAAAGTTGGTTTAAAAGCATCGACTAAGTGAGGGTACAATTTTCTCACTTGTCCAATCTCTATCCACTTTTCACTTCTCAGATTTGAACCCTTGAGCCCAATTCTGAGGTACTCAACATCTCCTCTACAAATCATCCTCACCTTCCTGTCCAGAACTATGTCTTCCTGCAATTCATTAAGATATTTAGGTAGCAAGTCGTCAATAGAAGGCAATTGACTCTGCTCTTTGGGATCCTCAATAAGTGAAGGTTCAAATAGTCTCAAGCAATCTACATTTACGACTGAGTAGATGTGCATGTAAGAGGGTAGATCAAGGCGAAAAGAATTTTTACCAATATTCTCAAGTATCTTGAAAGGTCCATACCTGATAGGCTTTAGCCTCTTACCTTCACCTTACATCCTGTCCTTGCTGATATACAACCAGACTTGGTCACCAACTTGGAAACTATGCTCCATCCGATGCTTGTCATGCCTTGCCTTGTATTTGGCTTGGCTCTTCTCCAGTTGTTCCTGTACTGCTTGGTGGATCTCTTGGATTCGTTCAATGAACCTAGTTTCCCTGTCCACATCACTGTGTCCCTCAACTGTGGTATCTTTACCAAAGAAAAAATCCAAAGGAGACCTTGGCCTTGGTGTGAAACCAAAACAAGTCTCAAAAGGAGATCTCTGTGTAGAAGAATGTTTTGCTCTATTGTAAGCATGCTGCACATAACACAAATGTTCATCCCAAAGCTTAGGATGTTTGCTGCAATATCCTCTGAGTAACTGGATCACTGTCCTGTTAACTACTTTTGTCTAGCTATCAGTTTGTGGATGAAAGGCTGTGCTTTTCTTCAGTTTGGTGTCCATCAGTTTCCACAGACTTGACCAAAACTTCCCCACAAATCGGGTGTCTCAATAAGATACAATGGAAGTGGGTAATCCAAAAAGAACCCATACATGTTCAAAGAAAAGTTTTGCAGTTTGTTCAGCTGTAATCTGTTTATTACAAGGTATCAAAATACACATTTTGTTGAACCTATCCACAACATCATATAGATAATCATGGCCTTTCCTAGATTTAGGAAGTCCTCCAACAAAATCCATGGAAAAACTTTCCCAAGGGTGAGAAGGAACTGGTAATGGAGTGTACAAGCCTAGTTTTCTATTGCTAGGCTTGCTTTTGGCACACACAGTACACCCTCTTACATATCTAGAAACTGTCTCATTCATTTTTGGCCAATAACAAAATCTTTGCAGCTGTGAAACTGTTTTACTTACACCAAAGTGACCTGATATCAGAGAAGTGTGTGCTTCTCCAATTATCTTTACTCTTTTAGTTTGTGGAATGCATAACTTCCCACAATGATATAAAAGTCGGTCCTTTACATGATAATCCAATTCTTCTACTCGTTTTCCTTGACTTAAAGTTGCATATACATCTTTAAAGTCTATATCTTGAGCATATTTTTCAATGTAGCTCTCATGTAACACAGAATTATGCTTAAGTATAGTAGACAAATTTATAATGGGTCTAGATAACATGTCTGCAAATTTATTGTGTATGCCCTTTTTATATTTGATGACTAAATGAAACTGTTGTAGAAAACCCATCCATCTATAGTGTCTTGATTGCTGCAACTTAGTTTGGGAGTGTAGATATTGAAGTGGTTGATGATCAGTATGTATTACTGTCTCTTTGCCCATTGAGTAATGTTTCCATTTTTTCACACTTTGAACTAATTCATACAATTCTTTATCATATGTAGGATAGTTAACTACTGCAGAATTAAAAGTCTCAGAATGATAACATATGGGTTTACCGTGTTGTGTCAACACTGCTCCCATGGCATAGTCACTGGCATCTGTTTGCATCTCAAATGGTCTCTGAAGATCAGGTAATGCTAGTACAGGTGCTGTACTAATCTTTTCTTTCAAGGTGTTGAAGGCTTTCTGCTGTTTTCCTCCCCACTGAAACACCTTGTTCAATCCTGGTAAAGCATGTAAGGGAGCTGCAATTGAGGAAAAGTTAGAAATGAACTTCCTCCAGTATTGTGCTGCTCCTAAGAAGCTTCTAACTTCTGTAGCATATTTTGGTTTAGGCCAGTTTACAATGACTACCACCTTAGAGGGAACTATCTTCAATTCACCACCCCCTACTATATGACCCAAATAATTTAGAGATTTTTTTCCAAATTCACATTTTGAGAATTTAACATGAAGTTTTTCTCTTTTCAAAACATCTAGTGTCTACTTAACATGCTTTAAGTGTTCTTCCCATGTTTTGCTAAAAATCAGAATGTCATCCAGATACACAATAAAAAAATCATCAAGAAAAGGTCTGAGTACATCATTCATTAGTCTCATGAAAATAGCAGGAGCATTAATTAAGCAAAAAGGCATAACCAGCCACTCATACAATCCCTGCTTTCTTTTGAAAGCAGTCTTCCATGCATCTTGTTCTGCAACTCTGACCTGATGGTATCCACTGTGCAAGTCTAGCTTGGAGAAATAAACAACTTCTTTCAATTGATCTAAAAGATCATCTATGTGAGGAAGGGGATAACGATTTTTTATGGTTATCTTATTCAGTGCTCGGTAATCAATGGACATTCCCCACGAGCCATCTTTCTTTCTCACCAAAACGATTGGTGACCCACATGGTGATGTGCTAGGCCTGATGAAACCTTTCTCGAGCAACTTCTACACCTGCTTCTTGATTTAAACATTCTCTAAAGTAGACAACCTGTACATTCCAATGTTAGGCAATGGAGCATCTTGCTGCAAAATAATATCATGCACTATTTCCTTTTTGGGTGGCAGACCTTTAGGTTCTTGAAACATGACATCATACTCTGAAACAACCTTTTCTAAATCAGCTTGCTATTTATCATTACAGCCCTCAAATACATTGGTTTTATCAGGTTTCTTTTCCTTTACAACCATCAGTAAGAATTGTTTACATGAATTTATCATTCTTTTCATCTACCCTGAGTTTATGAGAGTATAATTATTCTTGAGCTTATGAGCTCTTACAAAGTATTTGATTCCATCTTTGACAAGTAGATACTTGTTCTCAGCTCTATAGAAAATAGCTTTTCTATCATACAAGTAAGGACTTCCTAAAACAATTCCACATATATCTAAAGGAATTATGTCTAACTCAACCTGATCTACAAATGCTGACCCAAAAGAAAACTTGAGTTTGCACTGTCTAGTCACTTGTAGTTGTGCTTTATCATTCAACCATCCTAATGGGTATGGTTTCTTGTGAGGTGTAGTTGCTAATCCCAATTTCTTTACAATTGCTTCAAAAATTAAATTTACTTGTGAGCCACTATCAAACAAAGTATCAATCTTTTGATGTTTGGAAATAACTCGAATATGGAAAAGCTCATGTCTTTTTCTCTCATTTTCTTCATCAATAGTAGATTGTGCATAATTACTAGTAGATGCTTCAGAATTCTTACCTTTTATACTTGTGGCTACAATGGTTGTTTCATCTCCTGAGTCTAACCCCAAACCTTTATGAATAGCTGCAGCAATATTCTTCTTCTTGCCCTCGAACTTCTTAGGTCTCAGCTCTAGATGAAGAATCCAACAATGCTCATCATCATGCCCATTCTTTTTACATTGAATGCATGAAGCTTTTCTCTTCTGTGCAGTGTTAGCCTTCCTTTCCTTCCACTTATACTTTCTTTTCTCCTTGCTCTTGCTTGCAGTGGGTTGGGATGGCCCCCCAACTTCTGGACTTCCATTCTTTCCTCTAGCTTAGATGAGTAGCTTGTACAGATACCTCATCTATACTAGTGGGATTAAACATGAGGATTGTGTGCCTCATGTAGCTATGTAGACCACCAATGTACTTCAACAAAGTCTCTGGTGAGTCTAATGAGATTCCTAGAATCAATGCTCTCTTTTTAAATTCTTGAGTGTACCCTTGCACACTTTCCCCTTTCAACTGCCGAAGAGTTTGCCAACTCATCATGGCTTGTTGCATGTAGGGAAATGGATAGAATTGATTTTTGATTGCAAAAACAAATTCACTCTAGACGGAGATGGTCTTACCATGTCTTTTCATGTCATCTTGGGTTCTGCCTTCCCACTAAACCAAGGCAGTGCCTCCAAGGCGTAGGCTTGCTAGCTGAATCTTGCTCTTGTCTGAATCAATATTTTGCACTCTACAATACACATCAATTTGTCTAATCCAATTGTCTAGTTTTTCTGCATTTAACTCTCCATCATATATAGGTAGATCAAATCTAACATCTAGTTTGATCAAGGATGCTTTCTTTTTCTATTCAGGGCTATTAGGAGGTGTGAGAAAGCTTTCCTCTTTCCCTTTTCCTTTTGAGTGGTCATGGAAGTGAGACTCATCTTCTCCTTTGTCTTGTTTAGAGCCTAATGAATCTTCATCCTTATGTTTTCTAAAGTCCCTATACATTTCTTCTACCATGGACTTTATGGCTAGGAAACTATCTATGAATTGAGGGTTTGGCCCCATAGAACATTCCTCTATTTTCTAAAGTCCCTAACATTTCTTCTACTATGGACTTTATGGCTAGGAAACTATCTATGAATTGAGGGTTTAGCCCCATAGAACCTTCCTCTGACATTGTCTTTCGAGGATAGACTCTCCCAATTTCAGGATTAGTTTCGACCAACTCTCCTTCTCCTAATTTGAGCTTTGATCTAGTTAGCATTCACAGCTAAACCAACACAAGCTTGTCTACCCTTACAGCCTAAAACTCTGATACCACTTGATCTGAAAATCACTCTTGAGTGATCTCATTTAAAGAATTATTGCATGAAGGTATTACAGACTCATGTGCTGGTGTGTTTCTATGTCATTTTAGGCAACAGATTGATCAGATTGCAAAATACACAGACACTGGAAAATGGAAAACAACAGAGAAACACAGTAAGCAAATACAAGAACACAACAAATTAATAAGGGGTTCACCCTATCCTCTAGGGCTATGTCTCCGGTCTAGCTTTCAATGGTGGCCTTCTTTTATTGTGTCTTTAAAGCAGAGATTTACAATGAGGAGCTCAAATTGAGTCTCCTGAAACAAGATAATGCATGGTAGGGTGGTCCTTGGATCCCCCAATCCACTAGAGTGCACAAACTCTTTTCCTTTCTAGGCATTGACCTCTTTGGTCTTTGATGGGAGGAGCCCAATATGGTACTCAATTTTTGACAGACCCTCTCAGGGATTGCTTGAACCTTCAAGCCTTTAGCCTGCTCGATGTTGCCTTTGGTCAGCTCGACTCTCTGTTTTTTGCTTCTTGCTTCACTGTCTTTTCTTCACTCTCGCTCTCTTTGTCTTCATTCTCTTCTCTTCTCGGTGTGTTCTGTTCTATGTTTGTTGATGGCTTAAAGCCAATCTATCTCATGACTACTCGCTTCCTCTTCCGCCCGCGTCAGATCGCCTGTTGCTGCTCGCTTGGAGTTCCCTGTCTCTGCATCATCATCAACGGCTTAGGGAGTGGCCACTTTTCCTCTTACGAACTATGCCATCTCTTCCTCGTTGGTTCAGTTTTCCATTTACACTGTTGTATGACTCATCCACCACCTCAGCGTCAAATCGGACTTCAGAATTTCTTTATGCCATGGATTAATCCACTGTCAAATCCAGTTTCTCGTCGGGCGCAATCTCCACCGTCAGATCTGGAGCCCCCAGATCCTATGACATTCGCTCATTTTTTGCGGTTGACTTGCTCGACCATTAACGCATGATGAGCGGTGGTTTTCTCTCTCATTCGCCTGCCGCACATCATGCGTTGAGTGGAATTGCTCGCTTTCAGCCAAATCTGCTTACCACCCAACGGTGCCACCGATATACCGCCGGTTTTGGAGCAAGAGACCTGCCTTTTGCTTTAGCGCTTTCCCCATGGTTTTCCTGGCTTCCATGCGACTGAGAGCTTCGGGGCTTTCCTTCTCAAGGGGTTTTTCAAGTGTTAATCGTGCATCAAAAATGCCCTCTATTTCCCGATCCGGGCTTCCCAAGTGCCAGTTTTGCCTCCTGTGCGGTCTCCATGGGCCTCAGTCAGCATGCTTTGACCGAGGTCCTCGTCATTCCTCGCTGGCTACAAACTGCCACTATCAGAGGTCTTCCTGATCGCTCTTTGTTCACAAATTCGAAGTCTGTCATGTTTTGATACAGCCATGGCATCTTGATTATTTTTCATGGATCCAATTAAGATCAGTCATGTCTTTCACAAGTATGGTTATCAATATGTTTGTAATATAATTAATCAACTTAGGATGGAATAAAATGAATTTTTACAATAGTCCATTGATTTATTTCTTCACATTTGGATGAGAAATTTCAGTTTTTGTAAGGATTTCAAGGAAGTCTTTTCAATTAGATCCTTTTAATGGTCCTTTCCAAGAAGAATATCAATTTCCTCCACAACTCCTTTTATTCCTTGTTCCCCTCCTTTTCTTGTACCTTGTGTTGTCCCTATTCAAATTAGGAAATCTGAGAATCAAATACACGAATCTAATTCAACAATTATTCCTAACGTTGTTGAACCCATTGATGAGGATTTACTCTTCCTCTCTTCTCTTTATCAAGGTGATGATTCTCCATGTTCTATCAATCATTTATCTCATATTATTGTTAATCAATCTACCAAGCTTGAATCCTTTGATCATGTTGAACCCATGGAAAAACATTGTCCTAATCACCCTGTTTCTATTGAATTGTGTGATGATGATTGTTCAGGTTTTATGGATGAATATTTGTTTTCATAGGAGGAATTAGATATGCATAACTTTCAATTAGAGTCAGATATGATCATTGGGGGATTTATTTCAAATGTATCTATCCCCACTCACTATACCTTGTGTCAGTATATTGGTAGTGAATCAATTAATCTAACACAAGGGAATTAAGGTTTTCAAGAAGATCATATGTTATTTATCGATGATTTATGTGCCAACCTTGTTAATATGTCTTATGGAAATCAACCATTCCATGAACCAAGCAACTCTAACTCAATCTCTTTTGTTAATTCAAATGATGGAAGTTGTTCAAATATAGAAATGGCTGTGTGTTTAAAGTTTGAATTTCCATCTTTTGAAAGTTCTCATTCTTGTCAGGAGTTTGAGGAACTTCAGTCTACACTAATGGTTATGTTAGGCCCTCGCTACATTGATGAAACTTGTGAATTTGGTTAGATCAAGGTTTTCTCACAAAAAACCATTCTTAGCATTCTTTCATGGGATGTGGATTCATTATTGAGGGATGTTTGATATATTCATGTTGAATTAGTTATACCTCAATATATATTCTATGATATCTATGCATAAACTCCAATTGGTGCACCTTTCTTCATGTGAATCTTTGATTTTGAGCTTGGAAACAAAGCTAATGTTGAACGATGATCAAACCTTCTGATTTCACACCCATTTCCTCTCATCCATCACTAGGTTTGACTCACCCACTAGCATTGATGATTTCCAATCTATATGTGATTCACATTATATTTTTATCTTGCACATGATACATATATGTCCATAGTGAATTTGTCTTTGCAATGTTTTCAAGTTGGTTGTTTTTACGACCTTATTGCAGATTGGTTGGAACTGTCATACTTGATGATTTCAATGGCTCATAAAAAGTAAATTCATCTATTCAAAAAAACTTTGTATGGATATGAGTCAAAGAGGTGTTGTTTTGGTGTTTCTTGTCTTCATCCATTTTACCACCATTAAATAGAGTACTAATTTACCCCACACTTCTTTGCTTGCATGTCATCCCTTTGTGCTTGCATACATATGTCTTGGTTTTCTATATTTATCAATGCATATTATGCTTTATTGGTTTCACTTGATTATATCTGTTGACTTAATTTTCGGGAGCAACTTCTATAGCTGCATTGGAAATTCCATTTTACTTAATCTTGATCCTCTACATTTTAGCTTAGGTTAGGTTTCATTTAGCCACACTGTATTGTTTTATTTTCATTATATTCTCATGTTTTTATTGTTTTTGTTTCCTTATGCATGCTTTGTTTTCGATAATCATGCACGGAATTTATTTTTTTGAGCTTCGAGATGATGTGGTTGAAATTTGGGAAAGGAAAATTTTGGTGATGTGCAACACTCGGCTAATATGTTGCTTCTCTTCTTTGATTAGGCCTTTACATCTTTGATAGTTGATGATGTCTTGATGGAAAATATGATCCATTCGACGTGAAAATCATAAGAAGAATGATGATGCCTACATCCACTCAGGATCTCCATTCCTAAACCCGATTTGTTAATTGAATGGTTTTCTCTCGCTGATACGATTAGTAGTGAAAAGAAAAGGGAAAAACTAGCAGCGAGAAAATCAATATCAGAGGTATACATAATTTTCTCTAAAGGAAAAACCTATTATACTCTCAATAAATCCACATCCCTCTTCCACCCTAGAAAAAATAATAAGTGCCTAAGCACAATTGAAACTTACAAAATAAGTAAAGGGTGAAAGAAGAGAAAGGATTCCTGCATAGAGAGGTGAAGCAAGTAACTTCACCAGGTTACTGACCAGGCTCACTAGAAACAAATCAATGCTTTTGTTCCTGTAGTGACTACGTCGAGGTACTATCCAAGCCTACTGGAAATGGAGCAACACCAGAGATGAAAACTAATACTCTTATTATCTTTAACTTGCAACAATTATATTACCCTCTTCTGGATTGAAACAAGTGTCATCTAGCGAGCTTTGTAATGTGTTTGACCAAGTAAGGGAATAAAGGAGACTATATCTATAATCGGGTTGAATGGGGAAGCTGAGGAAATCCACTGAGTGAATCAATACTTCTTGAAGGAATGAGACTGTACACGTAAAGGTAAGACCTAAATAGATAAGTTGGAGTTATTATAGTGTGTTTCCAAGTGTTTTCGTTGTGACAACAACCCTCCAAAATTTTTCCTTAGTCAATATTGGAGCTTACATGAACTGTCATTTCGAGCTATCTTGTGTCTTCTTGTTCTTTGTTCATGATTTCCCTAAGTTTCAACCATCCTTGCAACATTCCTAGGTCAAAGTTTCTAAGTGTCGTATTCTTATCTTTAAAAGCACTTTTGTCATATTTCTAAAGATAGGAAAGGCACTGGCTTTCTCTTACCTAGTGATTATCTTCCTTCACTTGACATGGATATCACACAAAATCAAGAAAGCATAATATTTTCTCCTAGAGAAAGCATTCTTTCTAAAGTTAGCAGTCAAACAAGAACTGATGGAGGAAATTGTACCCTCTTGAGTAAGAGAACCCTTCAAAATCTTAGTGGAGTGTACTTCAATCACTCAGTTGAGCACACTTCTTTTCCACAAAGGAAGTGCACTCCTTGTTAGTAGAGACTACGCCCTCTTTGTTCTCAACAATTGTGCCCTCCTTGTTCTCAAAAAGTTCACCCTCTTGTTTCTCATGCATGCACCTTTCTTTTTATGTATGATGAATGCAATCCTAGAAAATAGGGGTCTTATCCCCTTAATGTAACTACCTCACTCATCAATTGAGAAGTGGAAATCATGGATTAACTCACTTTGCATGTGAATTATTTGATAATTTTCCCACATCATTATTCATTCTCATCATCACTATTTACTCTAGGTTGAGCACATTTTCTCACCACAAGTACTTTTTCTTCAATCTTGATCACAAGTGCATGCATTCTCGGTTAGTTTTTCAACATGTATCTTTTGTTTATCTTAGTGGAAGTTTTGTTTTCCTTAGTATAATTTCAATTTGTTTTTTCATACGAAGTGTCATTTTCATCCATACTTCCTCCTAAAAGTGTCATCTTGCCATTGAAAGTGGTGTTTTTGTTGACTCTTCACATTCACCTTTCACCTTTTGGTCATGATTGCAATAGAACCTATAAACACTTCAAAGTATTTTTTTTCATTGTTAATGTGTTCTTGAAATGATTATAACCTTCAATTAACATTTTTTAGCTTGATTTTGATGAGAGTGCACTTCAAGAAAACAAGCACCCTATGTTAATCAAAATTACGCTCAGCAAGAAAGTGTACCCTTCCCAAAGCACACAATGAAATATCAAGCAAGATTCAGGCATCCTTGCCCACTGCCACTGTTCCCTGCACCCTCACTTGCTCTATCTGGTGCACTACACGCTCTCGGGCATTAATGTGTCCCTCCTTTTCCACTGTTGTTGTGCCCTACACCCAAGAAACCTCCCTCTCTCTCTTTAAGAGAACAAAACATAGTATTATGGCTCAATAAGGACTTAATCATTGTCTTTTGCATAGTTTTCATTTGATAGTTATGGGATTTCTTGAAACTAATTGTTGTTTGCCATGAGTGAATTTCCACTTATAGGTTCCTGTTGTGCTTATCAACAACCCCCCCATTTATTAGTGTTAGTAATAACATTAATAAATTGGGACCCTTCCAAGAAAATCAAATCTTAGCATTTAATCATGCCTTTCTTGTTTTTAGAATAAAATAAGATATCAAAATGGAACTTGCTAAAACATGGAAATTTACCTTTTCATACTTTAAGTGCATAAAACTTCACAAACTATAAGTTTCTTATAAAAAGTTCCACATGATAAAAAATCCTAAGAATAACTTTAGAACAGAAATTCGTGAATATTAAAGTAAAACTTTAAAAAACCCACTTTAAGAGGATTATTCTTGCATCGCAAAACAATTACAGCGGACTTCCCTTATAAAATTTAACCCTTGAAAATGTGATCTGAAAAAATGCATCATAAAATCCTATAACCTTATCACATCGCAGTTTCAAACATACGGCGCCACTTCACAAAGCATAAGCAAAAATTGTGAAATCGCAGATCGCATATCGCAGTAACTCATGTAGCGGTGGGTTTTAACGAAAACAAGTTTTGCGATATAACGATCTGTGATATTGCGAAGCAAATCACAAAATTGCTTTTATCGCAATTCGAAGGGCTCAGGGTTCTAGGAGAGTACTTCCCAACTTTCTATGTGAAGTTATGAACATTAAAGTTAAGCATAATGGTTCATTAGTGATCATTTATTAAAAGAACGATTAGGATCAGTGTAAAGGACCATTTGACGCAAGTTGATATCTTTTGATATGATTTAGAATTAAAGACCCTCCGTCACCTTATTTTCATCCTTCTATTGATTATTTCTGTGTTCATTATCATTTTTATCATATTTTTCTCTCTTCTTGCAACTTTCAGGAAGAACACACAGAGTAGAACATACGAAGAAATGGTGAAGAAAGGAAAGGCACCCATTGCTGAAAAGTCAAAAATGACCCCATTGTTCACAGACACTACCTGTAATCGGGATGCAGGGACATCTACATGGGAAACTATGTATCAGTTATTGGAGGAGGAACAACCGAGAATTATGGAAGTAACAGTTACAGCGGATGGACACGGCTCTTCTGATGCGTCCCTAACTGAACTTGCATGCTCATTTCTACACCGCATTGCTGCAAGACCAAAGATACTCCCTTATACCAACATGGTTAAGTGGATTATAGATGACGCGAACATATTTGAAAGAGAATTCAAGATAGCAAACCAAGAAGTCATGGGATCGTTTACTCCAGACAACCTAAGGCTCATGTACCATTTTCCAGAACCCCAGGCTATCTACAACAAATGCTTTGTTGAGAAATTCTCCAAGGAGAATGAAGACTTGGAAGAATGCATGAAGCACTGATCAAACAATGAGGAGAGACTCAAAAAATATAAAAATGGTATGTACGCCACTGGTTCTCTTTGTTCCCCTTACTGTTTTGCTGTTGTTATGTTCTGTAGACTGTTTGGTAAACTAGACAATAACAATTTTTCATCGGAATGGTTACCACTAGTGGATGCGTCTATCAATGCCACAATAATGAATTGGGCCCAAATCCTATCAGGTAATTTAGCCATTGCAATTTGATAATACAAAAGAAAAAGAAGCATTGCTTCGAGGGTTTACCCTTCATTTTTTATGAGCGCCTATGTTATGGACGTTGTTTGTTTTGTTTCCAAATTTCCTGTTATGGGATGGAAGTGGATGGTTCAAAATCCACTTCACATTCAAATTTATCACAAAGTCATGTGGGAATCAAATTTCGTGTAACATTTCTTCAAAATTTGTCACGGAGTTATACTCCCGATTCATAAAAAGATCTACAATAGAGATGCCCCAATATTTTCACAAGAAGCTGAGGTAGATATTCTCCCTGTAGCGAGATGGTTTGGGGAAGAATTATTCACGTATATCAGAGTGTTTGGCAGCATTGCTTCACCCCATGTGCTACCTTTTTACGTCCTAGATAAACTGATGGCTAGGGAGATAGCCTATCAGACATGCGGTGAGGGGGGGATGAGAAAAATACTGAAAGATTCCAAGAAGGCCATTTGGCCTCAATTTCCTGTAACATGCAGAGCATTTGCATTGCATGACTTAGGACATGCTTTCAAAGAAGTTAATAATGTATTATCTTTACAACTACCCAAGTTCCCAGGAAGGCAATATGATCCCTTTGGTATTGTAAGTGATTTTAACACAATGGTTAAAATAAGAGTTTTTACTCATGAAAAAGATCCCTTTGATGATGTTTTCCTACAGAAAAACACCTTCAAAGAGGTGCAACATATGGCACAAATTCTTTTTGACCAAGAAGGTCTCCAAAATTTTGAGAATTACAGAAAAAAGAGGTTGTCTAAGGTCCCATTGGACCAATTACTCATTGAACCAGTAAGTAATCCTACCCCTAGCATAAGCATTATGAATATTCAAAAGAGAAGTCCAAAACAAGTTCTGAAAAAGAATCAGTAGAAAAGTCTGGCGATCAATCTAAGAATGAACCGGTAAGAGCGAGGAGTCAATAAAAGACATGACCCAGTCCATAGCAAAGTCTAATCAATGGAAATTCGGTTGAAAAACAAGCTGAAGCCTTCAATCCCCTTACAAAGAAAGAAAAGCCGCTCATAATTGATCTAGAAGGAGAATGGGAAAATTTTAATAAGATACTTAACACAAAAGAACAAAGCGCAGAGCCACCAACAAATCCAAAAGAGATGACCATGGAAATGGTAATAGAAAGGGTTGTTAACACTCAGGAAACAGAGCACATTCCCATTGCTCCCTCATCTGAGATTGTACTAAGAATAGAGGAAATTCCTCCTTTAGATGTATTCTACAACCCTCAACATAAAGCTGTCATTAGAAGGAAAAGAAAGAAAAGAAAGTTGGATTCTGTGCTCGCTCCCGAGGATGAACCTCTGGATGTTCTTTGGAAAGACTCGTCTATAGACCCATCTGCAAATCTCACTAGGCTCTCACAGGTCGCAGGTGCATACACTTCAACAACTATTGACAAAGCAGCAGAGGTACAATCACTGCTTAAAGAAAAAGAAGATAGGATTTTGTTTTTGGAACAATAGTTACAACAGGTCAGCATAAACCAACAAGCCGAAACACAGTTGGCAAAACTTCAGCAAGACTTTCAGCAAATGCAGTTGGCACATCAAAGCAGTTTGGCTAGTAAAGAAAAATAGTTATAGAATATAATAGAACTGCATAAAGATGATCCCAAAATTGAAGAGTTTATCACAGAGGCACTTGGTCTCAATTCCCAGCTCTTGCAATAGAAAGAACTATTATGCCAGAAGATTTCGCAGTGGAATTCCCACTGCGAAATGAGCGATAATATTACAAATCAAGTCATGGAATTATGACTTGAATATGATTCAATTTTTAAGAAAGTCTCAGACTTCTTAAACTGGCAGAAATCTAAAGAAGGGAAAAGAGAAGACATGCCCAAAATTGATGAATCACACAAAGAGATTTTATTTGCGAAATGGGATTCTCGGCTAAAGGAGGCAGAACAGGCAATGGAGGATGCAGTGGCAGTAGCGAACAATGTCATTGAATGCATAAATGAAAATCTACACAAGGCTAATTTGGTAGCAGAAACTACCCCTGGTTTTCTTCCAAAAGCACAACAGCTTCAAGCAGTATGGAAACAAGCATTGGAAGAAAGGGCAGAGGCAATTAAATAGGTAAATAGATTGAATTGGGAAGCATACTAGCAGTACCTGGTGAAACCACACAGCCAATGGATGACCCTGAAGTGCCTAATAACTTCTGCTGAGAAGATAATGCGAGCTCTCACCAACATTGTATTTGCAGGAAAGCTAAAAGCTAAAGTCAGCTAACTGACACTCTTAAAACCAATGCTGTATATTTGTGATCTAAAGAATTAGATGCAGGATTAGTCATAGATATATTTTGTTTTTGTTTTTGTTTATTTTTCTCTTAAAATGAGGCAGGTCGTTTAAACCTCCTCATCTATTTTTGTAATATTTATTTTTAGATTTCATAAATTAGCATTTAAACCCCTCTCATGAATTTAGAGAGGGGTCTAGAGTTTTATTAAAAACATTCTTCAGAATGTGCATCTTGCCCCCCACTGAGGAGGTTTTGATAAAATCAATGGAACAAGATTTATTTTCTATTTGAGTTTAACATCTGCTACTGAAATTGCACTTTTTTACTCTTAGTTGATGTTAAGTGATTTGAAGATAGATCGATATTGCTGCAGCTCATGAGTAGGATGTATTACAAATGGTACTTTTATCTCCTAATGATTTTTACTTGTGTGTCAAGCAATAAATCATTTTCAGTTATTTATATATGAAATTTTAAATGTTTAGTTATCATTATTGCACTTTTGTATGGTGATGACTTACTCTTTATGCTGAATATGTGAATGACTCTTTATGCGATATATTTCTCATATTGTTTCGGCTAACTTTTTATATGAAACAATCATTCTTAAATGGATTCTCTTCTTATTGTGATTGAATGATCTTCATTATCAGTCGCTTTCAGAAATTATTTTAGATCGCATATGTAAACATTACTCCCGGGATAGTCTTAAACTTAGATGTTTTCTTTGATTATGATAGATTGCATATGATAGTTAAAAGATAGAGTAAGATTAGAATAAGTATTCACCCTTTAAAACCCCAAAAAGAAAAACATCATCCTGTTAGCACACTCATCATAAATAGATTGGGAAATTGGTCCCATCATCCCCAATCAGAGCCACTATTCCAAATGGAAAAGGAGCTATCTTAAGGTATGGACTGAGTGGTTATCCCCCTTGTTGGAGTCCCGATTTTTCGAGCCTTCAACAGTTCCATAGATAAAAAATACATCACTCTCTCATAATATACTGAGACAATGCCTCCTACTAGCCGTCAAGCTACATCGAAAGAAATTTAAGAAGCTAGTAATGAGGAAGTGGAAATTACTAAGGCAATTGTCCCTATCATTTCAAACACACAATGATTCATTGATAAAGCTTTGGAATTCACATGGAAGGACACCAAATATGATTTCATGCAAAATCAATTCCTAGAAGAGTTGGAAGACATGGAAGTGTATATAAATATCAAGAGTTCTAGGATACATAAAGTTACATGTAGATTCCCAGTAATGCCTTGTGCGAAAGCTATCAAATGGATCCCATTACACATGGATAGCAAGAATTTGGTCCCTAGTAGTGAAAGTGGGAATGATATATCTACTTACCATCCACATGAAGTTTGTTCTTATTACAAGGTGGTAAGACCAAGGGAGTATGAAAACATAGAGTTTAACACAACCTGGGAAAATATAAATACTAAGGAAGCTATCAAATCCTGGTGCTAAGAGACTGCAAGATTCCACTAGAGACCAAGTGTAGTTTACCAGACCAAATATTTGAGAAATGTTTATCATTATCTCATGGAAATGTGTTGCATACTAAATGGATGGAAGAATGAAAAATATTTTGAGGAGAATTGGATTTACTTTCTCAACATGGTTGTCTCAAGAGGTAAAGTTTTCAACTGGACTGATTTCCTCTCCCACGAATGGCAACTTCACATATAACAGACCAAGTCAACATTACAAGACAAATAAGCACCATAGTTCTACATGTACGCTTATCTACTATATGGTATCTATTCTCATTATGAGTTCACCGGTATGAAATGGAGTTAGACCCCTCAAGAGAAGTTACATGTCTACTCCCACTACAGACTATTATCATAAGTTAGTTTTTGAGGAGTTTATGATAAGTTGGTTGAGCATTTCTTTTCACTTTTCTACAATATTATATTTGAGATAGAAGCTCCCTACATGATAGATCAGGTGAAGGAAGCACTTTATGATATTGTAGATTGGTCTTGTTCATCACACGACACATACATCATATGTTTAAGGTGTTAGACAACCCCTCACCTTATGCCTAGGTATGTGAACAATAAGGTGGTCATATAGGAGGTACCCTATCAGTTGAAAAATGGATTGTATGCATAGATCCATAGGAGGAAGAAGGCTCCTTGGCCCTATTTTCTTTTTTGGATTGTACTTTATGAGCTTAAAAGACTTAAGGCAACTGGTGCTGAAATTGAAGAACTCGTGCATCTTCACTTTCGAATGATGAGTTTTGTAGATATGATCCTAGAAATATTTATGAACAATATTGTGACAAGATATAATACAAATGGCCATATGGACCTATAACCATTCCAAAAGATAAAAAAATCCAAAATTGGTACAATGCACTGAGAAAGAATCAGCCAGGAGATGAGGCAGGACCATATCAGGTTTCACTGGTACAAAATGTATATATGGAGTATGTTTGATAGGAATTAACTGCCCATCTGGACCCTATATCACTTAGAAAGAGGCTAAAACATGATCCAGTGGTAGAGAGTAGTAGAAAGTTCAAAGTTGATCCAATGTGAAAAGGTGTAATTGAGGTAGAGTATCAGAAGAAATATAAGGAGGAGGAGAATATAAGGCCAAAAGTATAAAAGTAAAAAGAAGAAGAAGAAAAGAGGGAGAAATATGACTTGCTTAGGAAACAACATAAATCATAAGAGGAAAGGAAAAGAATGGAGGAAAAGGGACAACAGAAGAAGTTACAAGAAGAAGAAATGAAGAGAAAACATAATGAAGAAGCTGAACTAATAATGGATGAAGAAAACATGGCCCATGAAATGGAAGCAGAGTTGGAGGAGGAGGATGCCATTGAATCAATTGTGGATGAACCTAGAACTTAGTCAAAACCTCCTCTTGCTGGTGGCTATATCCCATTCAGCGAAATGGGAATTTTTCCTCCACCTGATTACAAGGTTATAGATGTATCCAGTTTCCCCTTTGAGTAGCTAAAGAAAAGGATTTTACAAGAAAGTAGAAGGTACTTTCACAATGATCCTCTTCATCCAATCTCCATATCTATAGAAAAGGTGGTAGCATCTAATACCAGGCTAAATCTCCGAGCAATCATGGTAGCGAAGGTGGCTTTTGTGAAAACAACACAGGAAAATACATAACATATTTTGAGTGAGAATGAACAATTGCAAAAATATCTAGCTGCCACAAAACAATAGGTTGATCACATTTCCATGAAGAATCAAAGGTTTTCTTCTACTAGTATCATCACAAGAGAGCTACGATCAACTATATATGAACAATTAAAGCAGATGGAAGACCCCATCAAGTAGCTATACAATGAGATGATTATCTTGCATGAGGTGGTGGCACCCCTGGTCCAAATTCAAAAGAAATATAAAGATAATCCTAAGATTCTAAAGGTTACAATCAGGGTCATGGATTTGATGTAACATCAGGGAGTCAAATATCCTAATGTTCTTGAAAATATGGTCAAGAAGGATAGATTGGTTGTTGAGGTGGAAAGAACATAGTTAAGACATCATACTCAGAATTACATCCACCATAGTTTCTTATGTTTGACTGCATAGTGGTTTAGAGTCCCTGGCACAAAAACATAAATTGTATTTTGTGGGTTCACTTTGACAAGTAAGAGGCAAGGATGTCATCATGCGGGAGATAAAGGAGTTTATTTAAAAAATCAAGAAAGAAATAGATCAATATGGTTTGGAGATTCCCAAAAACGTTATTCTACAGTATGAAATTGGGCCAAGTAAAATCCACATGAAATTAATATGGTTGTGGAATAGAATAGTGTCAAGCTCTAAGTCCATATTATTAGATGCATTGGAGATAAAGATGTGATATATTGCAGAACTACTATTCATATTTAAAGTTATCGTAGCAAATTGCATAGCATGGCACTCCTACATCACAAATGAACTCCATGTCTAAGCCACTGATTTGTCCTTTTCTGCATGATATTTTTGTCCTATATATCCACCATTTTGATGTAATTTGTATTTTATGAATAATAAGTCCAAATGTAAAAAATTTCCATGAGGCACATGTGGAATGTGAAGAGTCACCTATAATTCCATAGGTTGTGGAAGTAAAAGAGTAATGAGGAATATTAAAGGTCATTAACATTTGTTATAAATAAGTCCTCATAATTCAAGCAAAGGGATTGGAATTTTATATATTTTTCCTTGGATTCTCTAATGGTGCATAAGGGAGAAGATCATTCTTTTGGAGAAGCAAGTTGTAGCTTCATGTTTCACTATTGGAAATAATGGTTCATCAATGTAACAATGTAATTGGATTTTTAATCAATTATTAGGAGCTCTTGGAGCCACACCCTTTCATGCATGTATCGTAAATATTGTAAGACTATTATTTAAATGTTTGTGGTATATGTTGTGTTATGCATACTAAATATAATGAACTATTTCACTGCTTTAGCTATGAATCTTGTTGAATGGGTTATGTGTTTATATGATCATTGTTATCTTGTGAACTAATTTGTAGGTTAATCAATGCATCCTCTTAATTGTACTTTTCTATTGGAGGCTCGTCCCTTATCACTCTTGCGTGGAATCTCCTTTTACACCCTACACTTGGTGTCACACAAAACATACATACTTGATACCCCAAATTTATGTGTATGATATCTTGTGTATGTTTTACATCCAAGGAATTCCTTTAAAATCACTTACAATAGTGGATGAACCTTATATCCAGATGGGGCTCCTACACAAAAAGGTGTGACGTATAATTCCAACACCATCAAAATCCTGGAGCTAGAGGGAAGGTTAGATGACTAGATGAGCCCATATAGTCTATTTGAATCTATTATCTGAAATGGATACATACCAAATCATAATCCTGAGGTGTTTTTCAAAGGCTTTGGATCTTTCTATCCCCACAGAATTCTTACATAATGTGTCACATTTAAAGTTTGATGGAAAGGGTCCAACAACCATCCTTGATTATGTGGTTAAATTTATTCAATTCTATTTTTCAAATGAATTTTATTCTAAATATATTTGTGCTCGGTTTTTCATCCTCACTTTGGATGGTTGTGCCAAGAAATGGTGTTATTATTTACTTGTTGCTTCTATCCATTCTTTAAAACAATTGGTTAATGAGATTCATTGTGTCTTTGAAAAGTATGATTATCAAGATTCTTGTAATAGAAGTGATTAGCTTAGGATGGAATCAAATGAATCTTAGGAAAAATTTTCCAATCAATCTTCAAATTTGTTATGATTTTCCTAATGAAGATGTGGATTGGGAATCTTTGGGTGAGAAATCTCGGTTTTTAGTTAGGATTTCAAGGAAGTATTTTCAATCAGATCTATTGAATGGTCCTTTCCAAGATGAATCTCAACCTTTGGAGGATGAATCTATAACTCCTTTTATTCCTTGTCCCCATCCTTTTCCTATACCTTGTGTTCTCCCTATTCAAATTAGAAAATCTAAGAATCAAATCCATGAATCTGATTTAACAATTATTCCTAATGTTGATGAACCCATTGATGAGAATTTACTTTTCCTCTCTTATCTTTCTCAAGATGATGATTCTCCTTGTTCTATAGATCATTTTTCTCATAGTCTTGTTAATAAATGTTATGAAACCAGCTCAAGAAAAGATAGAAAAGATAGATCAACGCCTTAGAATTCAGCCTCTTCGAGGGGGCAACCTCCTTTACATTACATAAATGAACAATTATTGGATGATTCAAATGAAAAAACCTCCTTTCTATATATAGGAGCCTAAGGAGTCACAATATAACCCAGCTGACCTAACAATAATAATATAAAGCCACAAAAATAACAATAGAGGGATTCTATGGGGCACAATAATAACAATATGGGGGCAATAGGGGCACAACAAGTTTAATAAGAGGTATAAATACAATAGTAATGGGGTAATCACTAGTATTATAAGGACCCAACATGCCCCTCTCCTTCAAAAAAGTGTTGTCCTCAAAGCTTGAGTAGTTCTGGATACTTTTTCATAAAATTCTCATCCTCCCATGTGGAATCTTTAGCAGATAAGTTCTTCCACTTGATAAGATACTCTAAAATTGATCGATTTCGTAGCTGTCGAGTCCTTGTTTCTATGACTGCTTCTGGTTCCAATATAATTTTTCCTTCCTCGTCAAGTTCTGGAAATATTGTTTGAATTGGGAGCTTGTCGCCTATAACCTTCTTTAAACATGAAACATGGAAAACTTGGTGCAATCGAGAAGCTACAGGAAGCTCCAATTTGTATGCCATAGTACCAATCTTTTGCAACACCTTGTACGAACCATAATACTTTGGTGATAATTTATTATCCTTCTTAGATTTCTTGAGAGACATTTTCTTATATGGTTGTAGCCATAGGAGTACCCAATCACCTACATCAAAACTTCTTTCACTGCGATGTTGATCTGCTTGTTGTTTCATTCTATTTTGTGCCAACACAAGGTTATCCTTTAAGAGTTGGAGGACTTGTTGTTGATGTTCGATGTGATGTTCCACTGCCTGAAACTTATAATTTTCTCTTAAATATGATGTGATGGATGGTGGTTGATACCCATAAAGTGCCATAACTAGGGTCATTTTTGTTGCTGTATGGAAGGAAGTGTTATACCACCATTCAGCCAGAGGCAACCATTTGACCCATTGTGTCTATTTATTAGATACAAAGCAACGAAGATATCCTTCCAAACATTTGTTTACTATCTCAGTTTGCCCATCAGATTGAGGATGATAAGATGAGCTATGAGCTAACTGAGTACCAAGACAAGAAAATAATTCTGTCAAAAAATTTCCAGTGAAAATGGGATCTCTGTCACTTACAATAATCTTTGGGTTTCCATGTAGCTTTTGAATTGTTTCCATAAATGCAGTAGAAACTGTACTGGCTTTAAATGGATGTGATAATGCACAAAAGTGTGCATACTTGGTAAGTCTGTCAACTACCACCATGATGACACTCTTTCCCTCGGACTTGGGTAAACCTGTGATAAAATCCATTGAAACCTCCTCCCAACGTTCTCTTGGAATGGATAAAGTTTGTAATAGACTCGACGTCTTAATTGTTTCAACTTTATTTTGTTGGCAAACCAAACATTTCACCATAAACTTTTGAATATCTGATTTAAGGCCATCCCAAAAAAATTCCTTCTTAACCCTGTGGTAAGTTTTTAAAAATCCTGAGTGCCCTCCTAAGGGAGAAGTGTGCAATTCTATAAGAATATTTTGTTTTAGCTGGGAATTCTTACAGAGGTATAAGCGATCTTTGTACCATAACGAATCATTTTTCCAGCTAAATGTATCAGACGTACTGGAATCTTGTTGTAACTTTCGAATAAGTGCCCACACTTCTTCGTCATTCTTCCATTCCTCCCTTGCTTCGTTTATCCAATCTGGTTGGATAATAGAAATGGCACACAACAATGCTTCCACATCCTCATCCTTTCTTGAGAGTGCATCTGCCACCACATTTCGCTTCCCTTTTTTGTAGATGATTTCAAAGTCATAACCCAACATCTTTGTGACCCACTTTTGTTGCTCTTCAGAGGGTAATATTTGTTCTAAAAAGTATTTAAGGCTATCATGATCTGCTTTTACCTTGAAGTGTCTTCCCATTAGGTAGGGTCACCATTTCTTAAGTGCATGGAGTATTGCCAACATTTCCTTTTCATAAATAGATTTGCTTAAAAACTTTCCCTTGATTGGACGACTTTCAAAAGCAATGGGTCTTTCATCTTGCATTAGAACAACACCAATTCCATTTCTTGAAGCATCACATTCCACAATAAAGGTTTTTGTGAAGTCCGGTGTAGCTAAGATTGGTGCTTGGCACATTGCCTCTTTAAGATGTTCAAAGGCCTTTGTTGCTTTCAGAGTCCATGAAAATGCATCTTTCTTCAATAATGTTGTTAGAAGTGCTGCTATTTTCCCATAATTCTTAACAAACTTGCGATAATACCCTGTCAACCTGAGAAATCCTCGCAAATGCTTTATGGATGTGGGGATTTTCCATTCCTTAATGGCTTTAATTTTGCTAGGGTCTACCTTAACTCCTTCATGAGATACAATATGATCCAGATATTCCACCTCCTGGACTCCAAAGAAACATTTGGATCTTTTTGCATATAATTATTTCTCCTCCAATAGTTGTAGCAACCTGTCAAAATGTTTAGCATGATCCTTCCAAGACTTGCTGTAGATTAGTATATCATCAAAAAATATTAACACAAATTTTCTAAGGAATGGTTTGAAGATTGAATTCATCAAACCTTGAAATGTTGAAGGTGCATTGGTAAGGCCAAAAGGCATGACCAAAAATTCATAATGACCCTCATGAGTTCTAAATGTTGTTTTTGGAATGTCTTCAGTCTTCATTCTGATTTGATGATATCCTGAACGAAGATCCAACTTGGTGAAGTAAATTGGTCCATGCAATTCATCTAGTAATTCATCAATGACAGGAATGGGGAACTTATCTTTAATAGTGAGCTTGTTGAGCTCCCTATAATCCGGACACATGTGCCATGATCCATCCTTCTTGTGCACCAATACTACTGGAGCAGAGAAAGAACTTTGACTCAGTTGAATTATACCAGCCCCTAGAATTTCTGCAACCATACGTTCAATTTCACTCTTTTGGACATAGGGATATCTGTACGGCCTGATGTTTGGAGGAACACTTCCTGGAATTAGATGAATAGCATGATCATGATGACGCATAGGTGGGAGACCTTTAGGAGTCTCAAATACCTTGGAATGATTGTCCAGGACTTTTTGGAGATTTGGAGAAATAGATGATTCTGATGTGGAAACATCTAGCGAACATAATTGTGCAATTACACCTCTTTGCTCCTTTTTTAGAATCTTTGTCATACCATTAGAGCTGATTATCTTTCCTGGTTTCCCTGCAATACCCCTTAATTCAAATTCCTTTCCTTCTGTAGAAAATTTGATGAAAAGTTCTTGAAAATTAAAAGCTATTGTACCCAAGGATTGTAGCCATTGGACTCCTAGTACAACATCAACACCTCCCATTGGAATGGAAAGAATTGGGCTAGTCAATACATATTATCCCATGGATAGCTTGATATTACGGCACTTTCCAGAGAAATTTATTGTTCCTCCATTTGCAATCATCACTTGACACTCTGGTGCTGGATATAGGAAGCAATTCAATTCTTTTGCTACCTTACAATGAATAAAATTGTGGGTGCTTCCTGAATCAATCAACACTATTACCTTTTTCTTCTTGATTTGTCCTTCTATCTTGATGGTTTGAGGAGTGGTAATTCCCACCAATGCATTACAAGATATGGTCGGATTTATTTTTTCTTCATCTAGGATTTGTTCCTAGAATATATCCTCTTCTTTTGACCTTTCTTGCTCCTTTTCTTCTTCCTCTTCACAATCTATGTAGAATAATTTCTTCTCAGCACACTTATGACCTTTAGTGTATTTGCTATCACAACTGTAACAAAGCCCTTTTTCTCTTTTTTCTTCCAACTGTTGTGGTGTCAATCTTATAGGTTGTGGAAGACTAGGGGCAACAACACTTACGTCTTTATAGTTGTGAGTGGTATGCTTCCTAGTTGCCATAATTTTGCTTTCCATTTGTCTTGCTAACCTAAATGCCTTCTCTAATGATTCAGGTTCCCAAAGGCGAACATCATGTTGGATATTATCCTTTAAAGACCCTATGAACACATCAATCCTATGCTTCTATGGAATATCTTTTACCCTTATGTTCAATTTTTGGAACTCCTCAATGTGCTCCATTATTGAACCCTTTTGTTTGAGACTTATCAATTGGCTAAAAAAAGTGTTGCTTTTTGTATCCTCATAATGTGCTATCAATTCTTCTGTAAAAATTTCCCAAGTGATAAATTGTTTATGAGAGCAAAGCCATTGATACCATACAAACAAATTTGGTTCTAAATATAAAGTTGCCATACGTACCTTTTGTGTGTTTTGCACATTATTGAGATCGAAGAATTGCTCCATCTGTAATATCCATGTGGCGGGATCCTTGCCATCAAACTTCCTCATATCGATTTTTGGAATATGGTGAGTCTTCGATCCAACATTAGAGTCTATGGAATCATGATTAACATTTCTTTTGTTCTCATCATGAGTTTCCTTTAGTACCCTTTCACCCTTAGTGACCATTTCTTGTAGCAACTTATTCATATTTATCTTCAATTCTTCCATCTTATCATCCATGCCATCAATTTTAGCGTCCATGCCATTCACCTTAGCTTCCATGCCATCCATCTTAGCTTCTATGCCTTTCTTTAAACAATCCATCTTAGCTTCTACACCTTTCTTTAAATCATCCATCTTGACTTCTACATCTTTCCTTAAACCATCCATCTTAGATTCTGTCGCTTTTTGTGCAAGTCACACTTGTTGCACTTGTTCTTGTAATTTTGATATATCATATAACATTTCTTCTTCTTCTTCATGAATCATGCTAGAGCTTTCAAGTTCCTTACTAGGTGTTTTCATTTTCTTTCTTCGGGGCATCAGTTACTGATACTAATGCTCTATTATGCCCTTTGAATTCCTTCAAAATAAATTTTCAAACCAAGCTTAAGCAAAAATTTAAGAAAATCTACACACCTTTTTTCACTTTGTAGGAGCTCTATATTGCCTCTGATGTATCTTTGTACTTTCCAATCATCTAGTTCTGAATTTGTGACCTGCAGTAGCCCTCTGTGTCCTCTTTCCAATGCCACAAGTTTGACCCAAATTGGATTCTCCAAGGAAGAGTTATGCGAAATCTCCCACAGTGACTTGATTATAGACTAGTTCAGTAGAGTGAACTTGTATGACGTGCCATGCGTCACTGTTTCGACTTTTGGATCCGAAAACTACATACAAGAAACTAAAATCTGTCCTCTTTCTGTACCTTCTTATGAAATTTCAATCTGATCCCCAGATAAAAAGTTATGATGATTTTCCCTAGGTCACATGTTTGGAATGTAATTCAGGAGTTTGCAAAAAGACCAAATTCCTCAGATCATATCTCCGCAAATATAGCGCGAAAAGCTCTGACATTTGAACCCGAGGCTAAGTGAAATTTCTTCTCAAATGGGTTTTTTTGCAACTTCTGAAATGTCGTAGAAAAAAAATTATAGCGAAAATTCCACGATGACCTGTTTGGAGCAGCGAAACCCTAGAATCCAAAGCTCTGATACCAAATGTTATGAAACCAGCTCAAGAAAAGATAGAAAAGATAGATCAACGCCTTAGAATCAGCCTCTTCGAGGGGGAAACCTCCTTTACATTACATAAATGAATAATTATTGGATGATTCAATTGACAAAGCCTCCTTTCTATATATAGGAGTCTAAGGAGTCACAATATAACCCAGTCGACCTAACAATAATAATATAAAGCCACAAAAATAACAATAGAGGGATTCTATGGGGGACAGTAATAACAATATGGGGGCAATAGGGGCACAAAAATATTAATAAGGGGTATAACTACAATAGTAATGGGGTAATCACTAGTATTATAGGGACCCAACAATCAATATCCCAATCTTGAATTCTTTAATAAAGTTTAACTCCTAGACAAACATTATCCTGATCACCCTGTATCTATTGAGTTGTGTTATGATGATTGTTCAGGTATTTTGAATGAATATTTGTTTTCATATGAGGACTTAGATTTTCATATCTTTCAATTGGAGTCAGATATGATCGTTGAGGAATATATTTCATGTGTATATACCCCCACTCATCATACCTTGTTTCCAAATATTGGTAGCGAATCAATTAACCTAACACAAGGGAATGAAGGTTTTCAAGAAAATCATATGCTAGTAATCAATGATTTATGTGAAAACCTTATTAATATGTCTGACATAAATCAACCATTCCAAGAATTAGACAACTTTGATTTGGTCTTTTTTTTTTTAATTCAAATGATGGAAATCACTTGGATATATAACTGACTGTGTGTTCAAAGTTTGAATTTACATATTTTGAAAGTTTTGAGTCTTGTCAGGAAGCTGAGGTACTTCAATCTACACTGATGGTTATGTCAGTCCCTCAATACCCTGATGAAACTTGTGAATTTGGTTAGATCAATTTTTTATCATCAAATTACATTCTTAGCATTCTTTCATGGGATGTGGATTCATTATTGATGGATGTTTGATATCTTCATGTTGAAATCTTTAGCCATCAAGATAAATTCTATGATTAGATGCATAAAATCCAATTGTCGTACATTTATTCATGCGAATCTTTGATCTTGAACTTGGAAACAAAGAGAATATTGAATGATGATCAAACCTTCTGATTTGAAACCCCTGTCCCCTTGTCCATCATCAAGTTTGGCTCACCCACTAGCACTGATGATTTCTAATATGTATGTGATTCAAAGTATGATTTTGATCTTGCATATGATATATATATGTCAATAGTGAATTTTCTTTGCAAGGTTTTCAAGTTGGTTGTTTTTACGACCCTATTGAAAATTGGTTAGAATAATCATACTTGAGGAGTTCAATGGATCGTAACAAGTACCTTCATATGTTATACAAAAATTTGTATGGATATGAGTCAAAGAGGTGTTGTTTTGGTGTCTCTTGTCTTCATCCATTTTACCACCATCAGATAGAGCAATCATTTACCCCACACCGCTTTTCTTGCACTTCATATTTTTGTGCTTTCGTGCAGATGTCTTGGTTGTCTATCTTTCTCACTGGACATTATGTTTTATTTCTTTGACTTGATGATATCTGTTGACTTAGGGTAAGGAGCAGCTTCTACGACTACATTGGAAATTTCACTTTAATTAGTTCCGATCCTATACCTTTTAGCTTAGGTTAGGTTGCATTTAGATGCATTGTATTGTTTTCTTTTCATTTTATTCTCATGCTTTTCTTGTCTTGTTTTCCTTATTCATGATTTTTTTTCAATAATCATGCATATAATTTTATTTTTTAAGCTTTGAGATGATGTGGCTAAAATTTGGGAAATGAAAATTGTGGTGATGTGCAACCCTTGGCTAATATATTACTTCTCTTATTTGATTAGGCATTTATCTTTCATAGTTGATGATGTCTTGATGGAAAATACAATATTTGACTGGAAAACCATAAGCAGAACCATGATGCCTACCTCCATTTAGGATCTTCATTCCTAAACCTATTTTTTTAATTAGGTGGTATTCTCTCACTAATCCAATCAAGTAGTGAAAACAAAAGGGGGAAACTAAAAACGAGTAGATCAATATCAAAGGTATACATAATTGCCTCTGAAGAACAACCTCTTCTTCCCTCAATAAGACGGGATTCCTCTTCCACCCCAGTAAAAATAATAAGTTCCTAAGCACATTTGAAAATTACAAAGTAAATAAAGGATGAAAGAAGAGAAAGGATTGCTACGCAGAGAGGTGAAGAAAGTAACTTCACCCACATACTGATTGGACTCATTGGCAACCAAGAGATGCTTGCACTAGAGAAATTTTGAGGTTAAAAATGGGCCTCAAAACAAAAATGTATAACCAAAATCAAATTTATAAGAAACAATAGGATTAAAGATGATGATGTCAACCATGGTGGATGATTCAACATTTTGGAGTAAAAAAAAAAAAAAAAACTACTTTTTGAACTCATATTTTCAACTTATCCCCTACAATTTTACTCAAATTTCAAGTGGGGGCTCTCATTGGATGAAAATTTTAATTTCTCATCCAAGGATTACCCATGTTACATACTTTTGATGGACCCTTATACAAGAAAAGTTTTGTGTAGTAAGGTCCATCAAAAGTATGTAACATGGTTACTGTTGTCATTATGCCTAATGTGTTGTCCTTGATGGAAAACAGATTGATAAATATGTCAACATTGTGATAAAATGATCTCATGTTGTTTCATACAGATGTTATAAATAGATAAATGACAGTTCATAGATAGATGGATCATAAAGGTGAGGTTTGAGAAAGTATATGAAAATCTTATGAAGAAGGGTCTCATACATACGTAGGTCATGTAAGTGAAAGTCATGTACAAAATCTAAACCACAATAATATGGATACTGAGGGTCATTAAAATTGGACCAGAAATGATTATTTGATCCCATCAAAGAATACTAATGACATCACCAAGGGATTTACGTAAGGTATTGACTAAGGATAAAACTATATAAGGAGATGGAGATCAAGGTGTTTAGTGTGAAATTTATGAGGCATTCATGTGTGATCTAATCTGAAATAGGTGTGCACCTGGGAGCAAGGAGAAGACTCATATATGAAAGATCTGAAGTATGATGACATATATGCTTGATTGATTTACTTATTCAAAATTTCTAAGTAACTAAAAATAATAGATCTGTGGTTATAAATATGTTGTGATCTAAATGAATTATTCAAAATTCTATAGTTTTGACAGTAAAGGTTGCAAATAGTGAAGTTGTGTTTGCAACAAATTTTTTTAGATCTGTATGCAGGTTTGTCTTTGGATGGTCACATACATATGCAGATATGTCTCTGTAGGGTCACTTATATATTCTGAGATATGGACTCTGGTTGTTTAAATGTGTACATGGGTGTTATACATGGTAGTCATGTACATAAGCTAATATGATTCATTGACGTTGCATATATGTTATAGGGTTTTGAAGTATGGCTCGATGATGGCATTTGATGAGTTTTGCTTTATTTGTTGTTGTGTATTAATGATGTCTCTATATTGATGATCTGTGTCTGACAATGTTGATTGGGTTAAATGTGGAATGGAATATTGATTGGTAATGATACTACAATTTGGTTATTTGTGATTGGTTCAGTGATCTATGTATGGTTCAGTGGTTAATTTAGTGTTGCAGTTATTCATGATGCAATAGTCAAATATTTGAGATTTGTACGCAGGTGTGATACAAAGGAAGTGCATATATATGGAGGTATGCTTCAGAACAATAGCGTATACATTCTAAAATAAATTTTACCAGGGTTTGCAGTGATATTACTTTGTTTTTGTGATGGTTATCAGTGTATGGATTGGTATATTTATGAATGGTTATGCATTCGTATGGTCTAGTTATGATGTTATGGATTAGTTTGATTTAGTTACAAAGTTTGATTGAGATTCAATTTAGTGATTGGTTTTCTAATGATACAGTGATTTAGTTGGTTCTATGATTAAAATTCAGATTATATATTCAGTTTGATATTAATAATAATGTTGGATGTGGGTCAAGTTTGAAAATACGATGAAAGGTGGCCTGCAGGTTTGATGTTTTGAGGCAGGTGGATCCAGTATGAAATATTATGAAATGTGGTCCAAAAGAGGTATTGAGTGTTGGATCCTTTAGTTGTCAGAACTTCCTTCAAATGGTAGCTGGTAAATTTTTTCAGGGGGGTAGGATCTCCCTTCCTTTAGGAGCCGATAAACGAGATAAGGGGGTTGTATCTCACTTCTAGTGGGTGCTATAGAACGAGTGGAGATTGTGGCCTTCTGCAGGTGGATGTCTGCATGCAAGTAAGAGACTGCGCTAGTACATGATGTAATGAAGTTTTCTTAATAATAAAAGAATAAGACAAAGACAACAACAATGATTGTTTTCTCCCACATTGGGTTTCCACCTAAAAATCCTAGTGTTCTCATGTGTTTTTATGTTTCTTATGTATTATGTTTTATTATGATCTTATTGATCATGGTTACTATTTAATTAATGAATAATGAAATAATGAAGTACTGATGAACATCTGATGAAACATATAAATTAGTTATCTGGATATACGTGTTTTGAATTTACCATAGTCATGTACATATGTTTCATGAATGATAGTAGTGTATAAAAATTAGAATATGGAATGAAAAGTTAAAGTGAGTTTAAAATATTGATTCACCCCCCCCCCCCTCAGTATTCTTCCCAATAGTTACTCCCTGGACGAGGATTTAGATTTCGCAACATAGCAACACCAAAGATGAAAACTAAAACTTTGATTATCTTTGACTTGAAAATGATACATTACCCTCTCCTGAATCGAAATAATTGTGGTCTGGTGAGATTTGTGGTGTGCTTGATCAAGTAAGGGAATATAGGAAACTATATCTATATTCAGGTTGAATGGGGAAGGTGAGGAAATCAACCAAGTGAATCAATACTTCTTGAAGGACTGAGACTACATGTGTAAAGGTAAGACCTAAACAGAGAAGTTGGATTTCTTCTAGTGTGTCACCAAGTGTTGTTGCTATGACAACGACCCTGCAAAAAAAATTCCTTAGTCGATTTTGGAGCCTACATCAGCTGCCATTTCAAGTTATCTTGTGTCATATTTTTATTTGTTCATGTTTTTCCAAAGTGTCAATCATCCTTGCAACATTCCTAAGTCTCACATTTTCTGCTAGGCCAAAGTTTCTAAGTGCCATCTTCTTATTTTTGGAAGCACTTGTGTTTTCTTTCTAAAGATAGGAAAAGTAATAGCTTTATTTGACCTAGTGATTAAATTCCTTCACTTGACATGCATATCACACAAAATCAAGAAAGCACAACCTTTTGTTCAAGGGAAAGAACACTTTCTAAAGTTAGCAGTCACAGAAGCACTAATAGAGTAAAATTTTCCCTCTTGAAAGAGTGCACATCAAACACTTAGTGAAGTGCACTTCCATCACTCAGTTGAGCATACTTCTTGTCCACAAAGGCAAAACACTCCCTTTTAATAGAGACTTCTCCCTCCTTGTTCTCGGAAAATACTCCCTCTTGTTTCTCATGCATGTAAAATTCCTTTTTTGTATGATGAGCGTGCTCCAAGAAAATAGGTTCCCTCTCCACTTAATGTAACTAACTCACTCGTCAATCAACAAGTGGCGAGAATTCATTAACTTGCTTTGAATGTGAGTTATTTTATAACTTTACCAACTTGTTATTCATACTCATAATCATTATTCACTGTAGGCTAAGTGATTTTTCTCACCATAAGGAGTTTTGCTTCAATCTTGACAACAAGTGTGTGGATTCTCGTCAAGTTTTGCAATGCGTAGATTTTTTTTCTTTTGTACTTTTTTTTAGGAAAAATATTAAGGGGGAGGGGGGTGAATCAATACTTTTAACTTTTCATTTCATATTCTAAATTTTGCACGCTATTGTTCTTCATGAAACCAACATATGTACGTGACTCTTGTGAATGAAAATAACATATATCCTGTTATCTTAATTTGACATATCTTTCATCAGTGAGCTAACCTAACCAATGACTTATTAATTCATTCACCATCCAAAATGCAGTAAAGAATAGATAAATCACAACACATAAGAAACACACATAGGACACTAGGATTTTAGGTGGAAACCCAATGTGGGAGAAAACCACCATTGTCGTTGTCTTTGTATTCTTTCCTATTATATAAAGAAAATGTTCCTTACATTTGTTTACTAGTGCATACTCTTACCAACACTCTTACCAACACACAAGAATCCTCTTGTAGGAAGCTACAACCTCCACTCATTCTCTAGCACCTATTGGAAGGGAGATACAACCTCCTGAATATATTTACTAGCTCATACTAGAAGGGGGCTCCTACCCCCTTTCTTAAGGATGCAATCCTTAACTACTTGTGGAACAATTTTCAAACTGGATCAACCTATAAAGCAATTATCAAATAACTTGTAGGCCACCTTTCATTAAATTTTCATACTAGACCCACACCAACAATAAACCTAAACAAATATCGAAACTGAAGTACAAATCTAAATCATTGAATCTCTGTAAACTAGAAGAATCTCTGAAGCATCAAACTACTGAATACAGAACTCAACCAAAACTTCGAAATATATATGTGATTGTTCTTAAGAGAACCAACGTATATATGTGCTTACACTGCATAACACCCTTGTACAGTTCTTAAATCATAGAATCATTTAACTGAATCATTGTCACACTGAAGCACCCACCAAATCAAATACTGGACCAATCACAGATCGTGAACCATACCCAGTGACACTTTTGGACCATTATAATTTATCAACATTTCAATACACAACTAAATCAACCCAAACAACACTGTGAGATACAAATCATGCTTATCAAGAAATCATTGACAGACAATAACAAATACAATTAACATCATGAAATTTTTTCATTAGGTAGCACTACAAACCATATATACCTCAAAACATATACGTGATTGTTATTAATCAGACTAGCACATACACATGCTTATATTGTGGAACACCCAGGTACATATCTCAACATACTGAGAAATACATTACTCATTATATTCGCAACTGCTCAGAAACAAATCCACTTATGTATGTGATTATTCAAAAGCAAACCAATGTACATATATTGAATCATTGAAACATACCTTCGCTATAACCACAACTCACATGTTGCAACCTTCACTATCACATATTCAAATTATATCATCATTACTACCACAAATATATCATTGTTAGCTACAAGCATAAATAGATCAAGAAAGTGTATTAATTAGTCTTTACTACACTTTCATATATATTAGATTTGAACCATATCCTTGCTCCCTGGTGCACACTTGTTTCAGATCAAATCACATATGAATAACTCATTCACTTGCACACTTAACACCTTGATCTCCATCTCCTTATATAGATTTTTCCTTAGCTAATACCTTAGGTAAATAATTTGGTAATATCATTATTATTTGTTGATGATATCAAACGACCGTTTCCACTCTAATTAATATGGGTCAATACCATGGTAATGACCCTTGGTTTCCAGATTTCCATGGTTCAGATTCTGTACATGAATTTAACTCACAAGACCTGTGTATGTATGCGACCTTTCTTCATAGGAACCTTGTATACTTTCTCAAAACTTCACTTTTGTCATTCATTTATAACTGAATTGTCATTGCTCTATCCAAATGATTTATAGCATTGATACCAATCTGTATTAGTTCCACAATCATCAATGTTGACATCAAGTACATCTTTATCAAGAAGGTTTCCATCAAGGACAACACATTATTCATAATGCCAACAATCTACCCCTTTGGACATGATGGCAACCAATTTGGTGTTTGGACACCACTTGTAAACACCTGCAAAACACTAAGACTTCTCTTCAAACGCCAAGCTTCTCTCCTCCTTTGACATCAATGGGAAAAGGGTTGATCTAGTTTGAATGAAGAATTTCCCTTGTAGTGTTGATCCCTGTAGGTTTGATCTGCTAAAAGAAAGTTGCATATTGAACATGCTCCCCCTAACCATATGTTGAACCTTCAATAAAAGTACAAGGGTTTATGAATCAACCAAATATGACCTTCCCTTACATCTATGACTCCATGCTCCCATGATTACATTAGACACCCAACAGATTGGGTTTACTCATTGGGCTCAAAATTTACATCAATTTCCCAAGAAAAATAATGGGATTACATACATAGCATGACTTGATCACAATAGCCCATACATGACTAAATTTTACAATGATTTACAACATGGATCTTTATATGACCTTTACATAAAGAGACATCTATGACACTTTTTATCAAAACCAAGGATCTCAATAATTAGGTAGCATGATCATGATAGTCATCTGCAACCACCATGCACCTTATAGGAATCTAAAATATAAACATCTGATAGAAGAAACATAAATGTCATAACGATAGCATCATGAACATCCTCATCATCAAGAAGTAATGTAAGATATGACAGTGTAACATAAATCTCTCCAACATCATCATCATATATGTAATGTTTCCAAGCATCACTAATCAATTGTAGCATAATATTGTGCAATCAAGCTCTCATGTCATCAAGGTCAACACACTCTCTTTGTTGGGTTAGAGGGGGGGGTGGGCAGCCCCCCCTTCATTACACCGGGTGCAGCAGGGGGGTCATGGGGGGGTAGTGGCCCCCCTCTATGGGGTTTGGGGCAATGCCTCGGGAAATTTTTTTTGGACCCTATATTAGGGTGGGCAGACCTACTAATGGTTTTGTGCAAGGATTTCACACATGTTTTTTGGCACGATGGTTTTTGGTCCATGGTATTTTGTAGATCCAGTCAAGGGAATACAAATTTGTTCTAATCCAGTGTTAATGGATTGGATTTTATGGTTTCTTCGACATGTATATATATGTATTGTAACATTGAAAGGAACATAATGAAAAATAAATCTGGTAGTCTCGGTTTTGGGATCTAGGGGAAAATCTATGTGTATATTTGTTTTATGTGTTATTCTCTCACCATTGTTTACTTTCTATTTTTAGAATTCGTATGCAGGTGATTTTTGTAAGGGGTTAAAACCTACATTTGGTATCGAAGTTGTTTTGTCTTTAAGGGGACGCCTTTCCTATTGAGGGGTTTTTCTCAGGCCTGTGGTAGAACCTGTTCAGTGGGACATCAGCGGGATCGATTCTTGTGGTGAAAGAAGATGGTGAGCTATTGAAAGATAAAGATCGAGAAATTTAATTTTCAGAGTTTTGAGTTGTGGAAACTAAATATGGAGGAATTTTTGGTGGATAAAGATCACTGGATCATGGTAGATCTAGGTACTAAACCAATGACAATGTCCGATGAAGAATGGAAGAAGTTGGATTAGAAGGCAAAAAGCACAATATGAATATGTGTCTTAGATTTAGTATTGTTGAATGTATTAGGGGAAGCTATGGTGAAGGCTTTGTGGGACAAGTTAGGGACTTTGTACCAATCTAAGTCTATGGTTAATAAACTATTCCTACATAAAAAGTTGTATAACCTGAGGATCAAAGATGGATACTCGGTGACAGAGCATCTGAACGCATTTAATACTGCGGTAAGCCAATTATTATCTATTGATATTAAAATTTCAAATGAAGATAAGTGCATCAATTTGTTTTGTTCTCTACTAGATTCGTGTGATAGTATGGTTGTTGTAATAGGTAGCAATGAAATTGCCTTGCAGTTTGATGAAATAGTCTCATCCTTGCTGACAGAGGAGATGAGATGGAAAAATATGGAGAGCCGGAATGGTGATGCCTTTTCTATACGAGGATGGTCCCAGAACAGAAACAAAAATAAGTCCTTGAGTGGGAGATCCAAATCTAGAGGGATATCTAAATCTCTAGGAAAACCTGTAAAGGTGTGCTGGAAATGTGGAAAGGAAGGACACTACAAAAGGGGATGTAAATCTAAAGCTCTTGAGAAAGGAAAGGGATTTGATGAATCTCCTTCTGCAGAGGAAAAAACCACCTCAGATAAGGTGGGGATGTGTACTTGGCTTCTTATTCAAGTACACATGTAGATCATGAGGCATGATTGATTGACTCGGGTGAATCCTTTCACTTCACTTCCCATAGAGAGTGTTTATGCGAGAATGAAAAATATGATGGTGGTGATGTGTTCTTAGGGGATGTCAGGAAGGCTAGAATCGTTGGTCGCGGAAAAGTCAAGTTGAAGTTGCAAGGTGGAAGGATTAGAACACTTCCAGGTGTTCTGCATATTCTTGCATTAGTTAGAAATCTGATTTTTGTAAGAAAGTTGGATGATGCATGTGTAAAAATAGTGTTCGAGAAAGATACCTGCAATATGGTTTGAGGAGCACTAATATTGATGCAGGGATTTTGGATTGGAACTCTGTACAAGCTGAAAGGTAGCACTGTTATTGATGGGTGAAACAATTCTGTGGTTCCTAAAAGTGGAGTAGAAAATCTAGTGGTCTCTGGAGAAGAGACCATGCTATGGCATCAAAGGCTTGGACATATTGGAGAGAAGGGCCTTTGAATACTTCATGGTAAAGGTATGGTAGAAGGTATGTCTAATAGCTCTTTGGATTTTGATTTATGTGAAAATTGTGTATATGGGAAGCAGAATCAGGTGAGTTTTCCCTCTAGTGGTAAGAGGGTGAAACAGATATTAGAGATTGTGCATAGTGATGTGTTTGGACCTGTGTCAGTTCCATCACTAGGTAAGTTTGTGTACTATGTATCATTTATAGATGACTTCTCAAGGAATACATGGATATATTTCCTTAAGAAGAAATATGAAGTATTTGACATGTTTAAATAATTTAAGGCTTTGGTGGAAAACCAAACAGAGAAGAAGATAAAGGTGATAAGGACAAATAACGGTGGAGAGTTTTGCAAGAAGGAATTTGAAGAGTTATGTAAGAAGTGTGGTATAGCATGGAAAAAGGATACTCCATACATACCCGAGAAAATGGAGTTGCAAAAATAATGAACAAGACGTTGATGGAAAGAGCAAGAAGCATGCTTAGTGGTGTCAGGTTGGGACATGAATTCTAGGCAGAGGCGGTGGAGACTGCATGTTACCTGGTCAACAGATCTCCTTCATCAGTTTTGGAAGATAAGACTCCACAATAAGTATGGACTGGTAAGAAAAATTCTCTTTCACATCTGAGGGTATTTGGATGTGATGCATATGTACATGTTCCAAAGGAGAAAAGAACAAAGTTGGTTAGCAAATCTGAAAAGTGCATCTTTATTGGGTATAAGGATGGTTTAAAAGTTTATAAGCTTTGGAACCCAGTAACAAGGAAGGTTGTATACAACCGAGATGTGTTGTTTAGAGAGGTGAAAAATGTTATTAAACATGAAGTCGTACTAAAGGAACCTGAGAAGATAGAGTTTGAGCTAAAGGAGGAAGAATCAAACTCTACAGCAGAAGAGGAATCAGAAGATTAGAGCCACAAACTCTGCCTATGAGAAAATCTGTTCGAAAACGAAGGCAACCAAAAAGTATAGTCCTTCTACTTTCTGTTCAAATTTTTCTTTATCTATTACTCATGATGATCCCAATACTATGAAGGAAGCAATAGATTCAGAGGATGGAAAACTCTAGAAAGAGTAGCTTCTATTAGTTTACTTTTATCTATTGCTGCTGCTTTTGACTTTGAGGTAGAACAAATGGATGTGAAGACATCATTTCTTCATAGGGATCTGGAAGAAGAGATCTACATGAAGCAACTTGAAGGCTTTGCGGTGAAGGGTAAGAAAGAACTTGTATGAAAGTTAAAAACGTCTCTGTATGGGTTAAAACAATCACCAAGGATGTGGTATCAGAATTTTGATACATTTATATGGGGACTTGGCTTCACCAGAAGCAAAGCAGATCAAAGCGTATATTTTAAATTAATTGGTGACCGTGTTATTTATATGGTTTTGTATGTGGATGATATGTTGTTGGTTGGAAATGACAAAGAAATTATCCAGGATTTGAAGACCCAATTTTCCTCCAAATTTGACATGAAAGATCTTGGTGCTGCAAACTATATTTTGGGCATGGAAATTAAGCGAGATCGGGAAAAGAGGAAGCTCAGGTTAAACTAGAGGAAGTATGTCGAGACAATACTACAAAGTTTTAATATGCGGGATAGTAAACTAGTGAAGGTTCCTATTCCTGTAGGTGTAAAGTTATCTGTTGAATAGTGTCCCAAGACACAAGAAGAGGAAGAGGACATGTCACGTGTTCCATGTGCAAGTGCAGTTGGTAGTCTGATGTATTCAATGGTCTGTACTAGAACAAACATTGCACATGCAGTGGGAGTATTAAGCAAGTTTATGTCAAAAACAGGGAAGGAGCATTGGACAATAGTGAAGCGGGTTTTTAGGTATTTGTGTGGCACTAGTGATTATGGTTTGTGCTACCAAGGAAGACTAGGATTAGATAGATTTTTGGACATCTGTGGCTTTATTGATGCATATTGGGCTGGAGATCTAGATCAGAGAAGATCTACAAGTTGGTATGTTTTTAACCTATTTGGAGGTGCAGTCAGTTGGATGAGGAAGAGACAATCTGTAGTGGCACTGTCAACTATAGAGGCAGAATACATGGAAGCCACTCATGCAAGCAAGAAAGTAGTTTGGTTGCTGAGATTGTATTCAAGTATGGGGTTAGTACAAAAATCTATAAGGATAGACTATGATAGCCAAAGTGCAATTTTATTGGCAAAGAACTCTGCTTATCATTCAAGGACAAAGCACATTGATGTTTAGTATCACTTTGTGAGGGATATGGTATAAGACAAAAAGGTGTCACTAGTAAAGGTGGACACTTTGAAGAATATTGTAAATGCATTGAAAAAGTCTGCAAGCACTGAGAAGTTCTCTTGGTGTAGAGAAATAATGGGCATTGTAGGGTTGGGTCAATGAATAAGCTCTCCTGTGGTCCCTTGTGGAAAGAAACAACAAGTGGGAGAATGTTGGGTTGTGTTATATTCTTTCCACGACTAGCCCCAGTAGTGAAGTTGGGGGGTTATAAGGGGGGTGGTCAACTACCCCTTCGTTGTGTCGGGCGCAACAGGGGGGTCATAGGGGGCTGACAAACCCCCTTGTTGGGGGATTTGATGGGGGTAGTAGCCCCCCTCTACGGGGTTTGGGGCAACACCCTGGGAAATTGTTTTTAGACCCTATGTTAGGTGGGCGGACCTACCTATGGTTTTGTGCATGGATTTTGCATATGGTTTTGGGCGTGCTGGTTTTTGGTCCATGGTATTTTGTAGATCTGGTCAAGGGAACTATGGTTATGTTCTAATCCAGGGTTAATGGATTGGGGTTTATGGATGCTTCACCATGTATATATATGTATTGTAACATTGAAAGGAACATAATGAAAAATCAATCTGGTAGTCCCGGTTTTGGGATCCATGGGAAAATCTCTGTGTATATTTGTTTTATGTGTTATGCTCTCTCCATTGTTTATTTTCTGTTTTTAGAACTCGTATGTAGGTGATTTCTGCATGGGGTTAAAACCTACACTCTCCGCATATAGGAAGAGTCACAATCCTCAAGTAGAAATATCAAACACCATAGGCATCACACACATGCATTGATAACATATGTGCAAACAACATCACAAATCATAGAATTAATCAGAAACATCATTAACATCTTCAAACCAACTTGATTAAGTGAAAGATATCAACCATAAATTCATCACATGTAATCTGTGCATGATTGATAAATAGTGACATAATGAAAACAAAATATGTATCTTTAGTAGTAACAATGGTAACAACCATAAATCAAGAATGATATATAAACATCATCATGCTCAAGAAACCATAATGCCAACAATGAACTATTAAAAGCATAGAAGATGCTCCCCCTAAACTTGTGAAACAAATCAATATCAACATTAGAAAGCTAATAATAATTGATGGAAGCATAATTGATTAAGCTCCCCCTGAACTTGTTCCACTCCTTTTTCATCACGGAGAGGCATATATGTTTGTCTAGCTGAAAAACCACATATACACGTTAGTGTCTTTCATACAATCCATGTACACAAAACTACTGGTGTTTACAATCAGAACTCCCCTTGAACATGACATGCCTGTTTGAATAATTAGCAAAGTGAAGAGGTAGGAATAATTCCTAACCTTTGTTTGAGATATTTAAAGGAATCACATGGAAGAGCCTTGGTAAATAAATCTGGAACATGTTCCTTTGAAGGAATATACTCCAATTTTAATTTTTGTTCAAGTACTTTCTCTCTAAGAAAATTGTATTTGATTTGAATGTGATTCTTTTTGGAGTGAATCACAAGGATTTTAGATATACTTATGGCACTCATGTTTTCATAGTGAATAGGTATAGGTTGAGGAAATGTGACTTGAATGTCTTGCAATGTTTGGATCATCCATAGAAGTTGAGTACAGCAAGAGGTAACAACAACATATTCTTCTTTAGCAGTTGATAAATCAATAGAATTTTGTTTCTTATTGAACCAAGAATCTAAGGGAGGTCCCAAACAGAATGCTCCTCCACTAGTACTTTTGTGGTCATTAACATTACCTTCCCATTCTACATCTGTGTAATCATGAAGTGTAAAGTCTGCATTTTTGGGATACCATAGACCAAAATATTGAGTTCCTTGTAGATACTTGAATATCCTCTTAACTTCTTGGAGATGAATTTCCTTAAGATTTTCTTGAAATCATCCAATTATGTCAATTGCATGCATAATGTCTAGTAGTGTATCTATAAGATATATCAAGCTTCCAATCATAGATCTGTGTTCTGGTTGATTAACGATAGGAGAGTCATTATTTTGGTTGATATTTCACCTGTTACCATTGGTATGCACACAGGTTTGCAATCTTCCATTCCATATTTCTTCATAATCTGTTTGAGATACTTGGTTTGAGAAAGAAAGATACCATCTTTAGTTTGTTGAACTTGAAGACTAAGAAAGAATGCTAGATCACCAAGTAGAGATATTTGAAATTCCTACTGCATAATTGAAGCAAATCCTTAAATCATAGATTCAACATTTCTTCCAAATATGATGTCATCTACATAAATTACTACTATCAAAGTTTGTATTTATCAAATTTGATGTATAAATTTCTATTTGCAGATCTAGTTTTGAATCCTTGTTTTTGAAGATACCCGTCAAGATGATAATCCCATGCATGAGGATCTTTTTTTAACCCATATAATGCATTATTAAGTTCACAAACAATATTTTTGTCATTTCCAAGTATGAATCCTTCAGGTTGTTCAACATAAAATTCTTTTTCCAGGTCCCAATTTAAGAACGCAAATTTAACATCCATTTGATATACCTTAAAGTTATGAAAACTTGAAAAATCAAGAAACCTTTTTATGGCTTCAAGTCTAGCTATAGGCGCAAATGTTTCTTCAAAGTCTATCCCTTCCTATTGAGCATAACATTTTCATACAAGTCTTGCTTTGTTTCAAATTACTTCTCCATTTTCATTTAGTTCGTTCTTAAACACCCACTTTGTGCCAATTACATTTTTATCATGAGGCCTTGGTACCAATTCCCATGTATGGTTATTTTATATTTGATTAGGTTTTTCATTCATTTACCTAGTCCAACACTCATATTTTCTTGGTTGATTCACATTTTGAGGTTCAATTGTGGATATTAAGGCTAAGTGACTAGATGTTCCAAAAAATTTCTTCTAGTTTGTATTTCTGCTTCCTTATCACCTAGAATTTGAGATTCAAGATGATTTTTCTCAACATACCTTGATGGAGTCTTTTCTAAAATACCTATATTTTCATTTCCTTCTTCTGATGGTTCTCTTTATTCTTTTCCTACAACTTATTGTATTTGAGTAGGGAGAGATTCATCATCTTCTTGTGCTTCCTTTTTGGTATCTATGGATGCTTCATCAATCACAACATATATACTTTCAACAATGTTTTGGAGCCTTTTATTGTAAGATTTATATCATTTTTCTTCTGGAAGAGTATCCAAGGAAGATTCCTTCATCATCTATGCATTCAAAATTTCCAAGCTTATCATCCTTTTTCTTTATGAAACATTTACTTCCAAAGATTCTAAAATTTTTGACAGTTGCAGCCTTACCATACCAGAATTCATATGGAGTTTTGTTACTATTTACTTGAACATGATATTTTTTAAGTATATCCACAGTTGTATGTACTAATTCTCCATAGAAGGTGTGAGGTGTTCCTGACTCATCAAGCATGGCATGTGTCATTTGTTGAACTGTTATGTTCATTTTTTCTGCCACTCCATTTTGTTGGGAAGTTCTTGCTATGGAAAATTGTCTTTTGATGCCATGTTGTTCACAAAAATTGAATATTTCATCTAATATAAACTCTCCTCCTCTATCATATCTAAAACGTTTTATTTTTAGATCCAGTTAATTTTATACCAAAGCCTTGAATATTTAAAATTTTAAAATGCTTCATATTTATACTTTAGTAAACCAATCCAACACATTCTTTTAAAGTCATCAATAAATAATATGAAGTATTTTTCACCATGAGGAGACTTATTTCTCATAGGTCCCATAAATCAGTGTGAACAAGTTTAAGGGGTTTACTTGAAGTACATTCTTTACCTTTAAACTAAACTCTGGATTGCTTACCAAATTGACATGATTTGCAGATGCTATTTTCAGGTGGAGAAATGTTGGGAAATTCATGAATTGATCCCATCCTGCTTGATTTGTATAATTGAGAAAAGTTGAGGTGCCCAATATTTTGTGCCAAGTCCAAATTTCTTCAGATTTTCTAAAACAAACAATGCTCTTTGTCACCCTCTAGAATATAGAAATTTCCTGTAGTTTTAGTTCCCTTGATTATGATCTCACCTATATCCAAATTTCTTACCACACAATTCTTTGATCTAAAAGTAACTTCATTCCCCTGATCACACATTTGAATAAAACTTAACAAGTTATCTCTTATCCCATCAACAAATAATACATTGCCAGCCTTGACTTTGTTCTTTAAAAACACATATCCTTTCCCTTTAATGGCAATAGCCGAGTTATTACCAAAATTAACATTATTTTCTTTCTTAATTTCATTAAAAGAAACAAAATTATCTTTTTCAATTGTCATATACTTTGAACATTTGTTGTTCATGTTGATAAGATGACTTCATCCTACTTCTACATTCAGTTTATTCATCACCAAAGTTATTGCAAATAGAACATCCAATTTCATTCTGAAGAGTTGAGAAAACATTATAAGAAGATTTCTTTGTCTTGACTGCATTTATATGTTTTCTTGCTTCTCTAGTCATAATCGTTTTATAAGCAACACAATGAACTGCTTTGTGACCAAATTTGTGACAAGTGAAGTATTGACCATTGAAGTAAGAATACTTAGGAGTATAATACCTTCTTGAGTAGCTTTCTCTTTGTTCATGGAAATGTTGTTTTGCATGATAAATATTTGATCCTTCATTATTTTGCTGAGTTCTATAATTCTTATGATTGATTCCTTTTACTGCATTAACCTATATTCTTGTACCTGTTTTAGAATATTTCATAGGTTTTGATGTTTCACCATTTGGATTATATCCAAATCTTGTCTTGATTAGAGGAGAACATTGCACTTTGATGATTTCTTCTAAATTTTTAGATCCTTTAGAAATCTAATATTTAGAGCCTTTATTTTCTCAAGCTCTTTTCTTAGACCCACAATTTCAAGTTCTAAGCTGTCACAATGTTTTTCCTTTTCTTGGACTTGTTTCTTCAAAGCTTCTTCAACTAAATTAGATTCTTCTAGATAGATATTTAGCTAAGTTATTTCTTCAACAAGGGTGTTTTCTTTATACATATTGATTTCCTTTTCTTGATTCTTGTTTATGACCTTGAGTCTATCAATTTCTTCTAGAGCATCCACAAATACATCATCAAATTCATCTACACATTGTTCTCAAAATAACATAAGTAATTGAAAATCTTGATTTGATTCATCATCCTCATTATTGGAAGGTTATTCACTATCTTCATGAGTATAAAAAATTTTCTTTCTATCCAAAGATATTTTAACATTCTTCTTTGGAACATTCTTAACTTTCTCATGATTTTCTTTATAAGGAAATTTAACAGCATAGTGACCTACTCTTCCATAGGAAGAAAAATTAAAATGAAGTGTACCTTTGAACCTTCTAGTTCCTACTTGGAGCTTCTTTACAAAATTTGCTTCTTCTTCATCTGAAAATAACCTGTTTCCTTCGGCTCCTATTTTTCTTTCCCTTTGTCTGTGGCTTTGAATGTTGCTTCTCTCATACCTGATGTACCACATTTTCTCATCTCATAAGCTATCAAGATCCCATGGAGTTGTTCAATAGTGATATTCTTCAAATCTTGCATTTCTTAAATGGTAGAGACTTTGGAATAGAACTTTGAGGTTAGAGATCTTAAAACATTTTCAACAACAGTAGAATCCTTTATTTAGTCACCAAGATTTTTCATTGAGTTAATAATCTCATCTAATCTAAGGAAAAATATTTCAATACTTTCATCATCATGCATTCTAAGAGTCTCATACTGAATTCTAAACATTTTAAGTTTAGCGCATTTTACCTTAGTGTCACCTTCATAGCTTTGGACCATCTTGTCCCATATTTCTTTTGTTGTATTCTGCTCCATGACTTTCACAAACTCTGATTCAACGAAACTTCCCATGATAACATTGATGACCTTTGCAATGACATCATATTGTTTCTTCCCTGCATCATCTGTGGGAATGGATGTTGGGTATTGATATCCACCTTCAACAATTGCCCATATGTTATCTCCTATTGTTTGCAAATATGCTCTCATCATGACTTTCCAAAATACAAAGTTAGTTCCATTAAACAAAGGTGGCTCAAAAGAAGATACTCCCTCCTGACTGCTCATACTGATGGATATCCCTTTAAATGATCAAGCTTCTTCAAAGAGACCTTCTCTGATACCAATTGTTAGGAAAAAATTTTGGAGGGGGTGGTGAATCAGTATTTTTATATTTTCATTTCATATTTTGAATTTTGTACACTATTCTTCTTCATGCAACCAATGTATGTACGTGACTCTTGTGAATGAAAATAGCTTATATCCGATTAACTTAATTTGACATATCTTTCATTAGTGAGTTAGTTTAACCAATGCATTATTAATTCATTAACCATCGAAAATGCAGTAAAGAATAGATAAATTGTAGCACATAAGCAACACACATAGAACATTTGGATTTTAGGTGGAAACCCAATGTGGGAGAAAACCACTTCTTCTTTTTTTTGTCTCTGTCTTCTTTCTTATTATATAAAGAAAATATTCATTACATTTTGTAGTGGTGAAGACTCTTACTAGCCTGCAAGAATCCTCCTATAGGAGGCTACAACCTACACTCATTCTCCAACACCCATTGGAAGGGAGATACAAGCCCCTGAATTTATTTGCCGACTCCTACTGAAAGGGAATTCCTACCCCATTTTTGAAGTTTGCAACCCTCGGCTCCTTGTGGACCCTTTTTAGAATGTTTTAGAATGGATCCACCTATCAAAAATCCATCAAACAACTTGTAGGCCACCTTTCATCAAATTTTCACACTGGACCCACACCAACAATAAAGCCAAACAAATATCCAAACTAGATTACAAATATGAATCACTAAATCTCTGAAGCATCAAACTACTAAATACATAACCCAACCAGAACTGTAGAATATATATGTGACTGTTCTGAAGATCACCTGTGTATATACACACTTACTCTGCATAATACCCGCATATAGTTCTCAAATCACAAAATCATTTAACTGAATCACTATCACACTGAACCACCCACTAGATCAAATACTGAACCAATCACAGATCATGAACCATACCCAGTCACACTTTTACAACATTATAACTGATCAACATTTCAATCCATAACTAAATAGAACTAAACAAAACTACCAAAGACAAATCATGCTTGTCTAGGCATCATTAAAAGACAATAGCAAATACAACAAACATAATCAACAATTATTATTAGCGAGCACTGCATACTAGATCTACCTCAAAATATATATGCGACTATTATTAATCAGACCAGTGTACATAAACACTTACATTGTGGAACACCCGTGTACATATATCAACATACTAAGAAACACATTATTGTATATATATATATATATATATATATATATATATATATATATATATATATATATATATATATATATATATATATATATATATATATATATATATATATGATATTCTTAGAAACATATATGCGTATGTACATGACTATTCAGAAGAAAACCAAGCAACTCCCTCTCTCTCTCCAAGAGCGCACAACGTGGTCTTATGCCTTAATAAGGCCGTGTCTTCTCACAATTTTCCCAAAATGCACCATATATCTTTCCCTTGGCATAGTGCATAGCCCTAGTGGCTAGTAAAGCAACCCTATCTTGATTTTATAGCTTGTGCTTCTAATTTTCCCAGTTCATTCCTTAATCACTATCTTTTGAATATTTAACATGTGATAGTTAGGGGATTTATTGAAACTAATTATTGTTCACCATGAGTGAATTTCCACTTGGAGGTGCCATAGATACATAATATGTCAGTCTCACATCATCTACTAGGAAAATACCTTCTACCACCCATCAAGCTACATAAATAAACATTTTAGAAGCTAGTACTTACGATGCATTGGAAATTACTAAGCCAATTGTCCCTATGCTTTCATACACACAATGCTTCATTGATAATTATTTAAAGGTCTCATGGAAGGACATCAAAATTTATTTCATGCAAAATAAATTCCCATAAGACTTAGAAGACATGGAAGAGTACATAAATAAAAAGAGATCCATGATACATAGAGTTGCATGCAGACTCCCAGTGATGTCTTGTGTAGAAGTTATTAAATGGATACGGTTACACATGGATAGAAAGAATTTGGTCCTTAGCAATGAAAGTAGGAATGAGATTGCTACTTATCATTCACATGACATTCATTCTTATTACAAGGTGGTAATACCAAGGGAGTATGTAAACACATAGTTTTATGCAACTTCTGCAAATATCAATCCCAAGGAAGTTATCAAATCCCAGTGTTAAGAGGCTGCAAGATTTCTCTAGAGACCAGGTGTAGTTTACGAGACCAAATATTTGAGAAAGGATTACAATAATCTCATGGAAATGTGCTATAGACTACATGGATGGAAGAATCAAGAATATTTTGGGGAGAATTGGATTTACTTGCTCAACATGGTTGTCTCAAGAAGCAAAGTTTTCAACTTGGTTGATATCCTCTCCCATGAACTACAACTTCACATATATTAGGACAAGACAAAATTACAAGCCAAATAAGCACCATATTTCTACATGTATGCTTATTTGTTGGATGGTATTTTTGCTCGTTATAAGTTCACTGGGATGAAATGGCATTAGATCCCTCAGAAGAAGTTACTTGTCTACTTCCACTACAGAATATTATCAAAAGTTAGTTTTTGAGGAGTTTATGATAAGTTGGCCAAGAATTTCTTTGCAGTTGTCTACAAGATGATATTTGACAAAAAACCTCCCTGCATGATAGATCAGGTGAAGGAAGAATTTTATGAGATTGTAGATTGGTTTGATTCACCACAAGGCACATACATCAGATGTTTCAAGTGTCAGACAACCCCTCACCTTATGCCTAGGTATCTGACCAATAAGGTGGTCTTGCAGGAGGTAGCCTATCAGTTGAACAATGGGTTGTCTACACAACTCTAGAGGAGGAAAAAGGCTCCTTGGCCCTCTTTTCCTTTACGTATGACTTTATGAGCTTAAGAACCTTAAGGCGGCCAATGTTAAAATTGAAGAGCTCAAGCATATTCACTTTGGAATGATGATTTTTCATAGATATGATCCTAGAAATGTTTTCTGACAACATTGTGATAAGATACAATGAAAATGGTTGTATGGACCTATAATCATTCTAGAAGATGAAAAAATCAAGAATTGGTACAATGCACTGAGAACAAATTAGGTAGGAGATGAGGCAGTGTTGTCCTAGATTTCACAAGTACCAGATGTATAGATGAAGGATGTTTGATAAGAACTCATTTCCCAAGTGGATACCCTATCACCCAGAAAGAGACTAAAACATGATCTAGTGGCAGAGAGCATCATAAATTTCAAAGTGGATCCAATGTGCAAAGGTGCAATTGAGACAGACCAACAAAAGAAATAGAAGGAGGAGAAGATAAGGTAAGAAGTAGAGAATTATAAAGAAGAATAAGAAAATAGGAAGTAAGATGAATTTCTTAAACAACAACAAAAAGAATAAGAGGAAAGGAAAAGAATGGAGGAAAAAGAACATCAGAAGTGGTTACAGGAAGAATAAATGAAGAAAAAATAGGAGGAAGAAGATGCATAGATAATGGATGAAGAATAGATGGCCCATGAAATGGAAGCACATTTGGAGGAGGAGGATGCCATTGAACCAATTGTAGATGAACCTAGAACTTAGTCAAAACCTCCTCTCATTGGTGGCCATATCCCATTCAATGAAATGGGAATTGTTCCTCCACCTGATGATAGGGTTATGGATGTATCCAGTTTCACCTTCAATCAACTAAAGAAAATGATTGTACAAGAAAGGCGAAGGCACTTTCCCAATGATCCTGTTCATCCAATACCCATATCTACAGAAAAAGTGATAGCATCTAATATCAAGAGAAATCCCCGAGCAGTCATGGAAGATAATCTTGCTTTTACGATAGAAGCATAGGACAATACATAACATATTTTGAGTGAGAATGCACAAATGTGGAAAGAGCTAGTTGCTGTAGAGAATCAATGGTTGTTGTTTACTAGTATCAACACAATAGAGCTATGGTCAGCTGTATTTGAAGAGTTAAAGACAATGGAAGACACCCTGTAGCATCTATACAATGAGATGATTCTCTTGCATGAGGTGGTGGCACTCCTAGTCCAAATACAGAAGAAATCTCAAGAGATCTTGAAGCTTCTAAAGGTTACAAGGAGGGTTGTGGATTTGATGCAGGATTGCAGTGTAAAATATCCTAATGTTCCTAGAAAGTTGGTCAGGAAGGATAGATTGAATGTTGGAGTGGACAGAACACAGTTAAGACTTCATACTCATAATTACTCCCACCTTAGTGAACAAGTGACCAACACCATAATTGCTTATGTTCGACTACATAGTGGTTTAGAGTCCCTGGCACAAAAACATAAACTACCTTCTGTGTGTTCACTTAGAGAAGTAAGAGGCAAGGATGTCATCATGTAGTAGATAAAGGAGTTTATTGAGCAAATCAAGCAAGCAACAGATCAACAAGGTTTGGATATTACCAAGAATGCTATTATACAATATGAAATTTGTAAAACTAAAGTCCATATGAAATTATTTTGGTTGTGGAATAACATACAATCAAGCTCCAAATCCATATTATTAGATTCTTTGGAGGTAAAGATGTGATATATTGCAGAAGTACCAATAAAAGTTAAATTTATTGGATCAGAGTTCAGAGCATGACACTCCTACATCACAAATAAAATCCATGTCCAAGCTACCGATTTCTCCATTTCTCCATGATATTTTTGTCTTATTATAGTTTTTTCCTATAAAGCTACCATTTTGATGTAATTTTCCTTTTATGAATAATAAGTCCAAATATAAAAGAAGTCCAAGAGACACATGTGGAATGTGAAGAGACACATAGAAGTCCATATGTTGTGAAAGTCAAAGAGTCATGAGGAAGCTCAGAGATCATTTTCATTTTTTATAAATAAGCCCTCACAATTCAAGAAAAGGGCTTGGACTTTTAGAGATTTGGCCTTGACTTCCCTTGTGTTGCATAAGGGAGAAGATCATTATTTTGGAGAAGCAAGTTGTAGCTTCATGTTCCACTATTGGAGCTAGTGTTTCATCAATGTAACAATGTACTTGGACCTTTTATTAATTATCACAATCGCTTTGATCCACACCCTTTCATGCATATATCGTACATATTGTAAGATTATTTTTTAAATGTTTGGGATATATGTTGTGTTATGCATACTAAAGATAATGAACTATTTCATTGCTTTAGCTATGAATATTTTTGAATGGGTGTTGTAATGTGTTTACATGATCATTTTTATCTTGTGAACTAATTTACAAGTTAATCAACGAATCTTCTTAATTTCTCTCTCATGTCTCTTCTAGGATAATACTAATACTTTTCTATTAGAGACTCGTCTCTTATCACTTTTTCATGGAGCTCCTTTTACACCTTACACTTGGTTTCACACAAAGATTACATACTTTCTACCAAAAAGTTATGTGTATGATCTCTTGTGTATGTTTTTCAGCTAAGGCATTCCTTTAAAATCACTTGCAACAATGGCCAAACCTTATATCCAGATGGGGCTCCTACACCAAAAAATGTGAGGTATAATTGGGACTTCACATTGGGGATACCACTTGTATGTTAGTGACATTCAACACTGTCAACACCTTCCAAAAGTATTACTTTTGTGGTTGACATCATCTTGAATCCTATTTTTTCTTTTAATGTTGATGTTGATAACACTTTGTTTTGTTTTGAGACCCATTTTTAAACTCAAATCCTCTAATTCATCGTTTTGCATCCAAATTGGAGCTTCAACTCATTTTCCACATGCTAATGAATTAATCACATTCCAAACACTAAAAGGAGGGGGGAATTAGTGTGAAAAATTGATTAATTTTTTTTTTATTGCAATCAACCAGTAATTATCCAATGTATTTAATTCCGATCAAAACTAATATACTACAAATATTGAATAAAAACAAGATTGCAATATTCAGAAAATTAAAATGCAAAAACTATGATAGAAAGATAATCATAAAATGGACACAATATTTTTGGACAAAAATGTCTTTGAAAAAACCTTAAAGGGAAAACCAGTTCTTTAGATATGAGAGTTTTATTAAAATTTAACAGATTTTGCAATTGATGAATATTACAATACTGATTTCCAAACCTTGGCGAAGCTTCAAAAAAATATTTCTTCACCTCCACAATTCAATCTGACCACTAGAAGGCTCACTACCTCCCTCTACGACCTGGCACGACATCTCCTAGGAAATACGGCTTGTACGACCTCACATGTGCAACTCTTAGACCCTTTGATGCTCATGTCTTGGATGATAACAACCATCCAACTCTTCTAGAAACTCATCTGACCTTCCTAGCAATATGTATGAATTCCTCCTAGAAAATACAACCTCTGCAAAGAATCTTGGCCTTTCTCAGAGAAAACACAACCATCCTAGAATCCTCATGACCTAAATAACTTAGCATCCCTGTTTTCAAAAAAGTAAATAAATAAAATAAAATATAGGAGAATTCCTTCTTCGGATCTTGGAAACTGAAAGAATACTAATGAAATAAAATTCCAAAAAACATTTACTACTTCAACAACTGATGAAACCCTCACTAGTGTCAACTCATAATAACCATGATCATGATCTCCAAGGCTGACCATCAATTTCCTTTATAATATCTTCTTGATGTTGGGTGTGGAGCTTGATTATCTTCTTTATTCAGAGGTATTTGTTTCAGTTAGATGTATACTTGATGAAGATTGTACACCATCTACGCATGGGAGTGCAGGGGGACTTATCCCTCCCGCGAGGGTCTGGGGGCCATCAAGGATTCAGGGGTAGCATCGTTGAAGCTAAAAATAGATGTAAAATTTCCTTGTAAAATATTATAATTTCGTAGTCAATATAGGTTGTTCATTAGGTAGATGATATGATGGTAAAAGCTATGTTTAATTTAGGGTTTTTTTCCCTAGAAGGGAACCCCTCTCTATATATGAGGGTATTGTATTGTAGATGTATATATGTGTATTATGAGCTAGAAAGAGAGATGAGAATGTGTGAGAGTGAAGAGGAAATTACAACATATATGTTGTAGGTTGTATCTCTTCAGTTTGCTGGATAATATAAAGGGAATTAGGACTGGTTGTTTCTCCGTGGACGTAGCCCAAATTGGGTGAACCACATATATTTGTGTCTCTCTTATTTTATATTTTGTATGTGTTTTTGTTTCTATAATATTTAATTTGTTCCATTGCTCTGTAATATATAATTTTCTAATAGCTGATATCAGAGCTACAGGTCTATTTGGCTGATAAACTCACAGAAGAGAAGGGTTCCTGGTTTGCATGGGAGCAATGGTGGAAGATGGTAGGTTTAGGGTTGAAAATTTAACAACCAAAACTACCAGTTGTGGAAGATGTAGATGGAAGATTATCTATATCAGAAAGATATGTACCTACCATTGAGAAGAAATACAAAGAAGTCAATGATTATGTCACACACATAATGGGATAGTCTCAACAAAAAGGCACTCGAAACAATACGACTGTGCCTAGCATCATTGGTAGCATTTAATATTTCAAAGGAAATCAAAATAGATGGTTTAATGTTGACATTGGCCAAACTATATGAAAAACCCTTGGCCTCAAATTAGGTATTTCTTATGAAGCATTTATTTGATATGAATATGTCAGAAGGTGGATATATTGTCAATCATTTAAATGAATTTAATATGGTTACAAGTTAGTTATGTTATGTAGGAGTTTTTTTTTTTTATGATGTTAGGGCTCTGTTATTTCTATTCTCATTGATAGAAATTTGGAATGGTTTAGTTATGGCCATTAGTAACTCTGTCTCTAGATCTAGTACTTTAAATTTTGATGCCATTATCGTTGCAATACTTAGCGAGGAAATGCAATGAAAAATATTCGGTGAGACATTAGGTAATTGTTTGACTACAGAGAATATGGGAAGAAAAATGGAAAGAGGAAAGAGCCCAGGATATCGTAGTAAGTCAAGAAAAGGAATATCCCAGTCTAGATCAGGGATAGTGTGCTAGAAATGTGGGAAGAAAGGACACTTGAAGAAAGACAATAAGTCTTGGAAGGGAAAAGAAGGAGATGCACAACAAGAAAAAAATCATGAAGTGAATGTGACGAGTGATGTGTTGTAATATGCTTTGATTCTTTCATTAGAAAATATTATTGATGCTTGGGTGGTAGATTCAGGGGCCTCATTCCATGCCACACCTGATAAGAAATATTTTCATGATTATGTTTAAGGAGATTTTGGATAGGTTCGTTTGGTGATGATAAACCATGTAAAATCATTGGAATGGGTAAAGTTTTCATAAAACAATAGAATGGAACTAGTGGCTATTGTAGGAGGTAAGGCATGTTCCAGATCTAAAGATAAATCTAATTTCAATAGGTAAGTTAGGAGGTGAAAGCTGTGCAAATACTTTTACAGATAAAACCTAGAGGGTCACTAAAGGATCCCTGGTAATAGCAAAAGGAGAAAAGGTTGGTACATTGTATTTATGCAATGTTATTTATTAGTGCATCCATAAAATGAGGAGAAGAAAAAGGGAAAAATGATTGTAATTTGAATGTATAGTGGGAAAAGGTACACATACTTGTGAATACTAATAAAAGAATTTAATAAAATAAAGTAATGATTACATGTGCATCCACTCAAGTAAGAAAATAAGACATCCACTCAAGTAAGAAGAGAAGAGAAGATCGAGGGAATATCTAGGACTAAATATAGAAAGAATAATTATAGGTTGATGAATAATCATTAGTTTATATTTTAAAAGAGGAATTAATTGTGTACTTGTTCCATGTGAGTGTCACATGTGTGGGTGAATAATAGGTAATTGGTAGTTAGAAAATTTATATTTTTCATGTAATGGACCACTTGAGCCACAAAACCTATAAAATAAGACATAAATTGAAGATCTCACACACTTTTTGCTCCCAAATGCTAGATGGTTGTCATAATGAAATTTTTTCTATTGGTGAATTGTTGTTGAGTTTGCTATATAAAAACATTAATTGATTTCTTTTATAAGTTTGGCATTGGCATTGGTGAGTCTACATCATGGTCATGTCCAATAATAACACCCAAATAGGGCAGATAATTGAACTGATGACATAACATCTAGGAGTTCCTTAACAACATGCCCGATCACCATCTATCCAAGACCTCATGAACTCCTCATTAATTGAAAATTATATATATATATTTGTGTGTGTGTGTGGAATTGCAACCATTACTAGTACACATTTTCATTATTATAGTTATAATTATTGTCTCTAAAATGTGAATGATCTCTACCACAAGAATGAAAATTTCTTGATAATATTATTGAAAATTAAATGAATATTTCATTATTTCTTAGCTACCAAAAGAAACTCAATGTCCTCTTTCACTTTCTAGGATCTAGTTTCCAACAAGTGGACAAGTGTAGTTATCCCACCTCCTATTATAATTGCCCATTTGTTTGTCATTAACTTCTATGAACAAAATATAATGGAAAGTGATAATGTGCTTATGTTGTTTCTTAGTAGATAAACCAAGAAATGAAATTAAAATTTGAATTCTTTCTCACCCCCTAAATTATTTCCAGAGACAATGAATTCATAGAACATAGGCTTATTAATAAGTGCATGAGTTCTTGTATCTCACAAATAGTCATAGTCACTAGTCAAATAACATTCCTTTTGCTTCAACATTTAGTGAACCTATAGAGAGATAAGCATTTCCATAGAGGTGGGCCAAAGTTTCAATTGCACATTATTGCTTTAGTTGAGATCTATGAGATTTTAGTTTGACCAATAGCCATATTTTAATTTCATCAAGTGAGCCTATAATACACGAGTATTCATTAAACACCATTAATGCATAGGTAAAGGTATCAAAATGTCAACCAATTGAATTCCATACCAAAATGACTTAATTATTTCTCTAAGGATGAGAACAATAGTAGACAATCCTCTTGAAATGTTCACTAAAGCACCCATTGCATGTTCCTGAAGGAATTTAATAGGTAGCCCTTGCATAAAATCTTTTCAAGGTGCCATGACTATATTTAACAAAATGGGAATTTCATATCCATCATCTATATATTTATTTGCATTAATTTGTTTATAAGAAAGAGATTATAGTGCACGAATTGATTCAACACAAATAAGACTTCATTTAAAGCAAATATTAAACTAGCTAATGCTTGAGCAACATAATACCTATCAATCACTACATGAGATGGTATTGCAAGCATTGTAGGACTAGCTCAAGTAACATATCTATCTTGGAATAGGATAACTAATAGAAATGAACTAACCTATGTACCTCTACCATCCTCCATCTCTATATGTCAATAAAAATAATCAAGTCATTAACCTCAAAGGTTAAATGATTGCCATCCTCTTCAATGTAAAACATGATGATCTAGAGAGATAGTAAGATCTAAAAGATGGGGAATCCATGAAGTTGACAAAATGAACATAGGGATGAAAATGAGATTTAACATCCTGATACACATAAGTTCATAAAATGAAACTAAGAATATTTATATATACTATACCTTCATCTAATTTAGTTTCTTACAAAGTTCTAATGAATTTGAAGGTAAACATAAGATGTATAAACTACCATAGTTATGAACCCAGGAAGTTGATGTACCAATTTACCCAAACGATGCCCACAATTTTGGGGCTTCATATCTTAGGGTTAGGTTTTTGGATGTTTAGGGTTTTCCCGTGTTTCTCAATAATAACATAGGCCTTTGAGCCTCATTGTAACATAGTTCAGAGGCATGTAGCTGCCACATATATTCTCAAAGATAAGCAACCATCGCCCAAGCTAGTTTATTTCCATTTCTATATAGAAGCATATTTTAATTCTTTGATATTAATGAAATGAAGTTTTATTTCTTCTGCATCTCAGTGTTTATGTTTATATCTGTATTTTGTTATGTTCCTACATAAGTCTGGATTAGTGGTATCAGAGTGGTCTCCTCTTTGTCTATTTTTCTTTAGATGTCCCCAACGAGGTCAGGGTATAAGGAGTTAGGGCTCAGATTGGTTGAACCTTTGCAAGACCAACCTTACAACCCCCAACAGCCTCCCATGGAGGAAGAAAAAAAAGACGAGCGAGTAGGAGATCCTTTCAAAAGATTTATCTAGGAAATCCTCAAGCGACAAGGGAATGCAATGATGGATAGCTTTTCCTAGATCCTTTAGGGGCTACCCACAGGTGACACATCTTAATACAACAAGCACTTTGGAGGCACCACTCCTTTTAAGGTACAATTTAAATTTGACATACCCATATTTGAAGGGCAAGTAGATGAAAACGTCGTAGATAGATGGTTAATTATGTTGGAAGGATAGTTTTCAGTTCATGAATTTTCCAATTGGGAAAATATTACCTTTTCACTCCTAAAATTGTCCCCACATGTCAAGGACCAATGGGAAACCTATTGTGAAAAAAAGGACAAGAGGGAATCCTCGCCATTTTCAGCTGCACCCACTTGGAATTATTTCTAAGATGCCATTAAGGAACAATATTACCTTGTTAGGAGCTACCAAGATAAATACATAAAGTGGACCACGCTGTAGCAGGGAAGGGACCAAGATGTGTCAGAGTTTACAAATGGTTTCCATACCCTTCGCACAAAGCTGGGTATCAAAGATTCTGAGTGGCATTTGGTACTCAAGTACCATGGTTGTATACACAAGGACGATATGGATTTCCTAGACATCTCCTCGCTTGGTGCCACCTATCGATATGTTGTCAAGATTGAGCATAAATTTAAATAGAAGTGAGACCTTGGATATGTGAATTTGAAGCTAGGGAAAGGCACCCCCAAACCACAAAATAAAGGAAAAATCCAAGGTGGGGTGACCCAAGAACTCCTGCTAAAGCTGCAAGCAAAGAACAACACCATGAAAACAAAGAAGGAAATGGGGAAATGGTGTGAGTTCCATAAGAGCCCCACTCTGAACACAAGTGAGTGTCAAGCCAAGCAGTCATTGGTGGTCAAGTTGAAGGCTTCCGAATTAGATGCATGTTCAAACTCTGAGTCAAAAACTAACAATTGGAATGAAAAAGGAAGGAATATTATCAATTTGGAGCCGAGTGCCACCGTTGCCACCACCAATATCTGGAAGGATGAGCCCAAAGATCCAAAAAAGGGGGAATGGCTCTTCCACTCACAGATGTGGGTGAAGGGTTCTTCATTGCAGTTCGTTGTCGACAGTGAGACCCAAAAGAACCTCATTTTAGTAGAGGACGTGAAACATATAGGCCTACCAACCACACCACACCCGTAGCTGTAGACCATCAGATGGATTCACCAAGGGAGAAATCTTTGCGTCAGCCAATAGTGTCGCCTTTCCTACAACATTAAGCCCTTCACAGATGAGGTATTATGTGATATTCCTCCTGTTGAATTTTGTGATGCTTTATTAGTCCAATCATGCTTGTGGAAGTGGCATGTTGTGTATGAGTCTATGCCTCACATTGTTATTATTACGTTGGGTAATAAGTTGTACAGGATATCGAAGGTAGCACCACCTACCTCTGTTTCTTTGATCACTGTGAAGAAATGTAGTAAGATCATTTCCTATACTAGGAAATTTGTTTTCGTATGATTCGACCTCAGGGAAAGAAGAATATTATGGCCACAACCTCCAGATAGGGCTCCTCTGCATGACAAAAGAAAATGGACAAGGTTGTATAGGAGTACGAGGGCATCTTCACCTCACCCATAGGGATACCTATACATTTTTAGGTCAAGCACTCCATCGATGTGTGCCAATTTAGAGAAATGCACTTTTGGTATGACCCAGGTTCAATATCTGGGGTACATCATTGATGAGTGGGGTGTACATATGGAACCAACGAAGATACAAGTCATTTAGGATTGGCAAGCCCCAACCACTCTAATAGAGCTCCACAAATTTTTTGGTCTTCCCAACTTATACCATAAGTTCGTATTGGGGTTCTCTCATATAACTTGGCCTTTGAGTCACGTCACCAAGGGAGGAGTGAAAGAAAAGTTCTTTTGATATGAATCCCAACAAAAGACATTTTTTGAGTTGAAGCATCACCTCTGCTTTTTACCAGTGCTCACATTACCATATCTTCAACAACCATTTGATATCGAGACAAATGTCTCCGACTATGATACTGTGGAAGTTCTTACTCAACAGGGGGCATCCATTGGCATATTAAAGTGAGACGCTTTTAGACACAGTATAAAAGTATACCATCTATGAAAAAGGGATGTATTCCATTATGTAGGCCTGCCGATAATGGAAGAATTACATTATGGGGAAGGAAACAGTCATCCACACATACCATCAACCCCTACAGTCAATACAGGCACAAGGGAAGTTGAAGAACGATCGCCATAAAAAATGGTCCACATACCTGCAATAGTTCCATTTGAGCATTGAGTACAAGAAGGGAAACACCAACAACATTGCAGACTGCCTCAGTCGACCACCGGTCATGGTGCTGACCAATGTGATTGACTCTTATGGGCACGAGACTAAGGGGTGGCTGCATCTTTACAAGAGTGATCCTGAATTCGGCAAGACATACCAAACACTCCTAGAAGGCAAGAAAGTTCCAAATTTTCACCTCTAGGATGCACTGTTATGCCACCTGGGACAGCTTTGTGTTCCTTCAAGAGAGCATGCCAAGTTGATTTGGGAGGTGCACTATAGTCAGTTCGCTAGACATTTCTGGGTAGAGAAAATAATAGTAGTGTTGCAGAATTATTTTTATTGGATGGACCTTCGTTAGGATGTTAAGAAGTACATGAGATCCTACATTTCCAGCATCTTTTCCAAACTGACCATCAAGAAGAAAGGCCTATATACTCTTCTTCCAACTCCTAGTCGACCTTAGGAATCCATCCCCATGGATTACATGTCAGGCCTTCCTTCTACTAAGCATGGAAATGACCATGTTTTCGTGGTCGTTGACAGATTCTCTAACATGGCCATTTTGGCGGCCTACAAGAATATTACCACAACAAAAACTATTGTTAATCTCTTCTCTGAACATGTGTGGGTACATTTTTGGATCCCACTGTCCATTAGCTTAGATCAGGACAATAGGTTCCTAAGAACATTTTGGTCAAGTCTTTGATTGATGTTGGATACTAAGCTCACTAAGTCCACAATTTTCCACCCCCAAACTGATGGCCAAATAGAGGTTTTCAACAGGATGATCGTACACATTTTTCATATGTACAACTTGAAGCATCCACACACATGGGATGCAAGCCTCCCATATGTCCAATACAACTACAACATTTCTCTCCATAACTCAACTAGCCACAACCCCTTTTAGGTGGTGTTGGGATTCCAACCATTGTGTCACATTGATGTGGCCATACCATTTGCAACTACCTAGGTAGATTTGGCTCATGTCCAGTCCAAAGATGATAGGGCTAACAACTTCAATGAGTGCATTCAACACATCTGCTAGCAGGTCCATGACATATTGGATAAAGTCAATGCTAAGTACAAGCAGCGACATGATCAACATCAGGTGCCACACAAGTTCCACGTGGGTGACAAAGTTTGGTTACATTTGCAGAAGGAGTACCTCATTGGGTCCCACCATAAGCTTTTCCCACTCCAATATGGGCCTTACACCATCAATAAGACTATAAGGGATAGTTCTTTCAAGCTCAACATTCCAGCATTCCTTAGCCTGCACCTAGTGTTCAATATGGACCACCTTCGACCATACTTTCCACCATTACTGGACACATCAAACATTGCAGAATAACTCACACCAATAGAGTTAAACCCATGCTACATGGAACATGCCACAACTAATAAAATCATGGACACATAGATCAATAACACTTTCCAACAAAAGATCCAACTGTATCGAGTTGTCGAATCTGACAAACTCTTGCACCAAGGCAAGTGGCTCACCAGGGACCAAGTTTAGGAGAAGTTTCCCCATCTCATGGAGGCACTCAACGTAATGGGGACCATTTCTTCCTAAGGGGGGAGGACTAATCCAAGTGGATGTTGGTAGCCACCCACCTATCCCACTTGGACCCCCATCATTGTTTCTTTTCAGTTTCCTTAATTGCAACAAAACTTACTATTTTTGGTAGTTTTTGAGGTCCTAAACTTTCAGAGTCGTTTTGAGGGACTAAAAGATGTTTTAGGTAAAATTTAGAGACTAGAAAATTCCCAAAATAGTTTACCCAGTTTTTTCAACCTCCTCTTTAAGCTCTTCCAAATGAGGTATTATGATAGCCAAACAGAGATCATATGCCAAAGTTACAACCCTGAGAAGTTGATATACCAATTTACCCAAACAGGGCCCGCAGTTTTGGCGCTTCATCTCTTAGGGTTAGGTTTTTGGATGTATAGGGTTGTTCATTGTTTCAAAATAATAAATAGGCCTTTGAGCCTCATTTTAACATAGTTCAGAGGCATGTAGTTGCCACATCTCTTCTCAGAGATAAGCTACCATCGCCCGAGCTAGTTTATTTCCATTTATGTATGTAAGCATATTTCAACTCTTTGATATTAATGAAATGAAGTTTTATTTCTATTGCATCTTTGTGTTTATGTGTATATCTGTATTTTGTTGCGTTCTTTCATAAGTCTGGATCAGTTTCAAAATAAATTGTTTCGTTGCTACAAAATGATTTTGTAGTGCCCATTAAAATTTTGAATTCCGGTTTTGAGGAAGATGAAATGACACGTCTCTCTTCCAAAATGACTCTCCACAACCCTTGAATTGCTTCTCAACACAATATATGATTTAGATTGCCTTTCTTTGCCAGGATTTTCAATGTTAGATTTTCCAATTTGAAAAAACAGTCAAAGAGGTTTTTCTTAGAAATCCAAACAAGGTACTATGGATTTGTAACAAGACTCAAATCATTATAAATACCATGCAACCACTATGTGAGAACATAATGAACATTTCCCCACGAGGTTTTGGAACCAATACAATAAGAATACCTTAGATAAATGAACAATCACGCAACAATTGAAGCTACAATGTTTATTTTTAATGTAAATCAGTTCAACAAGCTATAGGCTTTCAAAATGACCAATATTCAAATGAAAAAATGCATAGGAATAGAAACCATGAGTTCACAAGAAAAAATCAAATTGGTTAATCACATGAATTTGATTCAATCTCAACCATTTAGCAAGCACACAACTTACAATCCAATTTTTTTTTTCATTTGCGCCACTCACACAAAGAAATACCTTATGGTTCACACATATTGGAAAGTAAAGGTGGGTTTGAAGACTTAGGAATAGTTGCATAGACAAACAATAAGTTCCTCTCTTCTCTCTCTCTCTCTTATCCTCACTTGGGATCTTCTCTTCCCTGTTCTTCACAATGCTCCTTTTTTTTATTGTTCCCCAAAAGGAATAGACTATGACAACCAAGAGTGACTAAGTATGAATGGTTTCCCCTTCTCCACAAAATAAGGGAAACTGAAAAACTATATTTATATTAGAAAATCAATTCTCCAACTTATTCTAAAAAACCAAAAATCACTCCTAAATGTAAAGACTTTCAATTTCTTCACAAAATATTTAAAATTTTCTCCTAGCATCACCATGTGACCATCCCATGATATGGATAAGATCATGTCCAATATTCATCAAATTTTATGCTCAGCTTATGCACCTACATCAAACTCCCAAGGTGAAAAATATTCATGGTATCATGACCCTATTTTGATGAAGTTAACCTTCCTTGATCCCAAACTTTATGTGTTAGCTAGTCCTTCTCCTTATCATGTCATTTCTCTATTATTTTCTCCTGTTCTAGTCTTCCTCCTTCTTTTATGATGAAAATTTTCTCTACCATCTAGAATATGTTGTCCTTTATTTTCCTCTACTTTATATACCTCTTATGCTGAGGGTTATTCAACATCCTCTTCCTTATTCTCTCTATTTCCACTTCCGACCTATCCTCTAGATGGAACAAACCATTATTTCATGGCCAAAATTTATTGTTGTCCTCCACTGACACATCAAGAATTAGGGGAGTTTTGAGGTCTAAAATGGACCTCCTTAGGAAATTATAAAATAATAGTGGAAATAATAAAATAATATTATATTACATCATCAAAGTTTAGAGGGAAAAAAGGAAAAACTATTTTTTCAACTCGTATTTTCAACTTATCTCCCTATTCGTTTACTCAAATTTCGAGCGGAAACACTCGTTCGATGCATAATTTGATTCTTCATCCAATGAGTACCCATGATACATACTTTTCATGGACCCTGCTACAAAAAAAATAAGAAATAGATGAAAAACATGATTTCAATAACTTTTTTTCATGTATTTCTTATTTTTCTTATAGCAGGGTCCATCGAAAGTATGAAACATGGGTACTCCTTGGATGAGGAATTAAATTTTACATCCAACAAGTACTGCCACTCAAAATTTGAGTAAAACCTTAGGGAGATAAGCTGAAAATACGAGTTGAAAAAGTAGTTTTATTATTTTATTATTTTTTAATATTTTTCTTTTTTACTCCAAAAATGGTGAATCATCCTCCATGGTTGACATTATCAGCTTGAATCCTATTGGTTCTTATAAATTTTATTTTGGTTGTATATTTTTCTTAGGAGGCCCATTTTAGACCTCAAAATTCCCCTAATGATAACAATTGCTTGGAACTACTTTCACCACCCTCTACATTTTCTGCTGGAACTCATCATCATTATTGTCTATTTGTTGTTGCATTGTTTCCATGGGAAACTCATCCTTATCATCTTTGGGACTGCTACAATTCACTATACTCTCTATCCTTGGATTGTTCAACCAATTTTCTAATATGTTTTCCATGCCTATTATGCAATCTGGCAGGTCCTCTCCCAGTGGTTCTTGTACTTCATTAATTGACGTATTTCCAATCCATTTCTCTATTTCCTGCACATGTTCATTATCTGCATACACAAACCAATTATATGTTTTAAAAATATACTTTAAAGTCTCCTTTTTTGCTTTGAGCATGTCTCCCTTATGCAGCAATAAATCTTCCAGGCTGCCCATTAAATGTTAATTTTCTTCATCCACCATTAAAACATCACCATTAATATCCACACACGTGTTCATCACCCTTAATATGTTCTTCCATGGATGCATTTTCCCATGGCACATAGTCTTCATCTTGGCTATCCTTTGTCTTCGTTCCAACCTATATAAAATCACTTAGTGAATGTTTCTCCTTTCTGCATGGAACAAAATCAATTCTCTATCCTTCATCTGGAATGACTCCTACATTCATACACCAATTGTTAGAATCAAAATCATCATGGCCTATATCCTCCATTAACACCTCAATCATCATATGTTGATTTTCCATACTGTTAGCAAGACTGTCAACTAGTCTTTCATCAACATTTTCTTCATTTTGGTCTTCAGTTTCCAAATGGCACATGATACTTTTAGCTAGTCTCCTTTCAACATTATCATTCTCTCTCTCTTCAAGGTTTACTCCATGTTTAATTTCATATAAAAATTATTCTTCAATATTTTTCCTTTGTTGCAACTCAACTCTTTTGAGATTTTCCTCCAAATGAGAATTTATATTCCATTCAAACTCCTTGATTTTCTCCATCAACTGAAAATTTTATCACTACCTTATCTTCACTTGCAAAAAAATCTATTTTAGTTTCTTCTAGAGAGTCCATCTATAACCCTGGACTTCCTCTTCTTACTGTAGCAATCCTCTCATCATATCTAGTTGTAATTTCATTTCAACTACTTCTCGATCAAGTTTTTCCTTACTTGATCTACTACGGCTTATGTTTGAACCTTTACTATGGTTGTTAGTAGTAACAAATATCCTTCTTATATGATCTTATCCCTGCTCATGGTGAGCCACGAACAAGCCACTGCAACAATCTGACCCCATCAACCTATTTGTATATATCATACTAAGCTCGCCCATGCCTAGTCTTCTCTTGGTATTTCCGCTGACTCCTTCCTCTGGAATCTTCATCTAAGCACTCTCTTCTTATCTAGCTTCTACATGTAATATACTCACCTTCTCTGAGAATTTTTATTTTCCTCCTTCTCTATTTCAAGGTTCCTTACCGTCATCATCAAGAACTCTCTTTGCTCTTGGTTATAGTCATCAACTGTAAACATCACCACTGCTACTTGTAATAAGTAATTAATTAATAAAATATCATTACCTCACTGTCTAAATACCTCTTGAACATGCATCACTATGGTTGTAGTCTTCTTTGCTAGCTCTACTTCAATGTTATAGTCTTCTAATGTCCTTCATTAAGAAATTTTCGTTTTCTTCAAAACAAATTTGATCTACTTCCTCCCAAAGTAGATTTTCTTCCATATATTGTCATATTCAAATTTCCATCATGCAATCATCAATATTTGAATTCAATAAGAATTAAAAGAAATTAAGTTACCTCAATCAAAATTTCAAATATGTTTCTACTCCATTCTTCTGCTGCAAGTCTAAACTTTATTGGCTTCCTTTCTTTCAAACTTCCATTTTGCATTCAATCAATTAGATTTATCAAATCTAATTCTACTCCATGTTCTAAATTTCATATCCAAAATTTTTCTTTCTTACTGAGTTATTCTAATCTCATCACCAAAGAGAGTTCAGTATTTGATACCACTTGATGGAAGCCAATTAACCCCAACGCCAATATCCCTAATTTACTCCTCACACAACTCTATATTTACATCCAACTCAACAATATTTCATGAAACATTTAACATATGTTGTCAATATAATAATATGAATTTGTTTTGATGAATTCCATGAGATATTTTTCTCTCACCTCCCACTCTTTTCCTCACCTCATTTCATAAATACAATTACATACATTTCAACTTAATGAATGGTGCAACAGGAAAGCCAAATGGACATTTAAAAACCAAACACACAGTCTTGTAAATTTTTTGTGAAGTCACTATGAAATGATTTCGTAGCACCCGTTAAAATCTTGCATTGCGATCTCAGGGAAGTTGAATTGACTCATATATCTTCCAAACCAACTCTCCACAACCCCTGGCTTGCTCCTCAACACAATATATGATTTACCTTGCCTTTCTTTGTCGTGATTTGTAATGTTATATTTTCCAATCGAACAAACAATCAAAGAGGGTTTTTGTTCCAAACATGGTACTTTGTCTTTGTAACAACACTCAAATTGTTGTAAATACCATGCAACCACCACTACAAAACAATGAACATTCCCCCATGGGGTTTTGGAACCATTAGAACAAGAATATCAAATATAAATGAACAATCACGCAGTGATTGAAGCTACAATGTTCATATTTTTAATGTAAATCAGTTCAACAAGCTACAGGGTTTCGAAATGACCAATATTCAAATGAACAAATTACAAGAATAGAAACCATCAGTTCACAAGAAGAAATAAAATTGGTTAATCACAGGAATTTGATTCAATCTCAACCATTTAGAAATCACACAACTTACAGTCCAAAATTTATGTTCATTTACGCCACTCACGCAAAGAAATACCTTTCGATTCACACATATTGGAAAGTATAAGCAGGTCTACAAACTCAAGGTTGTAATTGCACAGAGAAACAACAAGTTCCTCTATTCTCTCCCTCTCTCTTCTCATCACTTGGGAGCTTCTCTTCTCCGTTCTTCCTAACACTCTTTTTTCATTGTTTCCCAAAATGAATGGACTATGAATTGTTTCCCCTTCTCCAATAAATAAGGGAAACTGAAAAACTATATTTACATTAGAAAATGAATTCTCCAACTTATTCTAAAAAAATCAAAACTCACTCATAAATGTAAATATTTACAATTTCTTAAAAAAGTATTTAAAAATTTATCCCAGCATCACCATGTGACCATCCCATCACATGGGTAAGATCTTGTTCAGTCTTCATCAAATTTTGTGCTCGACCTATGCACGTGCATCAGATATACCCCTAAATTTCATATCTTGATGATGGGATAGATATGATTTGAATTTAGGAGTGCAAGTTAATTGGAGGTTATCCTAAAACATAATTGGTTATGAGGTCTACTACGCATGTGTTTAAAAATGTGGAGTCCTAGTTTTGACTCAAGACAAGAGCCAATGTTTATTGCACATGTTTGGTTTTGATGGCAGGCTTGTCAATATGATTGAGTAAATTAATTTTACAAAAATGGGGAACTCTAAATAGGAATTATCTATGGGGTCCATTATTCTTGTGTTTAAAAAGGTGGAATCCAAGTTTTAACCTAAGAAGGGAGGCCATGTTTGTTAAAAATATGTGTGTTTTAATGCCCAATTTTCCAATATAATTATGGAGTAAGTTGATTTTGAAGGAAACATGGAATTATTTAGGAAGATTTATAACCTTAGAAGACAATTTCTTAGGGTTTATAAGGCAAGTGAGTAATGAAGTTGTTAGTGGAGTTCAACTTGCATGATGGGTTTTCCTACTGAGATTACAATAGAAAGGAGTTATTGGAATTGCTTGCGGAAGTTGCACTACTAGAAGCTAATTTTTCGATGTGCTACTGAGACTATAATGAACCCAAGGATTTAAGGAGTTGGAGGAATAAAATATGGGTTAATAAAGAATTGGATTCAATGTCTTTTGGTGTTGTTAATGAATGGTGTGAGGTTTAAGGTAAATGAAGTCATCCTAATTTTTAAGCCTACAAAAAAAATATAACATGTGAGAGGAGGGGAGAATTCCTAGACTTATTTGTCTTTGGGTCAATCTAATTTGTAGGTCAAGGATTTGGAATCCCAAAATAGAATCACACAAACCCACTCTCAATATGGTATGTTATCTCAAGACCCTGGTTCTTATTTATATGAAGATAAAAAACATATACATTATCTTACAAAATACTACTTATTCTATTATGGATGTCCTTAAGTGGGTTTAAGTGATAGGAAATTGAAATTTCATAAATATTCAATTTGCCTTAAATTCTCATAAAATTGAACTTGAGAAATAACTAGGTATTTCAAATATTGCAAAGAGAAAACCTTGAAAATGGAAGAAGGAAAATTCCCCCAAAACTTGTAAATTCAAATGATAATTGGATAAGGAAGTAATCTTTAGTATAAGAGAAGTAGGATGGATTATTGGCACTAGATATTGATCAGGATACCTCTATTGGGATAAAATTCCACATGTCAAGTGCAAAAAATAAAACATTTAAAGAAGTTAGATAAGGGGAATGATTTACAATTATGTGCCTCCTTTGAGTAGGAAAGAACCAATAGAAGGTGCCTAATAATTATCCCCTATTTAAATGAGAGGGGTTAGGGGTTTCCTTAACGAATTAACCTTAAAGATATTGTTTGCAATGTATAAACATGATATTGTGCATTTGCAAGAAATTATGTGTCAGAGATAAAAATAATTATATGCTTATTTTTCTTTTCTTGAACGGCTAGGAATTTTTTTATATGGATGTTGAGTGTGTTTTAGGTGGTATGATCATTGGCTGGAGAGCTAGTATTGATCCAATATACATTTATATATTTGATAGGAAGTATGTGGGTTAAAGGAATTGGGAAAGGTGTTTAGAGTTTTTAATCTATATGGGCCCCGAGGGGATAGGAAGCCATTTTGGGCATTTCTATTAGGAAATTATTCTTTGGAAGGGGAAAAATTATGATATAATTTGATTTAAATATGAATTTGAACACAGGGGAGGTAGAGAGGAGAAACTATGTGTCCAATATCTAAACTTAAGTGTGTGTTCTTTTTTTTCAAAGGGTTAGTACTTTTGTTATATGGATGTTGAGAGTCTGTGGCTTGAATACTTGTTGGAAAATGTAGTATTAATCCAATATACAATGTTATATTTAATGAATTTAACCAAGTATAATTTAAGTTAAAGCAATTGGGAGTGGTGTTTACAATTATTAATCTATATGGACCCCATGGGGATAGGAAGCCCTATTGGGAGTTGCCAATGAGAACATGGTTCTTTGGAAAGCGAGCATGTTTGAAAGGAGGTGATTTAAATTTCAATTTTAACATAGGGTAGATATTGGGACACACTGTTAGGTTAGATAAACTGGATGATAATTTTCATCACATATTTCAGAATTGAAGCTTGTTGATGTTAACCCAATTTAGTAGTCCCTACTTGAAGAAACCCCAAAAAAGGTAAGGAAGGTATATGAAAAATGTTAGATGTATTATTGGTGGTAGAAATAATTGTAGAAGAAGTCACTATGATGAATTCCTAGATAGGTAATGGGGGGAATTTATCTCATATACCCATTCCATTTCAAATTGAATATCAAAGTTGGAAACTAACATCACTTTTAATTTTAACCAGTCATGGCTAATTAAATAAGTTTTCAAAAAATTAAAAGTGATGAATTAGAAGTATGATGGTTCTTCAAGGGACTTAAAAATGAAATAATTTTCAAATGATATTAAAAATGTGAAGAACATAGTTGGTGAATGAGTAACGAAAGAATCAAAAGAGAACCAAATGGATAAAGAGGAGGTTGAGGAAGAAATTGCAAGTTGTTTGAATTTAATTCAAAAGGGGTTTTTTCAAAAGAATAATATAATAAAAATAAAAGGTATGGAAGGAAAAAAGAAATAATTATTGGAAAAGAGGAGATAGAGTGGAGAATCAAGAGCATAACCATATGGCTTGTAGAAGGAGATAATAATACTAAGTTTTTGTTGGAATTATACAAAGCACATAATGAATATACATACAATTGGGAAATAAGGTTACATGCTGGTTCTAAGGTGAAATTCTTGTCAGAAATATCTAAAGTAGGGAAAATGAATTTTCAAATTTGATTTAAGAGCCTAGAAAAGCTAACATAGTATAAATTATGAAGGCGGTAACATTGTTTTTAGGATTAGTGATGAGAGAATGAATAAGAGTTGGAAGTATAAATTTCTAAGGAGAATTGAAAGTTGTGCATAATTCTTTCAATAAGGCCAAAAGTACATGCTATGATGGATGGAGAATTGATTTCTATTTGGCCTAAATTTACAAGGTATTTAAGGAGGAAATTTTAAGATTTGTTGAATAATCTAGAACCTTTGGGAAATTTCTATGCAATTTAAATACCACTTGTATAGAACTAACTCCAAAAAGGATCAATTTATACTTTTTTGCATAATTTAAACACATTTCACTATTTAATCACACTACAAGCTTATCTTGAAGATAATAGATAATTTAAGTGAAAGTTATATATTATCAAGTTTTACCTTAGACAAATAATTTGGGTTTTTATTTAATACATGGATTCATGATGTAGTTGGGACAACTCAAGATGAGATCCACTTAATAAAGTTGGATAATACATCTATGTTTGTAGAAAAAACTGATCTAGTCAAATCATATGATGAGGTCAAGTAGGTTTATCTTAAATTGTTGACGAGGTCAACTAGTTTTTATTTGAGTCCACTTCTGATCCAAACTAGTATGAATATTCAAAAATTAAGTTGGATAATGCATTATCTTTCATCAAATTATTTATTTGTTCTAATAAATGGGTCTTCTTTAGGTTTCTTTCATGCTTCAAGGGGACTTAGGCAAGGATGTCCCTTGTCACCCTTTTTTCTTAATGGTAATAGAATGATTCAATAGATTGATTGCAAATGAAAAAAAAGAATTAAACATAATGGGAATTACCATAGCAAGATTTATTGAGATAACTCACTTGTTGTTTGTGGATGACACAATTGGGAAATATTCTCTTTGGGATTGTTGGAAATAATACTGAGAGGGGGGGTGAATCAGTATTATCAAGCAATTTACCAAATCTTCCTTATTTGATCTTTTGAATTATTCTTGCATATCAGTACCATAAAATAATGAGCATGAATAAAGAAAATAGACAGTCACACCAAAGAACACAAGATGTAAGGTGGAAACCCAATGCGGGAGAAAACCACCTGCTGCAATATGTCTCTATCTTCTTTCAAGAAATTCTTTTTACAATGATTTTGTACTGGTGCAGTCCTTTACCAGCACGCAGGCTGCAACCTGCAGAGAGCTACAACTCTCTCTCGTTTTCCAGTCTCTCCTGGAAGGGAGCTACAACCCCCTACTTCTTTTCATGAAGAATCAAATTATCAACAAGTATACAACAGATACAGTCCACTACAGATATCAGAAATAACCCAGAACACCTTATGAACAGAAATATACAGTCAACAGATCATCATAAGACAGGGACGCATATTTTCTTTCTGTGACCTGCGACTGGACGCAGTCTACCTTCCACTGTTCTGCGTGCCGACGCACTGTTCCTCTATGCTTTGCTGCGACCGGCGCACCCAGAAACACTATCGCGCCGCGTCTTTTGCTTCAGAGACGCACTCAATAACACAGTCGTGCCGCGTCCTTTGCCTCAGAGACGCACCTGAGCCTTTACTGTACTGCGTCCCGGCGCACTTTCCCTTCACTGAACCTGCGTCCCTTCAGATATAAAAGATATGAGGACTTCAGAACCAACCCAAACACTCAGATCCACAGATCTGATCATGCGCCATAGAGATCACAGTCCATTAGAAGATTCGCCTTCATAGATCTGGACTAGATCTCACCAAAATATATTCAACCAAGATGATGCTAAATCCAAATGAACTCCTTTGCTTTAAATAGGCAAGCTTCTCCCCAAAACATGGAACAATACCACGAGCCGACACCATAGAAACACAAAACCGTCGGCTAGATACCACGCAAAGAAACCCCCACGTGCTTTTCTCTGCCTTGAAATGTGTGCACTGGGCGGACGCACCTCCTGAACAGCTGGCCGGCGTCCCTGGACGCGGGTTCTGTATGGTATACCTGCGGGGACGCACTTGCTGAACATATTTCCTGCGTCCTTCTTGATTTATCACCTGAATGGGTTTGCCATCAAGGACAACACCTAAATCATAATGCCAACAATCTCCCCCTTTGGACTTGATGGCAACCACATAATCTTCAGCTTCATTCTCCCCCTTTGACATCAAGGGCAAAGGGTATGCTCCCCCTATGCTCATGCATCTCCAGATCTGTAACCAGAAATCCATCATGAAGGAGATAGAGACATATTGCAGCTATTTCCAAGATCTCCTTCTCCATAATGCCAACAATGCATTATGTGCTCCCCCTGAGCCTATACCACCAATAGGAAGATGATCAACAGTAAGATGATGCATCAACAACCCCCAGCTTTTGCCTGAGGTATTCAAAAGTGTCCCTGGGCAACGGTTTGGTGAAAATATCAGCAACTTGTTCCTTAGAAGGAACATACTCCAACTTGACCTTCTGTTCAAGTACTTGTTCCCGGAGAAAATGGTACTTGATTGGTATGTGCTTGGTTTTTGAATGCATAACCGGATTCTTTGAGATGCTGATTGCACTTGTGTTGTCACATAAGATAGGGATTGGAGGAGTACAAGTGATTTGATAATCCTGCAAATTCTGCATCATCCAAAGGAGTTGGGTGCAACAAGATGCAGCAGCAACATATTCTGCTTCAGCTGTAGACAAGGCAATTGAACTCTGTTTCTTGCTGAACCAAGAGACCAGTCTGGGACCCATAAAGAACGCACCACCACTTGTGCTTTTCCTGTCATCCACGCTTCCGGCCCAATCTGCATCTGTATAGGCATGAAGAGTAAGATCTGTATCTCTAGGATACCATAAGCCATAATTTTGAGTCCCTTGAAGATATTTGAAAATTCTCTTCACTGCTTGAAGATGAGTCTCCTTCGGATTTGCCTGAAATCTTCCAACTATTCCAACTGCATGCATGATGTCTGGTCGGGTACCTGTCAAATATAGTAAACTTCCAATCATAGATCTGTAGGTTGGTTGATGTACTGCTGCAGATTCATCATTTGCACTGAGACTACATCCTGTGACCATGGGTGTACATACTGGTTTTGCATCTTCCATGCCATATTTCTTCAAAATCTGCTTGAGATACTTGGTTTGAGATAAAAAGATTCCTCCTTCCTTCTGTTGGATTTGCAAACCAAGGAAATATGTCAGTTCTCCTAGCAAGGACATTTCAAATTCTTTCTGCATGACTGAGGCAAAGCTTTGACTCATAGCTTCTTCATTGCTGCCAAAAATTATGTCATCTACATACACAACAAGTATTAGCAATTTGTCATTTTCAACTTTTATATACAGATTGCTATCTGCTGAACCTTTTAAGAAACCTTGTTGATGAAGATATTTGTCCAACCGGTAGTACCAAGCCCTTGGAGCTTGTTTGAGACCATAGAGAGCCTTTTTCAATCGGCATACAAGATTTGGATCATTTCCAAGAATGAACCCATCTGGCTGTTCAATGTACACTTCTTCTTCCAAGTCTCCATTCAAAAGGTTGATTTCACATCCATTTGAAATACTTTGAAGTTCTGAAAACTTGAGAGAGCAAGGAACATTCGGATGGCCTCAAGTCTTGCAACAGGAGCAAAAGTTTCTTCAAAGTCTATTCCTTCTTGCTGCGCATACCCTTTACAGACGAGTCTGGCTTTGTTTCTAATTACTTCTCCATTTTCATTCAATTTATTTTTGAAGACCCATTTTGTTCCAATAACATTCTTATCTTTGGTCTAGGAACCAGCTCCCAAGTGTTGTTCTTTTCGATTTGCTCAAGTTCTTCATCCATTGCTTTCACCCAACATTCATCTTTGCATGCCTCTTTCACATTTTGTGGTTCGTGGAGGAAAGTAATGCCAAATAGCTTGAAGCTTCTGCAACTGTTCTTCTAGTTTGTATACCTGCTTCTTTTTGTCCCATGATCTGAGATTCTGGATGGTTCTTCTGAACATATCTGGATGGAGTCTTTTCTTCTATTCTTGTCCGTTCTTCTGCTTCTTTGTGAGGTTCTTCTTGAGATTCTTCTTGAGGTTCTTCTTCTTCATCATTCTGTCTTTGAGGGTAGCTCTCATCTTCTTCGATGTCTTCACGATGTATTTGCCTAGGAATATATCCCTTTTCATCAACCACTACATCAATGCTGTCAACAATTCTGCCAAGTCTTTTATTGTAGCATTTGTATGCTTTGCTATGTGGAGAATAGCCAAGAAGAATGCCTTCATCTGCTCTAGGATCAAGTTTGCCAAGCTGCTCCTCAGTATTCTTGATATAGCATTTGCTCCCAAATATTTTGAAGTGCTTTACCGAAGGAGTTTTACCACTCCAGAGCTCATGAGGGGTTTGAGTGCTGTTCACCCGGACATTTGTCTTGTTGAGAATAATAACCGCAGTATGTGCAGCCTCACCCCAGAAGGTTGCGGGGGTTCCTGATTCATCAAGCATAGCACGAGCCATTTGTTGGATTGTTCTGTTCATTCTTTCAACAACTCCATTTTGCTGAGGCGTTCTAGCTGTAGAGAATTCTCTCCTTATCCCATGTTCATCACAGAAATCGAAAAATTCATTTGAAGTAAATTCCCCACCTCTGTCAGATCTGAGGCACTTAATTTTGTGACCTGATTCATTTTCAGCCAAGGCTTTGAAGGTTTTGAATTTTTCGAATGCTTCATCTTTGTGCTTCATAAGACCTAACCAAACAAACCTGGAGAAATCGTCAATAAATAATATCAAGTATTCCTCTCCTCTAGGTGTTCTTTTCTGAATGGTCCACATACATCTGTATGTACTAGCTCAAGAGGCATGCTGGCTGATCCTTCTTTCTCTGGAAAGTTAGTTCTGGTTTGTTTTCCAAACTGACATGATCTGCATATGGTGTTGTCAGGAATTTTGATATCTGGAAGATCGCGAACTGCCTGATATTTGCAAGCTTTCCTTATTTGTGAGAAGCTTAGATGTCCCAACCTTCGATGCCATAACCAGTGCTCTTCATTCTTGCTTAGATAGCATTGTTGTTGTCCTTCATCAAATATGTATAGATTATTTGGAGTTCTCTTTCCTTTGAGAACTGTTTTACCTGTATCAAGATCACGAACAAGGCATCCATTTGATCTGAATATAACCTCGGTTCTTTGATCACACATCTGGCTGACACTTAGTAGATTATGCTTCAATCCATCAACAAACAAAACATTTCCAGCCTTAACATCTTCTTTTAAAGGAGCAATACCTTTTCCTTTTATAGTTGCAGGAGTATCATTTCCAAAAGAGACTTTCTTTCCTTTTCTAAATTAGAATAAGACTCAAGTTTTTCTTTATCACCTGTCATATGCTTCGAACATCCACTGTCAATGTACCATAGATTTTCTTGTCCTTCTGCATAAAATGCTATCCCACATCTTTCTGTTTGAGGTTCCTTTATTCTCCATGTTTTGGCGCCTGAGGCTTGTTCCTTTTTCTGCTCTTGTACCTTTCTTTCCGGAAACCTGCTTCTGCATTCAAAGTCTTTATGTCCAAAATTATTGCAAATAGAACATTCAACTTCATTTTCAAGAGCTGAAAAGTTGTTATAGGTCCTTTTTGTAATCCCTGTCATACTTCTTTGTTTTTGAGCTTCCCTAGTCATGATTGTTTTATACGCAACACATTGAGCTGCTTTGTGACCAAAGTTATGGCAAGAAAAGCATTGTCCATTGAAGAAGCTTCTGCGATTATTGGATCTACCAGCCAACTGATTGTAATTTCTATTTTCATCTATTCTTGAACCAAATTGAGAAGATTTTACCTGTGGCTGGTTGTGGCTTTTGTTCACCCTTAAGCTGGATTGCCCCTGATAGTTTCTGCTTGACATTTGTCCCTGCTTTACCTGATGATCTTCCTTGTGCTCTTGCTCATTTCTTCTTGCTGCATCAAGATAACTTTTTGAGTGGATGCTTGAGAAGTTTCTCCATTATAGCCCAAACCTGTCTTATTTAGTGGAGACCGCTGCACACTGATAATCTCATCCAAAGTTTCAGATCCTTTGACAAACTTGAGATTAATAGTTTTTGTTTTCTCAATTTCTTTTCTAAGACCAACAATTTCACCTTCTAATTTTTCAAGATGTTTTTCCTTTTCATCAATTTGGAATTGTAGAGTATCAATAATCATGTTCTTTTCTTCTATGCATCTCTTGAGTCTAGTAATTTCATCATAAAGGTTATCCACATCTACAGCATCCTCATAATCATCATCTTCAAATGCCATTAACAACCTATATTTATTACCTTGTTCATCTTCATCACTGTTTGATAAGCCATCACTATCTTCATGGGTGTAGTAGCTTTTCTTATTTGCGCTTTGTTTCTTGTTCCATCTAACTGGTTCCTTTCCTTTATCCTTATAAGAGCATTTTGCAGCATAATGACCTACTCTTCCACAAGCAAAGCATTTGAAAGGTAGCTTACCTCTGAACCTTCCAGAACCTCTTTGAAGATTTCTGACAAAATTTGATTCTTCTTCCTCTTCTTCTGGATCATGGCTTGCTTCATAGTAATCTTCTTTGCCTGATGCTTTAAAAGCAGCCTCCCTTCTGTCTGATGGTCCTCCCTTTCTCATTTCATAAGCAGTTAGAATTCCATGTAGCTGAGACATAGTAAGAACACGGAGATTTTCTTTTTCTTCTATTGCAGATACTTTGGATTCAAACTTGGGGGATAATGATCTTAGAATCTTTTGAACTACTAGAGACTCCTTTACTTCTTCACCCAAATTTTTCATACAATTTACAATCTCATCTACCCGAAGAAAATAATTAGCCACACTTTCATCATTATACATCTTGAGAGTCTCATATTGAATTCTGAGAGTTTGAAGTTTGGCTTGTTTTACCTGTTCATCTCCTTCATAGCTTGTGATCATTTTGTCCCATATTTCTTTTGCTGATTTGAAGTGCATTACCTTCATGAATTCTGTTTGGGATATACTTCCTAATAGAGTACTGACTGCTTTTGCATTTGTTTCATACTTCTTTTTCTCAGCTGGATCTGTAGGAGTAGCTGAAGGAAAAGCATAGCCTGTTTCTACAATGTCCCAAACTTCAGTACCAAGAGATTGAAGATATGCAGTAACTCTTACCTTCCAATAATTGAAGTTTGTCCCATCAAAAACTGGTGGCCTGATTGATGCTTCTCTCTCGTAGTTGCTCATGATGAACGATCTACCTTCAAGCGATCAAGCTTTTCTGAAGGACCTGCTCTGATACCAATTGTTGGAAATAATACTGAGAGGGGGGGTGAATCAGTATTATCAAGCAATTTACCAAATCTTCCTTATTTGATCTTTTGAATTATTCTTGCATATCAGTACCATAAAATAATGAGCATGAATAAAGAAAATAGACAGTCACACCAAAGAACACAAGATGTAAGGTGGAAACCCAATGCGGGAGAAAACCACCTGCTGCAATATGTCTCTATCTTCTTTCAAGAAATTCTTTTTACAATGATTTTGTACTGGTGCAGTCCTTTACCAGCACGCAGGCTGCAACCTGCAGAGAGCTACAACTCTCTCTCGTTTTCCAGTCTCTCCTGGAAGGGAGCTACAACCCCCTACTTCTTTTCATGAAGAATCAAATGATCAACAAGTATACAACAGATACAGTCCACTACAGATATCAGAAATAACCCAGAACACCTTATGAACAGAAATATACAGTCAACAGATCATCTTAAGACAGGGACGCATATTTTCTTTCTGTGACCTGCGACTGGACGCAGTCTACCTTCCATTGTTCTGCGTGCCGACGCACTGTTCCTCTATGCTTTGCTGCGACCGGCGCACCCAGAAACACTATCGCACCGCGTCTTTTGCTTCAGAGACGCACTCAATAACACAGTCGCGCCGCGTCCTTTGCCTCAGAGACGCACCTGAGCCTTTACTGTACTGCGTCCCGGCGCACTTTCCCTTCACTGAACCTACGTCCCTTCAGATATAAAAGATATGAGGACTTCAGAACCAACCCAAACACTCAGATCCACAGATCTGATCATGCGCCATAGAGATCACAGTCCATTAGAAGATTCGCCTTCATAGATCTGGACTAGATCTCACCAAAAGATATTCAACCAAGATGATGCTAAATCCAAATGAACTCCTTTGCTTTATAGGCAAGCTTCTCCCCAAAACATGGAACAATACCACGAGCCGACACCATAGAAACACAAAACCGTCGGCTAGATACCACGCAAAGAAACCCCCACGTGCTTTTCTCTGCCTTGAAATGTGTGCACTGGGCGGACGCACCTCCTGAACAGCTGGCCGGCGTCCCTGGACGCGGGTTCTGTATGGTATACCTGCGGGGACGCACTTGCTGAACATATTTCCTGCGTCCTTCTTGATTTATCACCTGAATGGGTTTGCCATCAAGGACAACACCCGAATCATAATGCCAACAGGGATATGGCCCACTTGAAAGGTATTTTGGAAATATATTAATATGCAAGAGGTGTGGAGATTAATATGCAAAAATAAATAATTCTTTTTAATTGTTTGGAAGAAAATATGAAGAGGTAGGTAGTTCAAATTTTCCTTACAAATAAATTAGGCATTCTATAGAGGTGTGAAGTACTTTGTCTTTCAGCTAAAACCTAAAGATTATAGATATTTAGATTGGCTATGGCTGTACAAAAATGTAGGAGAGGGTTTCAAATTGGTATCACAAATGGTTGTCTCATGGATTTCAAACTACGTTGGAAGTATTCTAGTGTATTGGATGCCAATGTCTCACATATAGAAAGTGATATAAATAAATGAAAATATATGTTTTAGCCTTTTGTGGATAAGAACATAGCCCAAAATAAAATGTATCTCATTACTTAAACTATTAAAGATAACTAACCAAAAGGAGGCAAGTGGATGGGAACTAAAGAATATCTATATATTTAGTGAAGCTCTAGTGGCAAAGAGCACATGAAAATTTATTTAAAGTGAAGGCCCATGAGGAAAAGTGATGAAACAAAAATATGTTAGAGAGGGATCAATGGAAGAGTAGATAAGACTTGAAAGGAACTCTCTAAAGGGTACATCCATAATGTGAAAATCCTTTCATTGGAAATGGATAGCATATAAAGTTGGAAGAGGGAACAAGGTGAGACTAGAATAAGTTCCATGGATAGGTTTCTTAGGTAATTATACATTGTTTGATCCATTATTGAAAGTTTCATGCGATTTAGATTTATTATGTTTCAAATATATATCTCCCATTTTTAAAGTAGTAGATTATAAATAAGGTTGAAAATATGCAAGGGACTTACATTTGTAGGAGAATAAGGTTGAAGAATGGTCCTAGTTTTCAAGTTTTCTAAAGAATGGAATTATTATGTTTACTAATCATTGTGATGATATTAGGTGGTCATAATGGGATATGAAAAGTATATATAGTAAATTTAGGATATGTTTCCACAATTGAAGAAGATTAGAAATAAGAAAAGTTAAGGTGGTGGAAACTAGTATGGAAAATCAACAACCCACTTAAAACCACAATTTTCTTATGGCTAGTTCTAGCTGAAAAATTATTAACATGGGACAACAAGAAATAATTAAATTGGGTTGGGATTATATGGTTTTTTCTTTGTAAATAAAATTGAGAAACAATGACCATATCTTTGTAAAATTCCCATGATTCTCTTCACTTATCTAACAATAATAATAAATAGGAGAATGAATAATTGTTAGAATATTATGAAAAAGTGTAATCTATCTAATATACATTTTAGCCCTTTTCTGGGCATATTTTCTGGTCAATTTAGCTCAAAATTCGATAGGGTATTGTTGGAATTGTAAGTTTGAGCCGTGTAGTCTACACAATCTGAGTGCTCAAGGTTTTTATAGGTGGTAAACCTATTTATGCATTAAAAAATGTAATTTAAGCAATGAAAAATTACAATCTCACCAAGAATTGTGATGTCAAATTCCAACAAAAGGGCCAAAACTTAGAATAGTTGGACAACTTGACTTGAAAATTGGATTAATGATAAATATGAATAAGCTTGCAAATTCCTACCATTTTTTGTTATCTGGGGATTGCGGCTAAGCAAAAATAATATGATCTTCCAAGGGAGGGAGTTTCATCCTTCGTAGGTAGTGTGACATATAAGGCTCTCTTTTGGACACTATTGCAAACCAAATAAGATTAAAACTCCAAGAAACCTTAAGGAATTTGAAATGAATTACTTAATAGCTTAGGATTTTTTTCATCAAGTTTGTCAAGGAACTCCAAGTATGTGTGGTGTAAGGTGAATCTTATTTTCAAAAGAAAAAATTCATTACTCTAAAATATCAATGAGGAGGGGAACTAACAATAGGGATAGGATTTTTATTCCTTGTATTATTAGGAAAAGTGTATAGATAGAGGGATTGAAAAGCTATATGTCCTGAGAGATTCCAAGTTTCTAATGGATTGGGAAAACAACAAATACTAGATTGAAATTCTAGTCTTAGCCTAATATTTGATTTAATGGTCTGAAAATATATTTTTAGTTTTTTTTTTTCAATGGTATGAAAAATGATAGAAAGCATAGAAAGGACTTGGATGGTTGTAACAATAAAATATTGTAACACTTCTTATAGTGTTAACCTCTCAATTTCAATGGTTGCAAAAAATGCATAATAAAATTAATGTTATATATAAGATCAAGGATCAATGGTAATATATTTAGTTTCCTACTATACTTAAAATATAAAAGTCGAATTTATTTAATGTGAGATAATGTATTAATAAATAATTCTCTTATAATACATCACAATATATTGATAAGTGTTGTGAAGATAAATCCCCTCTGCAGACGTAGGCGATATCTCTAGATCAATGAGTGGGTCTAGCAAAAAACTGAACAAACTAATGCAGACTTTCCTAGATTATGTTAAAAAATGCAGAAAGAGAGAAAAACCTACCTTGCTCTGATGCTAATTGCTCAATCCTTTGATGATGACTTCGATCCCTTAGCTTCTAGGCTCGCTCCTTGCTTGTTCCTTACGTCCGGGTGCCTGTAAGAGTGATCAAAGGACAATAAAAGATACAAGAGCGTACATGGTATATATCAAACATAAACTACTCAATAGATCAAGGAGTATCAAGGTAAATGCATAAAAATTTAGATATTTATCGAAAATGAACACCAAATGTATATATTAATGAATAAAAATTGGAAGCATACAACCATTGCCTTGATGTTAGAGGCCTCCTTTTAGTGGATGTCCAAGTCCAAGCCAAGACTCTTCAAGCACTCCTTCTCCAATTCATATGGGCAACATTTCGACATGAATTCAACATAGGAATGTAGGAAATCAATGACCAACTATTTAGGGATGGAGGGGATTTGATTTATAGGAAGGGAGAGGGAGTTAGGGATCTATAAAAGAGGGAGGAAGGTCCACATCTCAAGGGGAAGGACCTTAAAGGTAAGATCAAGAGAACCAAATGGGAGAGGTTGATCATATCTCTACCCAACAACATCCATCTTGTTGTTTCTCGAAGTTTCTAACATATGAAGCTTAGCCTCCATTTTGAGAAAACCTGCCAAAAGATGTTCAATGCTAGATTTCATATCAAAACCCACGCTGGAAGTGCTAGGTCAAAGAACTGCAACCAACCATCATCATGGGAAAGTAGTGGAGCAAATATCATTGGTCCTGAAATTTAGGGTTTCAGTCAACCTTCTCCAGAATTGACTTAGGGAAATTTTGCTTCTCTTCTTCAGGGATGTTTCAGTACGTGTTTCATGATGAGTACACTTCACAATTGTCAAAATTTTGGCACTTTGGGATGTGACAAAGGAATTTAATAGGAGGTGTGACAAAATAATATGTAACAGATGCCCCCTAAAGCATGAAGGTAGAACAGGGAGTGATGGGTGAAATTATTTACAAGTCAAGGCAAGGACCGGAAAAACATCGTCAAGAGACCTGCAAATCAAGCATATACATATACATATACATATATGATATCTGATTTAAACCTGCCTAATGATACATGAATATGCATATAATAGTACATGAAACCATGGAATGTGCACATCCATCTGAATAGAAGGGATCACATGCATGGATCCATAGTTTGGACACAACCATCCGAGTAGAAAGGATCATATATATGGAACCACGATATGGTCACAACCATCCGTATAATCATGTGTACAATTATGAATAACTCACAACTCCATGAAACCTATATTTTATTAGATGGAATCCAGGGTCTTAAGCTCTGTCCTTATAAGATAAATGTACGAATTCTAGCATGGGAATAGATGTGTTGAAGTCGAACATGATAGAAAACCACTTGATTACCTCTCAATAATGTAAACTATTAACAGGCGCAAGAGAAACCACTAATAATGAAAATGGCTCTCAAGATACAATCAACACAATCCATGAGTGTGAATAATGAACTTGAAGTCGAACACCCATAGAATCATTCGATCGAAGGCCAATTATTTAAACCTATCGTCGAATGCAAAGAAATTGTCATTGAGCCATGAAAGCTCCAAGGTAGAATGCAAAGAACTTTTCACTGAGCCATGAAATCTCCAAGGTAGAATGAAAAGAACTTGTCATTGAGCCATGAAAGCTCCAAGGTACTGGAAGGGAGTTTCTAGATCATCTTCCTGGATAATGAGATGAAGTTGATAGGAATAAATCCATCAAAGGAGGGCTATAATGTATCCCACTTCATCTACATGAAACAAAGGATATAATAGAGTAGGTAAGGTTGATTGAGGACTGTGGCAGAAAGTCAGACAGTGTATAAGCAGTAAAAAATTGCAAATGGGACTTCTCTTGAACATATCGGCGACATGACTCCAAAGTTTGGTAGCATTTGGCTCAACATGGGATCAGAGGTTGTGATGATGAAGCAGTATAATTAGATGAGAGGAAAAATGGATTTTCCAAACCCATGAAGGCAAGTGATTAAGTGAGGATAACCCAAACTTGACATGAGAAACAAATAAGTGTCATGTTCAAGAGCGACATGCTTCCTTTACAAAAAATACAAGAGATGTTCACTTTCATTTCCCCCCCCACTATTTCTGGTGAGTACGCCATTATTTTTTTTTTTGGAATATTGAAAAGGATAGCATATGGTTTCCATATAAACTCATCCTTCGGATGAATCCATCCTAGTAAGTTTAACAAGTCCTGGGAAGGATAAACTCAGTTTCATCATGGTGACAAGTCCTACGTCATTTAAGTTTTACGAGTCTAACAAAGGTGAAACTAAACATCTTTTTCATGTTTAAAGAGTTTGAAAAAGAGATGAAAAAGAAAAATCCAAAGTTCCCTTTTCGTAAATCATTTGTTGAACCCGAAAAGGTATAAAACAATATCCAAGAGAACCTCTTAGCCATGTTCGAATAAGGTATTTCTTTTTCATACAATAGTCTATCTCAGTTCGAAAAAGGGTTAAAATTATACTGATTAGACATTATTTAATTTACTTTAATGAGTTCAAAATGATAAGCACTCAATGATCTTTTCATGTTTCTAGATTTAGAAAACAGCTTAAATATGACTCTAGGGGGTCTCTTTTTCATTTATTTTTTATGAGTCTGAAAAAGTGATAAAATAAAAATCGTTGAAGCATTCATAATCAATCACTGTCAACATGTTCCATGACCTGTTTCTGCACAAGTGAAACACACATTACCCTTTTCGAGGAAAAATATTAAAATATAATTGAAATATGCCCTAATTTGGTGAAAATGTCATTTAAAAACTTATAAAGCTCAAAAAAGTAAATATTTTACCTTTTAACCATTTTTAAAATTAGAGAGAATTTTTACCCCATTTTACCTCAATTTTTAGGTGAGGAGTACAATCAATCCCAGACACCATTCTTCGATTCATTCACTGCAGGTAAGAGATATGTACCTTCCCTTCAATTTGGTTGTAATTTCATGCATTTTCATCCATAGATTAGGTTGTAAGGAGGGCTTAGAAAAAATTCATGTTGAGGGCGATCAACACGGGTTTTACCCCTCGGGCCCAGGCTTCTCACCCTGTGGCCAACTGTGGTAGCACACTGGAAGCATAGAAAAATACATAGATAGACACACTAGTGCAGAGTTATGAAAATTTTGGAAACTCCTCCATGTTTAATGACTTTTTTCTAGATTTGTTTCCATAGAAACTCATGAAATGATGTTTTATGGATGTTCCATAGGTTAATAAACCAAAAATGGTGATCGAATGGAAAGAAAGAGGACACGAAGCCGAAGCCCATAAATCAATCTACGACCAAATTTCATTGCTTCCCTTCGAGATTGTGGGTTACTGAAATTCTTCTGGATTCCTGGGATTAGGAGCCAGGTAGAGTTACTACATCATTTTATTGGTTGGTGGGATATTGATGCAGGAGAATCTAACCCCCCCCCTCTTAATCAAAGAGGAATCCAAAGCGGAGCAAAGAGAGGACAGCGTGGACCATAGAGCAAAACAAGGGAAAATCTATTTTAAAAATAGATTTAAAGATGGAATGGATAAGTCTCGAAGACTTGATCAATATATATTCTGCCATATGCATGCATGTAGCGAGAGCTTTGGGGCTTTTGTTAGAGGAAATCATGGAGGAATCTGATTGGATCCTTTCAGTGATCCGATCCAACATTTCTATTATATATGAACCTGCGTGTTCAAGTGTTAATAGATAGAGGGATTGATAGAATTGTGAATGCCGAGAGTATTCCCAATGTAGTGAAGGGAGACTCTGTTCTAAGGCTGAAATGCCTTAGTTGTAACCATGTTATGTTGAATAGATAGATGTTTTGTGGACTTCTCTGTGTCTGTGTATATGTCTCTTTCCTATTCTGATACATATATATATGTGCCACGGGTTCAAATCCCAATTGTGAGTGTGTTGGTGTTATAGACATTTTTGTGCCTCACAACTCTAAGCATGAAATGTCCATAAACCAAGGGATCCTAAGTCCCTAGAAGTGTTGTTCCAGCCCCTAAAGGAACAAGGTCAACAAATTACAACTTCTCCCAGAAGTTCTCCACCAGAAACTGCTCAGAATCAGTCAAATCAGGATCATTTCAGCTGCTCCACTAGCTAGCTGCGTTGCATAGCATCCAAGTACACTAGCTAGGTGCGTTGCAACGCACCTAGATGCACTACCAGGGTGCGTTGAGTAGGAAATGACAAATGGCAGTGTCATTCCGCGAGGTGGACAGACAATGGAAGCTTCCAGAATCTTCCCCAATGACACTTGCCTCACTGAGTTCGACCAAGGATGAGTAAGAGGATCTCAGTCTCCAAGTGGAAGAAAGAACTGATAGAGAGAAGACACTAGTCAAATCATAAGCTAACTCATCCTCTTTGCATACATCTATATATGGATCCCTCATCCCAGAGATCCAGAGGCTGGAATTTTGTACATTGCAGAGAATTGTTGTTGGTTTTGAGATAGATATCAGAGTATTGGGTGATTTATGCTTTGTTTGAGGTGAAGAGGGGATTCTATGCTGGGAGGTTGATGCTGGATCAGGAATCATCGGTTGTAACTCCTCATGGATCTTCTTGTTATATCAATAAAACTATTTGAGTTTCTCCTACATGCTTTTGTATCATTGATGTTTGTTACATTTGTATGTTTATCTTAAATCTTATCCTAAGCTATTTATGAATATAAATCCATGTCTTTGTGTAGTTTTCTTCTTCTGTGATCTTACAGGAACTTGGTGAAGCTGGGCAAGTAAGGGAGCAGGTAGCTGGAAGCTGTCAAAGAGGAGAGAGATTGGATCAAAGGACTAGCACAAGACACAGGTTGGTTCATCCTATTCCTCTTCGTTTATAGTTCATAAAGAAGAATATGAAAGTAGTTTTCTCTGTTTGTTTCTAAGGTCACTGTCACACCTTAGTGGGATAGGGTCGTTCTGAGTAGACACTTTTTCCGTTAACAAAATGGCGACTCCGCTGGGGATCGTATCTAATTAGTTTGTTTGTGTTTCTCTTGTTGTTTGTTTCATAAACTTAGAAGTAGCAATCGAACTGCATTTGCCATTAACAAATGCAAAGTAGACATCTGCTACTTCAATCCATTCACTAGATCTGTTTATGATCTGAACAGCTGATTCACAAATGATCTGATTGCCCTTTGTGATAGCTCTTAGACCTCCTTTAAATCTACCCTCTGATTGTGCATTACTGATTGCTTTTACTCGGCCAAAAACCATAGATTAAATTGCAAACTGTGACCTAGAACCCGGATAGAATTCTCGTTTCTGCCCCAGCGCAGGCTCTGTGAAGAGATTCTGCATTTCAACTTAGTTCCCGAGAGGGCTACCTGCGCTGCAATCTAGTTTCTCTGTGTAACAGGTGCGCTGATCAGCCTAGCCTTGTGCAACTGAGGTTCTTTGCTTCATTTTTTCAGTTTTGTCTCTGATTTTTGCAACTCGTGATCAATGTATGTGTCTGTTTAAAAACCCCTTTTCTTTGCCTTAATTCCGCCTCCTTTGTACAAAACGACTGTAGATGTTTTTGTGTGTTTGTTACATCATTTACAGTTTTCCATTGAAAAAGTAGAATAGTCATATTGTCGTCCTTTGATTTAGATCTGTCGTAACTGTCGATTTTGATCTTAGGAGAAAGTTTATTTGCTGTTGACAGTCGATTATGCTTTTACTTTTTCCTTTGGTTTGAATTTGTGACTTTCTAGTGTCGAAACGAGTATTTATTTCAAAATCATAAAGTGTCATAATCATCTCTACCTTTTGATTTCGAAAAGAAGCTTGTTTGTGTTTTTCACTTGAAAGCAAATTCAAATTTGTACATCAACTTTCTTTTTAGGCATCAATATTAAGAAAGTGAAAACAAATACATGCACATGTGCATTTGCATATTGACAGTTTGTTTGGCTTGATTTAGGAAAGTGCATTTACAGTGTGCTCTTTGCTCTTTGTGAAAATATTGTGTCTTTCTTTTCCCCTTGTAGCTAGGATTTTCATTGCTGAAAAGAGATAAAAGTTTGCTTATCATATTTAGATTGCATTTTAGGAATTACATCTACATCTCGTGGTGAACCCAAAAGGCAAACTTCATAAGAAAGATCAACTTAAAATAAATTGAATGAATCTAACAACGTTTTGGAACTTAACGCACAACATTTAGAGGTCTAGGCTAGAGACGTATTCCGACGTCGTAAAGCCTGGTAACTGTTGTCCTCACTGATGGTTGGGTGATTCCTCCACTTTGAGACGATAAGTGCCAGTACGGACTTGTGCTCCCACGTACCGTCGAGTATATATTGGGAGACCCCTATAGGCTTAAAACCTTTTATCCATAGGAAGCCGTGTCGGCCGCCCTACTGATCGCAATGCACCGAAAATAGCATTCGGGAAGATTGACTGCCGTACCGTAAAAAGTATTCTGCAGTTTTGCGATTGGTTTGGTACTCCCTCTACCTAGATCTCCAAAGCAGTCCCTTTCGTTCCTTTTCATACTCCTTAATGAAAAAGGTCCATATGAGCACTTGTCACTTCAGGCTCATTAAAAATCGAAGGAGACTAGAGTCATCTTTTGTTTTTTCTCGACTCTTAAAAACTAAAAAAACAAGTTGTGTCAAAGCGTCTAAAAATTTATTTTAAACGGAATATTCATACCCTTTTCCTTTGTTGATCTTAGGTTGAGAAAATGGATTCTACCAAACAAGGAATTCCCCTTGGTGGAAATCCTAGTCCCTTCTCCTCTTGGGGAGATGTTGGTGCACCCCATATGGCCACATTGTCACTTCCAGGACTGACAATTGGCTTGCCAGTACGGCTCTTCTCAACCAATGTCATTCAGAACACCACCATTCCTGAACAATCGAATCAGCAATTAGACGAGTCCAGAGTTGCCCACCAACCTTCTACATCCTCTAATTCTTCCTCTCCTCCTTCCTCTTCGCTTGATGGGGCTGGAAAAGCCAAAAGTCAAGTTCCTAAGGAGAAGAAGAAGAAGAAGAAGAAAGAGAAGAAGAAGAAGAAGGAGCCAAAAGCGAATGGGGGAAAACGAGTGTCGTCTAATGAAAATCCACACACTGCACCGGCCAGGCCTAAATCACCATGTGTCATTTGCAAAGGAGACCACTTTCACAAAGATTGTCCTTGCATCCCTCGGATACTAAGGGACTGGTCTCCTCGTTTGCACAATCCGATGTCATCAACGTCTGATGGTCATGTTGAAAGCACACTGTCAACTAGCGAAAGTGAAGCCCCAGGACAAAAAGGGAAAGCTAGATTTCCTTGTAAACTGTGCGAAGGCAATCATGCCGTCCACCGTTGTCCCTTCTTAGACGAAGTGAAAAGAGTTTTGGATGATCGTCCGGTTTCACCGTTACGACTTCCTCCTGGATATAAAAAACTCTTGCCGAGTCCATCGCTAGTTGAGAATCCAGCTGGCCCGCTCAAGTGGTCGGCTGAAGCGCCTATCATTGAAGATAAACCGACTGAATCCATACCAGACGAAAGTCAAAGGGTCGAGGTGGCAGTTGACCCGGTCTTGCCTTCAGAGGTTTTATCTTCGGATGATACAGTCACTGAAGAGAACAAGGATGACACCGTCCAAATTCTCTTCATCAACACAGACTTCGACGAACATGGGGGCAATCTACCCATTCCCTTACCGCAGGAGGGAAGTTCATCAGAGCCATACCCGGCTGTCTACTCGGTCCCACCTCCAAGCAACCTAGTTGTCTCCTTCGACTCGAATCAACTAGGCAGACCCCGTTTACCAGCAAGCATACCATTCCGAATTATCGTTCAAATATATAGAATGGTCATGGCTGGTACCATCATAGATGAGGGGGCTTCTGTGAGTATCCTTTCCTCTATTGCTTGGAAAGCGCTTGGTTCGCCATTGCTGTTGCCTGAGATGAGAAATCTGACAGGCTTTGATAAAGGAACCAGTCAACCTTTAGGGATCCTTCCCGATGTGCCCATAACATTGAGAGGGAAGACAGTTCGCATGAACGTAATGGTAGTTCAAGGACCCTTGGATTATAATCTACTCCTTGGACGAGACTATATTTATTGCATGGGAGCCATCGTCTCCTCACTCTTTAGAGTAATGTGTTTTCCACACGAAGGAAGAGTGGTCAAGCTCGTGGACCAGCTTTCATTTCCCGGATCACGCATAGCAAATAGTCATATACCATCCCTAAATGGTCTCTTCACGCAAGAAATGTCTCAATCCCCAGTCCGTCCTCCCGATGAGCGCGAGTAATTCAGAGGGATATGACTGAAACCCAGGGGGCATGCGTCCTGGTCTGCTTCGGCAGGAAAACTTTGGGTATAGGGTAGGTTTCCCCAGGAGAATATGACTAGTCTGTACCCCGTCCGTCGGTGGAAGAGGGGTTATTCTAGAACAAGATTCTCTTGTCAAAGTTATGTGGGTTGGCAGGCGTCGTCACTCACCTTTATTTATCTTGGTAGAAATTGCCGCAGAAGTGTTTTGTTTGCACCGCGGATAGAACAATCTTTGGGTAACCTGTAAGAGGTAGGCCTTTCCTGATAGAACAAATGTTTTGTCTGCAAATTGAGGGGTAACTTTGAAACCATATTTTATACTTGGGGGCATGCAAACCTTTTGGAGTGCAAGCGAGGGGCGTCTATTTATTTTTTAAATTTTTAGGACCTCTAACCCTTTAAACTCGTATGATTAGTCATCACCTAACTTGCATAAATAAAGGATGTGGGGCAAAACTCTAAAAATTGCCAATTTTATATGAGACATTCTTATCATATGACTGGATTAATCGAACAGTTTTAGCACATAGTTCAAGCTCGTTAAAAAATAAACATAAGACATGAGCAAATGTTTCCACCCGCATTTAAGCTCGTTAAAAAATGAACTATTCCCCGGTAAATAACCTCTGTGAATGTAACATTTCAGCCATTAAAGCCTTGGTCGTGTTTGCACCGTCACCTCCACTTTTCCATTGGCCGATCATTCACCTCCATTTGATTGTTTACCCATTTTGAGGAACAGCTGCGAAGAGTGATTTCAGTAGCCATCCTTGTGACACTGTCGTGATTGGAAAATTCCAAACCTTACTTGGAATCAGCTGCTACCCATTTTATCACTCGTTCCTCAAAATACGAGTCTTCTTTAAGCTCTTTTCAACTGACTCGTAGAATATGAAAAGATTGCCGAGTTTTGGCCTTCCAGCTCGTTAAAGCGACATGAAGTGCTATCCTCCTCTAGATTTAATCTTTTTGGACCTGAGGGATTATTGCACAAAAAAGATCAAGCGCTTGTTTTGTTCGGCTCGTTAAAACTATTGAAAATTCATCCCTTCTGTATTGTTTTATACTTTTTCGGACTTAAGGGATTAGATGACGAAAAAGGAATTTTGGAGTTACCTTTACGTACCTTTCAAGACTCTCTAAAAATGAAAAGGACCGAGTTATCTTTGTCGTTAAACTCGTTAAAAGAATAAAAGCGACAAACTTGTCTTTAGACGAGAACGAGTTTCACTATCGCTAGGCTCGTTAAAACATAGCGATGGGTTTGCCCGAAGGAAATTTATAGAACAAGCATATGTTATCCTCCTCAAGCTTGACAAAAATAAAGAGGTACTGGTCAGCAATGACTGGGGAAAAATTGGGAAGATAACTCAAAGAATCTTTATTGGTAGCAAGTCACTCTTGAACATGACACTTCCACTCCGTGCCTGAGTCGAGTTGGGTTGTTTCATTCACCGATCACATCACCATGGTCATGCCATACCATCCACATTTGGGGTAAATGCTACCAATCCATCACATAAGTGTCGCCAACATGTTCAAGAGAAGTTATCCAGAGAAGTCACCTGTGTCCCATCCACTACCATACATTATACTTCATTCTTTCATGACCGCCATCCTGAACCATACATCATCAGATCGTTTTCACCTCCATCAAAAAAATCATTTGCTCCGTTCTGTTCATGATGTGGGATTCATTAAGGCCCCTCCTTTGATGGATCGCTTCTTGTCGACATCAACTCATTATCCAAGAAGTTGATTGATCCGGATTTAAACAGGAACGCAACAAATTACAGAGATAACCATATACACAAAGATGCAGCGGAAATAATACTTCATTTCATTAATGGAAAATACTCAAATATGCTTACAACAAAATGGAAATAAACTAGCTAGGGCGATGGTAGCTTATCTCTGAGAAGAGATGAGATGGCTACATGCCTCTGAACTGTCTTACAATGAGGCTCGGAGCCTATTTATTGTTGAGAAACAATAGAAAACCCTTCACATTCCAAAACCTAAACCCTAGAAGATGAAACGCCAAATTGTGGGCCCCGTTTTTGGGTAAGTTGGTACATCAACTTCCCGGGGTCGCGAATTGGTCATACTATCTCCGTTTGGGGTGCATGATAGCCCGTTGGAAAGATCTCTCCGAGGACTACGACGAAAAGA